>CM017321.1:6295338-6384582 GCA_006937295.1 Carpinus fangiana
CCCCCCCAAAAAAAAATGTAACACTTGCATCTATAGATGAACCAATACCGTTGATTCTTATTTATGGTGATACTCGAATTTATCACATTAAAAGATTATACGACTTGCAAATCTAATTCAAATCTAACATGAAATTAATAAGTTAGGGTTGAAATGTGAAACTTGTTTAGTTAAATGAGTTGGGTTAGAGTTAATCTATAAATAACCAGGGGTGGAACTAGCATTTGAAGTTGGGAGATCTAATAAAAAAAAAATTAAAATAAGGGGAAAACTTCACTTAACCCCTTGAATTGTCATCACTTTTGCAATGCCCTCCTGAAGTTAATTTCACTCAATTTAATGCATTCATCTTTCAATTATTTGCAATTTCACCCATCCGTTAACTTTTTCATTAAATTTTCCCAAAATACCCCCATTTTTGGGAAAATGCCACATCAATCACTTCGTCATCTTGTCCCTATGGAAATATCCCACTTGGTGTGTGTCACCCCCTAGAAGAAAATAATGCCTTTGTCTCTCCATCTTTTAAAACCTTGGCTTTAATTGCATATAGTAGGGTAAAGAAGGACCATGAAATTTAGCTCCAAAAGAGCTTAAATTTCTAGTTATCTTATAACCAATTCAAGGCTACCTTTAACTATGATTTATTCCACTATAAAATCATACTTTCACTTTAAATTTTATTTTATTATAAAAGAGATTCTCTTTTACTCTAATTCTTGAAAAATACCCTCCATAAATATCCATAGAAAAATGAAGTAAAAAAAACTTACTGTCATTTCATACTTCTCTCTCTAAGAATCATATTCTTTAAAGATTGATTTTAGTAACTTAACAAAATACCATGGCTGAAATTTGAATAATTGGGTTCATCAAATCGAAATCAACAGTACAAAATTGCGGATTCTATCTTGAGATTAAGTGTTCCCGAAAGATTCGATGTGATTATCCAACGTGCCAACTCACAATAAAAATTAATCTTACTCTTTAACCAATCAAAGTAACTTGCACATCATTTTTTTAGTTCACTAATTTCTCAGGATTAAGAGTATTGCTATTAGTGTATGCGTGATACAACCAGTTTGCTGCCACACCAATTTCTGCAAGATGTTCCGACGTGTCAACCACAATAGTAAATATTTTTAACCTCAAACGTCAATACTACGTCCAAATTCTTACAGCAGAATCCCTTCAGATAAGCTTTTCCTTTTCCTATATACATCTGTTCTAACGAGTTACTTCCAGCAGGCAACTGCTTTTCTTTGCTCAAAGCAGATTATGAACATACTAGTAATTCAAGATTTCTATAATTTTAATACCATGAACATGATTAGTGTCCCATCAAGAACCGAAAACGAGCAGGGCTCATTTTTCGTCTACATTTACATAGTCGTCTTCTTCTTCCTCAGAGTTGTCATAGAACCCATCATCAACTTCCTCATCATATAAAAGTCCTCTTAACTGCTGCTGCCCCCTTAGCCGCTCTTGTATTCGCTCTCTGATGGCTGTTCCCTGGCATAGAGCCCAAAACAAATGTTCACATAACTATATATAGGTGCATCAGCTTGTTCATGCAAAAGCCAGTTATTTACTGAAGCCTTTTTCTAGTGTGCGGGAGAGAGAGAGAGAGAAAGGGAGCTGACCATTTTATGGCAACGTTCTTCAAACATCTCAAGAAACCCAGCAACCAATCGATCAGCATTCTCCACCCATTCATTACGATGTATTCTAGCAGTTTTTGCTACAGTTTGTATCTGCAAAGCCACAGCAGAAAACGTAAGTAAACGAGCCTCCGCTTGATCCCCCAAAGATAAAGGAATATGAACCGCCATTTGATCCCCTTCAAAATCTGCATTGAATCCCTTGCAAACTAATGTAAACAAATAGCCATCCTTCCACCAAAATGGGTTGGAATGCCTGTATGCACTCAATTCAGCAATATGGGGTGGCACTGCATAACTTCCTAAAGTATTTCCCATACAATCGACTCTTTTTCTTGAATTTTACCCTTAGCAACTCCTACGCTAGAAGCAAGATGTTGTCTAATTAGACCTCGCTCTGCCCATATGGCCTTTATACTGTAGACCAATGTTACTTAAGAATATGAGTTACCATCTCTAATAGGTATGGGAGTTTCGGGACTTTAAGATGGTCAGATGGGCTACATCATAGGAGAACAGCTAAATGATGGTGTGCAGTGTTTATGACAGGCCACAAATAGGACGAATCTGAAGTTCTACAAAGCCCAAAACACTCCAAACAGGCTACTACCATATTGGGCCCAAGCAGGTCAAACAAAAACTAAAAACCTGGCTTAACCAACGAGCCAATCCTAACAACAGTAGTCGGTTGGTTTCAGTCTGGGTTTTGCCATGCGATCAGATCAATTTGGTGGTCGAATTCCAGCTGCTCATTCAGTTGGTTGGTTGGTTCGTCTGTCGGGATATGGCAAACACCGACTAATATCATCAATACTCATGCCTACTAATAATGTCAACAAGGTAAAACTTGAACATGGGTCGCTACACATATACAAGCAACCTTTCTTGAAAGTTTTTTTATCATTATTTTTATAAGTAATCGAGATATAATTAAAAGCGTAGGGCACCCTAGGTACACAAGGAATATACAAGAGACAGCACAAATAGCTAGTACAAGCAAAAACAAACAAGAAAAATCATAACTAATTAGCAAATGAGAAACAAAGCAGCAGTCCAAAGATACAAGGTGTTGAAAAATAAAGACCTAATTTCCTTCGAAGTCCTCTCACAGTCCTCAAAACTTCTATCATTTCTTTTTCTCCAAAGACACCAAAAAAAGCACAAAATCACCATCTTCCATATAGCAGCAATCTGAGTGCTACTGGTAGTCCACCAACAAGCATACAAGTCGATTACTTGTCTAGGCATAACCCAAAACACCCTTGTGGAAAGTTATACATGCATCCAACAGTTTGACCTCATGATCCCACCTTCCACATTATTCCAAGGAGGACATGCCATTTGAGCTATAAGCAACTATTATTGATGGTTTAATTGTATATCTATAAGACTTTCTCATACTTCATCCAAATTCCCTGTAACTTTTGACTTTGACTAACATATATGAGCAAATGTTAGCATTAATTATTAGTGATTGTCATCTCACCTTCAAAACAGTTATCTCTGCAATGCATTCTAAGCCAGTACTCACATCTTGTTTGGTTCATGAGTTAACATACATGTAAAAAGAGATGAATATCTTCTCGGGTATAGAACAATAATTACCATGCTTGCTTATTGCAATTTTCTTTTTTCTTCCTCTCGCCCTAGACATGCTTATTTTAAAATATCCAGATTGTAATAACCTCCAAAAATCCTACTAAACACAAAAGCAATCAATTCCATAGGAAATAATCCATCCATGTTGTATGTTGGAAAAAAAATTAAATGATCAAATGCATCATTTCTTATCAATTTAATCTCATGAGACAACTGGTAATTTAATATGGTATTAAGATGTTCCTAAGTCCAAGCCATAACTCCATAATTTACTTTCATTTTAATTAAATATTTCACATGTTGGGAAAGAGTTTGAACCTACACGCGAGAAAAGATGTTAGAAAAATAATTAAATGCATCATTTCTTATCAACTATGACTTTTGGGACAACTAGTGATTTAACACTGTAAAATGAACACGTCTTGCAAGAAGTTCCAAGTACCCATAGCAAAAGATACATATATGATGCCAATTTATAATTATTTCAGCATCACAACATACATACCTTCTCTCCAACTCTCTCTTGTTCTTGCTTCACTCTTTCATGCAATTTTTTCAAACCCATATTCACTCTAAGCCGCTTTTCCTGATAGTAAGAAATAGCATCATTGAGATCAATTCACGCACAGAAACAAATATCTTAAAAAGTGTTTGAAGGAAGTAAACAAATGGGATACACGAACAATAAAACACCTTGACATAGCTAACACCTAGGTCCTTTCTTGTATATCCACGGGCCAAATTACGCATCACATACTGATTGTAATCTTTGAGAATCCTCATTATAATATCAGATGTTGAGATCCCATGAGTCCGTTTAGTTTCCTTGAACTTACCAACGGACTTAACCTGAAGCAGAGATCTATGTCAAACATATTCAAATAACATAACCAGAGCTTTATGGTAAATAATACAACGAAGAAACATGTCCAAATATTATTTTTTTTGGTGGAGGGTGGGGGAGAGAGAGAGAGAGAAAAGCAGCTGAAATATTTGGATATGCACATCAAAGAGCAATGACTAGACAATTAAGGAAAGAGTGACATAAAGCCAGATGAAGAGCAAGATGGAGGTAGGGAGAAGAGGAATGAAATGGATTAAAAAATTCCAGGAGCAAAAGATTTAACAGGAAATATGGACCCATACTGACCCAATATTTATTGGCAGGAAGTAACCATAGAAAGGCTTTACCTAGCCGAGTTCAGATTATTAAATAATTAAATCATGGTAAACTATAATCTTGCTACAAGAAAGGGGGGAGGAGAGAGGGAGCGGAGAAAGTGGCTAACGTTTGTAAAAGCATATAATCAGAGAGCTTAGCTATCACTCAAACTTACATATTCATAGACATCATTTCCAGCCCCACTTGCATCAGCATAACTACAATTCTCAGGCAAAGAAGAGAGAATTAACATATTTGAGAGCACAGTGAACTTAAGACAACTTAATCTTGAGGAAGTAAACAATAATGCAATAAGAAATCAAATAAAAAAAAACATTTATTTCCACTTTATTCAAATATGTATTTGAAGAAATTTCCATAAAATGATACTAGAATGCACAAATATCATGTTACCAAGAGATGGTGACTTCACAAAGAAATTAATACCACTGGGTGTTCCCGCATAACTTATCAATAAAAAATAAAAAATAAAAATATATTGAACTACTGGGGACCTTGTTCTGAACAAGCATTATTAAATTACAAAGACAAATGTTGTAACTGCTAAAAAAACAAAAAGCTATTTTAAAGATTTCAACAATTTAACAAAATGAATTTCACTTTATTGTGGTTTCATTGTATTTCTTACTGAAAGTTTCTCTTATTTTAGCCAAAATCAACTCAAATTCAAGATATACATCCATCCGCTACTTACATTGGCCATATTGTTTCAAAAAGAAATAAAACTTGAAGCCCAGGCAACAGACAAGCATAAAATTCCAGCACCAGAAAATTTTAGAAAATATTAAGCTTAAAAAAAACTGAAACTTGTTTATTTGGGGCTGGTTAAACTTACGGAAGAGAATCATGTGCAACATAGTCGATCTGATGTTTTTCAAGGAACTCTCGTGTGATCACCCACGGTGCATCAGGGATAACCTCATCAACCCACCTGAATCAAGCATACAATGCAAAAGCATTCTTTATGCACTCTATTTATTCCAACATACAAATTAGTTAATTCAACATTTAGCATATATATCATATCCAAGAATCAACCAGCAACCAAGATGTGCTAAAAGCAAGATTACACTATCATAAAAGTTT
Source organism: Carpinus fangiana (assembly GCA_006937295.1). Classification (NCBI taxonomy): domain Eukaryota; kingdom Viridiplantae; phylum Streptophyta; class Magnoliopsida; order Fagales; family Betulaceae; genus Carpinus; species Carpinus fangiana. The sequence goes on from CM017321.1 coordinate 6,300,868, forward strand.
CATGATATAAGACCTTTACCCTCTCTTTGGATCTGAAAGAGAACATATGAAGCGAATATTAAGATGTTTAAGAAAGGAAACTAAGTCATGTAATTGCCATTGCCTCATAATATTTGTAAAAACAAAAATTTGTCTTCACAAGTCCACACTAACCTATTTGGCATATCATTTAGACCATAATATCAAATCAGATTGACAAACACAAAACCATTACTTTCAAAAATTGCCATTCTGCGTCAGCTAGTATGAACTTCAAGGAAATTGGACCTGAGAAAACAAAGCTCCACTCACAAAAGCACTACACCTAATATAAACTTTTGGGCTCCGTTGTAACCTAACTACTCTTTTGCTTTCTTCCTTTTTTATCACGATAGACAAAAAGAAAAGCAATCTAAGACTCCAAAAGTCGTTTTCATGAATTTTTCTATGTTTTACCAGCAACTAATAGAGGTCAAATGAATCAAATCATAAATCTTTATTATAACATAGTCATAAACCAACCTGCAGTGGCGGAGAGACTCATATCGTTCCTTCTCATTCATAACAGTTTTGCCCTTATACGTGTGGGTGAGTTCATCATTGCAGCATCCAACAAGCAGATAAGCATTCGGAAACCTAGATGACAAACAGCATGGAAAACAGTCTAAAGTTAAAAAAAAGTTTAAACACATTCGAACCCCATAAGCATACAAGCATGTTTCTTTTCATATTGAAGAACTGAAAATTCAATAGGCTGTTTTCTGCTGCACAAAATTGCCTTCAATTCTGATATATAATTCCACCGTACAATTACTTCTGCAGAAGTGAGAAACAATGTAACCTAATTTTGACACTAAATCAGCATATAAATCAAACAAAAAGTGGGTTTACAATTTGGCCTCAAATCTCATTTTTAAAGCCCATCCCAGAAAACCACCATAAAAAATAAAATAAAATAAAAAGAGAATGCAAAACTTCACCTGCACTCAAAAATAAAAATAAAAAAAATCATGGTAGATGCACCAAGAAATGCAATGAAGAGAAATAAACTCAGAAATCAGTAAACCAGAGTTTACAGACAAGAGGAACAACAATTTAATAATTACTTGAAGTATGGCCTCTTTGAACGTTGCACTGCAATTGAATGCCCCAACTGCTTTTCATAACACCTAAAGCTACAAATACATCATCTGAAAAGAAACCCTTTAAAAAAATATTGGGCTATCTATAAAGGAAGAAATGAGATGAGTTTTAAGAGTATCTTGAAATTCCCATCACAGAATTTAACTGTTATTCACAAGATATCCACCATCTTTGGAAATAGCTCCATCCTTATCGATGATTACGTCCAGTTGTGTGCATAAAACGTACAAAACATTATGCAATATGTGGAAGTCCAAACAAGTCCACATATTGCATAAGTATATCCCGAATCAATCTTCACTAAACTACCAAATAATTTACTCCAAATGGCAAGTTAATATTCAACATCAAGTTATTAACCCCCTAATAAATATATACCATAATAAGCATCCAGTCATATACATATATATTTACATTTACATATACACATACACAGAAGTCTAAAATCATACAAAGAACTAAAGCGACTGAGTTTACAGAAAACGTCCCCCTGAAAAAGTTCTCAAAATAATACATATCCGGACTTGGAATTCAATTTGCTTCAAGACATGATTAAACTCAGAATACAGAAATAAGAAGAAGAAAAAAATTCCTAATGTCAAACAACGTATCAACCGAGGGAACAAAGTTTTCCCCGAAAGATGTGAATCTATTGTTGTTTTCGCGGGAAACAAACATGGGTACAAATATAATTAACAAGTAATAGAAAAAGGGAAAAGTGGGATACGATTTCTTGGCTTGCTCGAGAGCACGGGCGTGGCCGAAGTGGAAGAGATCGTATATTCCGTCGGCATAGACTCGAACCGGTCTGTCCCCCTCACCGCCACCATCACTCTTCTTATCGTTGTTGTTGTCGTTGTTGCCATTCGCACTAAAACTCTGCTTCTGATCCTCCATCTCTCTCCCTCTCTCCAAATTGCTTGGGTTTGAGGCAACAGGGTCAAAGCTGCAGAGAGAACCGTCAATGTTTCTGTGTCGGTCATCAATTGACCACTATGGCCGTGGCTTCGATGGGGTATTTATAAGGCGCAACGGATGAGAAAAGAAAAGAAAAGAAGAAGGTATAAAGATTAAAAAAGTATTTTGTTAGGGTTTTATGTTTTGAATTATTTGTTATTTTCTAAGAAGTAAACAAATTGTCTTAGAATAAAAAAGTAAAAAAGGATCGCATCTCCTAAGGAGATTTCAAGTGGCGCACATGCCTAAGGGTGGACAAATTAATTGCCTACTAATTATTGTTCTTGACTACGACCAAATCGAAATTAACAATCAATTGATTTATGTGAGTCAAAAATTGATATGAATTTTTTATACCGACGCCAGTTCGATTCGGTTAATTGGTATAAAATTTGTGTTGTCGGTTAATTGAACCAGATCAAAATATGCATAACCGAATCGAACCACCAAATTTGACACGGATTAAGGCTTTGACTGATGGACTTTGCAAAGTGATATTTTGTTGAAAGTATTTGTTAAGTTTTTTGTATCTTATATTCTTATTATTTGCATCTTATGTTCAATAAGTTATTTTAGCAAAAAAATAATTTGGGCCTCCAAAATAGCTAATTTTTGGCCAATTTAAAAATAGCATTGACCCAATTTAAAAAAGCTCATGATTAACCTACCGAAATTAACCCAAATTTCAAAATAAAATAAAATAAAATAAAAATTGGGATGTGTAGTATTTCTCAATTTGTTATAGAAATAAAATCAGTGAATTAACTGATTTAACCGATAATTTCGATTAACTGGTCAAAACTGGCTCTACTGAATCGAACCAAACCGATGCCCACCCCTACACATGTCACATATATTATACAGGATTAATTTTTTTAAAATGATAATAATAATACAATATTTGCTACTTTGTTCATAAGGCAAATATATATAGTAAAAAGGCCATGTGGATAATATAAAATAATGTATATATTTAGGCGAAGCGTTACAATGCATTGGGTAACTGCTAACTTTTCAGTTTTCACATGGTACCGGTTACGTGTTACTGTCTCCATTTCCATGGGGGTTAAAAGTTAAAACATACTTACCGAAAAGTAATATAAAATCATGGGATCATATCACCATAAAAACATTATTGCATGCTTTCTAATACATAAATTAATGAAAAATAATGTTAACTACTTTCGAAGGGGATTTACATAGAACACTTAAAATCCACCAAAAAAAGGGCTTAACTATCAAACCCCTAAGTTCTAATCTATGCTTAAACCTCTCAAAATCCCTTTTATGAAACTCATCTTATTTCAAACCTGAAGACCTCTCATTTTTCTTGGAATTTTTTTTAAAAAAAATTTTCGCTCTTAATTAGTCTTGTTTAGACAAACTTCAACCGAGAGTTCGAACAAAGCCCACCTTATCCAAATGAAATGCACTACCATGCATATTTCATACACGAATGACCCAAAAACCCTAGTTTTTTTTTTTTTTTCCTCCTTTACGCCGCACCACAAAATGCACCCTAACACACCAACCTTAATGCCAAAAACACCTCATTTCCACCATCGAAACTCATAATTTTTCTCAAACAACATAACAACAATAACCACAACATTATCTTCATCCACACAACACATTCACAATCTCAAACTTAACTAAACAACCTCAATATTCACAATATCTTAACAAAACATAAAAACCCGACTCTTCAACAAAACATATTCAAACTCTTTCCCAAAACTGAACATCATAACTTCAACTACAACACTCGCAAACAAACTTCACTATAATACCAAAGCATCAACAAACTATAACCAAAAAACCGTAACATCACACACAAAAATGGGATGAGAGACTTGCCCCTTTGCAACATCTTTCTTCAAGCTTGCTCTTGAACTCCTCTCTTGATAAACTCCTCTCTCTCTCTTTCTCTATAGTCTATGCTACTAGAACAAAGGAAGCGGAAGAAAATGAATTTCCCTTCAGTTTTCTTACATTTCAACCCTTGGTTGCACGCTTAAATTTTTTTGTTTGCTCGTCCCCAAGAGCTAGCTCAATCGGCTGGTACCACGCTTAATGAAGCGGAGGTTACTAGTTCGAATCCCCATCTCCCTCTTATGTGGACATGTCAAAAAAAAATTTTGTTTGCTCGAATAAATACGTGTCAGCTGCATTAAATTGAACATTGAATCTCACCTACTCACGCATGCCAACCTCTGATTGTTCGAATGAATCTGCAAGACATTCAAACAAGCCTAACAAATCAAATCTCGACCATCCATCTTCACCTACAACTCAGCGTGTCACTGCAATGTAGAGATGTCATTCTCATTCAACTTCCTTAGGTTTGAATCTTAGTTGTCCGATTTTCTCTCATCCTCACATAGGATTGCCCTAAACGTACCCCAAGTTCATTTGAACGAGCTTACAAAAATATGAATTTTTAAAGACCAACACCGAAAATATTAACTCCATTTATCGAACGCCTACGAGCCAAATTGTGCTCTATTGACTTACACCATAACTTTTCTCTATTTTTATAATATTATTTATTTATTTTTTCTAAACAGAGACGAAAATAAATAAAAGCAAAGGGCATTACTTGAATGCTGCTATTGCTGCATGATGATATCAAGACAAAAATTATTTTCCCAACCTGGCTTTCTTCACTAGGGTTTGAGAAAGCAGAGCAAATGTTTCTCCAGAAATCAGCTTTGTGTTCAAGACAAAACCGCAGTCTTAATAGTACCGTTGTTAAATTTAATCATAAACTTTAGTAAGATTTGAATGGACTAAATGATATATATATATACACAGAAATTCAAAAGTCCAAATTTGACAGAAAAGTCAGCTCGAGCTTTTCTTGGTCCAATGAAATTCGTAGGAATATGGAAGTGGAACACATGAAGAAGCCCAGTCAATTCCCTAGAAGAAAAAAATTGCACATGCTGCTTGAACAAAGCAAATCCTATTAAAAAATCATGTGTCTTTCACATGGTATTGTATATTTATTTATTTTTTTAATTATTATTATTATTATTTTCTTGTCTTTCTTACTTGCTCAGGAAAAAACATACATATACAAAACATATTGTATATATTGAATTAATAGACCATTTTATCTCTAAGAATGAGAAAATTACAAGTGCTGCCTGCAGCTCTCCAACTGGAGCTCAACCCAATACTGAAAAAGATGATCGGTTTTTTTTTTTCCCCTATATTCTTGATTAATCCAAAACAAATTGGTTAGTACCAGCAATCTGGCACCTCATCTTGCTCCTGCAAATGCTGCACCTTTGGGGGTCCAGAGGTTCTTGGGCGTCCTCCAAAGGCATTGCCCCCAGGCTTTGCCAGCTCTACATAAATCACCCTGCCATCAAAATTCTGCCAAAAAAAAGAAAGAAGAAGATAAATATTATTGTAGGTAAATCTCTGAGGTGAATAACATGAGAGGTGGCAAAGTAGAACCTTGTAATCCATGTTTTCTAGGGCTAGCATGGCGTCTTCTTGACAAGTATACTGAATAAATGCATAACCCTTTGACCACTTTCTGGCTCCATTTTTTTCTAGCTTCACTGCCAGAGATTGTAAATACAGTGGCACAGTGAAAAAAGGGGGAAGAAAATGTCAAACATACCAAATGCTCAAGATGATTTACCTTCAGCAATCTCGCCAAAATTTGAAAATTCCTGTCGCAGACTACTTTCACTGGTTGAATATGGTAAATCTGCACTTCAATATACATAATTAGAACAAAGAGAGCTACCGATCAAGAAATTGAGAAGAGTCTGTTGCATTTAAAAAGCAATTGGACGCAACATGTGACAAGCCAGTGTTTCCGGGTCCTGTGAATCAAGCGATCAAGATGGATAATATGCGAAAAATGCTGACAACTTTTGCTATTTAATTTTAGTCAGATTAAGTAAACAAAATCAAGAATTGTGGACAGGAAAAGACATCTACCAAAGTTAATATATGTATACTACTGTATGATCGTAACCAACAACCCCACATAATGTCCCAAGAAAAGTCATCCAGAGATGACAAGCTCTGTGCTCATTCAACCAATGTCCAGGTTATCAGAGGGCAGAAATCACGAATAAATCTAAATGGTTAGATAATCGAACATATTCGATTTACAAAGCTTACATTAAATTCATTAATCACCCACGAGAAGCAGCAATTTGTGATAAAGATGACACTTGAAATAAATTATAGTTTTTTGGGGAATTCTCACCAATTCAACTCCTGGTGATGGGACAGCAATCTATTTACCTTCCCAGCAAATTTGGGTCAAAATTTTATACAGAAGATAAAGGAGGAATTCAGATATATTAAGGGCACTATGTCGTTTAGTGAGAGAGCATGTGATCATGTTCATGTGCATATCGTATGCCCAGCTTTCCTCTTTCAAAAGTTTTCAAAAAACAAAATGTAAGAAAAGCTAATACTAAGTTTATTTAATACTTATTCAGAGAAGTATAACGATAAACATGTCCACTGTCGAAAACACTTGATGGAATGACCAAAGTAATCACAAATCCTAACTTCAGGGTTAACATCATAAAAAATAAAACTTCAGGGAACAACAAACTGAAACTTAAGGACCAAGATGCATTTTAGCCAAACAAGAAACGAGTAGGCTTCACAACCCCACACCCTCCTTGAGGGTTACCCATCATTCGGTAAAATGTGTACATGACTTAAATTGCTAACTGGAGAAATACTCATAGAGTTATGCTAAAAACTATATTTTTATCCCACAACTATCTCACAATGCCATGTATTAGTCCTAACCAACTCTTGAATTTTATTTTTTTTAACAAGGATTGATCCAATGGTTGCTTGGGACTGTCACATCAACATTGCACGATAATTGTGAGATAAAAATGTGATTTCTAGCATTACTCATACCCAAATGGAAGGCAAAGCAAATTTTCATTATCAAAAATTTATGAAATCATATTAGCAATAGAATTGACACAAAACACTACCAACACAACTCAAAATCACGCACTGCACTTGAAAATGCATATCTGTGCTACTTCTAAAAAGATACTCCCACTCCAAGAAACTCGTGTCTTTAGGCACATATATTATGTAGGGATGCCTTCCTAAGATTTCGAATAGAAAGTGCACAGGCCAAGTGAACAAGTGCAAAACAATTTCAGAAGCTTCTAGAGTATTCCACATAAAAGGAACCATTGGCACAAATGAAGAATCTAAACACGTAATTGCACAAAGAACAGAGGTACTAAGAGAACAACAAATTCTCAAATGGTAACACACTCAAGAATTCATGAATTTTATCATTGATTGAAGAAAACCCAGATGGAATTCAACCAAAGTTGCATATAAATGAAAAGATTTAAGTAGCAAAAAAATAACAGAACTTAACAAACTCAAAAATCAAATAAACACCAGCATTACAACTAATTGAAGACCACCCACATGAGAAAGCAGTCAAAAGTTTGAGTAACAACAAGCTCTCAAACAAATTAAAAAAAATAAATAAATAAAAGAGTTAATGAAATATACCATTCACGGAAGAAAACCCAGATGATAAATCAATCAAATTTGCACAAAGAAAATGGGAAATCATAGATATATAAAAAGAGAACAGAAATGACTTTACTTCTAACCATGATTCTGCTTGCAAGGGGAAAGTCAGAGAGAGACGCTCTGAGCTTCAGAGAGTTGCGGTTAGAGAAATTCGTTACAGAATTCCTGATTGTTAGACGTCTGGGCTTTGCGTAACAAGGGAAAGAGAGTGTTGCTGCCAACATGTTTTCGGAGCCAACAAAACGATGTGAATCTCGCCCAGAATCAGAGAGAATGAAGGCTTGCTGAAACGGTGCGTTTCTTGACTACCACAGGAAACGGCAAGTCCTACAATCTTCGATTTTTTCCTTGCAAAATTATCCCAAGAGGGTGTTTCGGATTTGTTTTATGACAAATAAAGCCTAAATTTCTAAACTTTACCGTTAAGTTTGCTTTATCACTTAAAAGATAGCCAATTCTACAATTTCATAACTGAGTAACTACCACAATAAACACTACTGTCCCGATTGCTAGAGACATCGCCAACCATTGTTTTCGGTTGAGGCTATGATGCAGATCGAGCATTTTCAGCCATAAATATTATCAAAACTATACTTTGTAACAAAATTAAAGATGAATTTTTGACTTACTATTTGATGTTGTACATTGAAAGAGAAATTACTGCACAACTTAGTACAAGATCTAAAAGTACGTCAGATTTCATTTCGATAGGTGGCCGGTTGAGTTAAAAATTGAAATATATTAAGATATAATTATTTGTTGTATTTTATTTTATTTATATTTTGTTAATATTGAATGGATACTAGTTTTATTTTTTATATATCAATCAATGTAGTCTTAAATCTTAATCTATTATTTATTTATTTACCCAAACACCTGCACTTGCTCGATCTCTTGGCTAGCTTGTGAATGTTCCAAATTGTTGAAGAAAATCCAAATTAATTGTTTAACATTATACGACATACATGAATTAACTAGTACGATGGATGATGTATTGTCGCAAACTCCAAGTGTATATATATATATATATATGGAACATAAATACTATTTCATATTCTATTGTGTATATATATATTTCAAATTAACCATTGAATATGTAATACTTATATATGGGTTCTGTAGATTTAAATGGTTAATTAAAAAAATTATAAAAATTATAATAAAAAAAAAGAGCACAATTAATTGGGTTAACTTATATATACTCAGTCAAAGACTCAAAGGCAACCTAAGATTCAAAATGATGAAGGGTGTGTGGGTAGACTTTGTGTAAATTAAGCAGGCTGCTGCCTTCTTCTGCACTCCAATCCATACCCCTTTCTCACTCAAGTCAATCATATTGACCACAGCACTTGCTCATGAATGACGATACCCTATTAGACTTCGTATTTATTAAGTAGACCAAATTCCATTTTGCTGTCGATATTCTATGTTGGAACTTTCACAACAACGTAATGGATTTTTTTTTCCCCCTTTTCTGAGCAACAAAGGAGTAGTTTTTGTGGATCCAAAAATATGAGAGAGATATACCATCCTAATACAAAATTAATAAGTTAAGGTTATGAAGTTTAATAGGTTTAATTAAATATATCGGATTAGGGTTAATCTTATATAGTTTTATACGTATGTCTTAATACGACCCGAATCTGATATTCGACATTTAAGGTTAGCAACTTTTGATACGACCTGCAAATTCAACACAAAATAGGAAGGTTAGCCTGGTTAGGGTTGATGGGTCTGACCTGTTTAATTAAATAAGTTGGATTAAGCTTATTTTATAGCACTTTTAAGGCTATTAATTTTTTACACAACCCACAAATTTAACCTGAATCCAACATAAAATTAGCAGGTTAAAGTTGAGGGGTTTTGACTCCTTTAATTAAATAATTTGAATTAAGATTGACGTCCTATATAAATTTATATCTTAGCATCTACACAACCCAAAACGTGAACACAAATTATCACTCTAAATAAGGTGTATAGCGAATTGTTTGACCATGCTGCATCAAGTCGATTTAATTTCCAATTGACCAAAGTAAGACCTAAATAAATAAGCAATCGATTTCATATATGGCTCATGTATCATGTAATGAATCAGGATGAATGCATCATCCAAAAAGTCCAACTTAATTATTACGATTATACATATATATATATATATATATATATTAAGTGCCGAAGAAAAAGTTGACTTTTCTTTGAACAATTTCAGTTTTCNATTCTATTGTGTATATATATATTTCAAATTAACCATTGAATATGTAATACTTATATATGGGTTCTGTAGATTTAAATGGTTAATTAAAAAAAATTAAATTTTTTTTTTTAAAAAAAAAAAAAGAAAAAGAAAAAAGAGCACAATTGGGTTAACTTATATACTCAGTCAAAGACTCAAAGGCAACCTAATATTCAAAATGATGAAGGGTGTGTGGGTAGACTTTGTGTAAATTAAGCAGGCTGCTGCCTTCTTATGCACTCCAATCCATACCCCTTTCTCACTCAAGTCAATCATATTGACCACAGCACTTGCTCATGAATGACGATACCCTATTAGACTTCGTATTTATTAAGTAGACCAAATTCCATTTTGCTGTCGATATTCTATGTTGGAACTTTCACAACAACGTAATAGATTTTTTCCCCCTTTCTGAGCAACAAAGGAGTGGTTTTTGTGCATCCAAAAATACGAGAGAGAGATATACCATCCTAATACAAAATTAATAAGTTAAGGTTATGAAGTTTAATAGGTTTAATTAAATATATCGGATTAGGGTTAATCTTATATAGTTTTATACATATGTCTTAATACGACCCGAATCTAATATTTAACATTTAAGGTTAGCAACTTTTGATACGACCTGCAAATTCAACACAAAATTAGCAGGTTAGCCTGGTTAGGGTTGATGGGTCTGACCTATTTAATTAAATAAGTTGGATTAAGCTTGACCTATATAAATTTATTTCATAGCACTTTTAGGGCTATCAATTTTTGACACAACGTACCCACAAATTTAACATGAACTTAACATAAAATTAGCAGGTTAAAGTTGAGGGGTTTGACCCCTTTAATTAAATAATTTGAATTAAGATTGGCGTCCTATATAAATTTATATCTTAGCATCTACACGACCCAATACGTGAACACAAATTATCACTCTAAATAAGGTGTATAGCGAATTGTTTGACCATGCCGCATCAAGTCGATTTAATTTCCAATTGACCAAAGTAAGACCTAAATAAATAAGCAATCGATTTCATATACGGCTCATGTATCATGTAATGAATCAGGATGAATGCATCATCCAACAAGTCCAACTTAATTATTACGATTATATATATATATAAGTGCCGAAGAAAAAGTTGACTTTTCTTTGAACAATTTAAGTTTTCATACAATAGAAAAAGTTCTAGCTAATGAAGAAGATGATGAATGTGTGAAATGAATGGTTAAAAAGTTCTAAACAAATCACCGCCACTTTGGACGCACTCTCCAGTCTTGGATTCTTTCGGAAGAAGGGTACGGTCTTGACATGCCATCCATACCCCACAAAGACTTCCTTCCATAAACCATGAGCTATTTGTTTCAAAAGAAGGTGTGCATAGCCAATGCTGGATAAACCTTTTTGACGGATCTCGTTCGGAAGTTAACGGTGCTAATTCTTCAACGGCATCGGCTCGATTGTCGTTGTTGTTGTTGTTGTTGCTTGCAAGCAGATCAGATTCTTGGACTAGCTACTTCAAAAACCGCTAGCTCTGTGTAGCCTATTTCTTAACTTTAATTTATAATTAAGTCTAATTACAGAAGATCAATTAAGCTATTTTTTTGTCTTTTTTTTTTTATATATATTTGTTATTCTTATTTACATCATTTTTTTTTTTTTTTTTTTGAATTTGTCATTAGAGAGTATAGACTCGATCGTTAATTTTATTATTTCCTTGCAACCCTTTTCCCGTTTAACAGATAAAAACACTGCCCGAGTTCATATGAAACATTGGAATCGCACATCTCGGGGCAAAACCCTGGATACTCTCATCAGAAAATGGGCTGTCCATGGCCAAATATATAAGAATTCAAACACAAAACAACAACAACAAATGAAACATAACTGATCACATGAACTATATATACTTATACTAGTATCTTTGAGACGTGTAACCATGAGAGAGTACATGCCATAGCATATGAAGTAGAACAACACTAATATACAAAGCTGATTGATGATCGATCAAGATTATTCTAAAAGTCAAACAAACTAAAATTTCCTAAAAGAACCCATCACTCTTCGGATCACCAGCGAAAGAATCCATCGTCAAATGATGGAAAGAAACATTATCGTCCATTAATGCAAAGCCGTCAGCAATCTCTACGTTGCTGGATGCATTAATATTGATATTCCCAGAAGAGTACATACTTTGGTGCTGCTGCTGCTGCTGATGATGATGATGATACTGCTGAGACTGAGATTGTTGAAGGAAATGATGATGATCATAATTATTGTTAGTAAAGGGCGCCATTAATGAAGATATAATCCGCTGGTTTTCTTCTCTCCCTCTTCCAAAGTCCAAGTTGACCGGCCCCTTCTGGTTTCCAAAGGAAATGGCCGCGCTAGGACAGCCCGTAAACTGCTGCACCAGGGCTCGGAAATTGTTGGCGTTGGCGTTGAGGAGGGTGGTGGGGGTTCTCTTGGAAGCCCTGGACCTTCTTCTGGCTACCTTTGACACGCTGCCTTTTGGAGTCAACTGGTGAGTATTGATGGGTGCACCGGGGCTGGAGATGGAGATGGTGGTGTCAGTAGGTCCATGGGAAAGTGGCGGTGGCAGCTGCCCGTCAATGGCGGCAGCTTGGTCGATCTCGTCGTAGAATGGCAGCCATTGATGATGACGATCAGTGGGGATGGTGGTGTTGTTCATGGTTGGTGATGTGTGCTGTGAAAGGAAGAAGCAGCATAGGTGGGATGGTTTTATATAGTGGCCGGGGTGGGGGTTTTGGTCAAAGTAAGACATGTCTTGGTCTTGACCATTCTTTTGTGAGAGAGCCAAAGCATGTGCAGGGTGCTTACCTTCCTGGAAACATCGTCTGTTGATATCAACAATGTCATGATAATAAGGGAGAAGAGAACGACCTTAATTAGATTTAGACTCTTGGTCTTTGTCTCCTTTAATTACTTGGTCAAAAAGTTTTTTAAAATTATTATTATTATTTAATTAGAGTATCATATATAGTTTCACCTATGGCCGAAACAATACTTACCTTCCCACACCTAAGAGTTTTTTGAAATTATATGTATATATATAACCATAGGGTATATAATGTACGGCTTTCCATTCCACCATTGACCATACCCACATTTTTCCTCAAGTTATAGAGATATAGCTCAACCACGATCATCGAACACTCAATCCCTTGGGCTTGGGCCTAGGTGAGACGTGAAGAGTTACGTCAAAACTACTATAAAAGGTAGGAGTGAAAATGCGGTTATGGTTAGCAGTTGTTATTAGTTAACACCGCTAACCGTAACCATCTAGGCGGTTAGTTACTAACCGCCTATGCGGCTAACCAGCGGTTAGCGATAATAATTCTAATAATCATTGACCATTTTTTTTTAAAAAAAAAAAACCAAAATGACGTCGTTTTTTATGGTAATATGATAATATGTAACATACAACATTATTTTCTAGATTTTTATATATTTTTTCTATATATTTAAATACTAAAATGACATTGTTTCATGTATTTATATATATATAAATATAATATATATTATATAATATACATAAAGGTGGTTAGCGGTTTTCCTTAACCACTTTCAAAAGCAGTTAACAGTTAGTATGGTTAACGGCTAGTATTAACCGCCTGTCTTTTCACCCCTAATAAAAGATAAGTTCGAGCAAGGTAAAATGGACTTTTAATTCTAAGCACAAAACTCATACTTAGTGCATTTTAATTTCTCTTAAAAACACTACTGACTTGAGCATTTGAGATATCTCTCCATCAACACCCTCCCGCAAGCTCTATTGCTCATATCCTTTCTCTCTCTTTTTTCTCTCTTTTATTTTCAAGTGCAAATTTGTCAAGTGTATAGTGTTATGGATAAAAAATTAAAGATTTTTTTTTTTTTTTTTTAAAAAAAGGTCTTATTCTTTTTCGTGCCGGTATGTTGCATGTTTACCATAAAACTATAAGACTATATTTGGCAATGGACTAGACCGGAGGAAGTGAACTGGTACTATAGTAGATTTGATTGATGTTTGAAAAAAAGTAAGAATGTTTTGTATATAAAAATGAAATTTTTTGTTTTGTAGTGATTTTTTTACTTGAAAAATGATAAAAGTGATTGATGTGATATAAAAAAATAAAAATGTTAAAATTGATTTTGAAAAAAAAAAAATTAGAATTTTACAAAGTTCAGTTCGGTCCTTCTCCAAACATACCCTAAAAGACTTTGCGAGTACATGATGATGACTATGGGAATTGGGAAGCACTATTGGCTATTGCATGACTTTTAACTTTGTACGTTCTACACGTTTTCCCTAGTAAATTTGGGTACGATGGAAATTTAAATTTGGATTTATACAAGTTTTCCCTAATAAAAACACTAAATATCAACAACATTAATTTATATATCGATTATTCAACTCAAACTAACGGCACAAATATTAATCTATATATATATATATCACAAATTTTTTAGCACAAAATTCTGTAATTCAAAAAACAAAACAAAAAATTGATCCAAATTAATAAATTTAGTATACCCAGTTATACTAGTTAAAGCTCAGTCTTTGACCTTTGTTTTTGTTTTCTCAGAAAAATCTCCACGGTCAGAAAAATGGCATCTAACCTGCAGTCTTAATTAACATTGCATGCATGGAATTAGGTTAAACCTGACAACTACTGATGATGATATATAAAGCAAGACCATGGAAGGAAGAAATAATTTAATAAACCCTAATTAATATTATAGCAAATTAAGACACTGTACGTCAAACGACATTGATAATTAATAAATAAACAGTTTAAAAAAAAAAAAAGACTTCAATTCAACCATCCATAAATGTTATCTTCTACATATAAAGAAAGGTGTTCAAAATGTTCACACTCAATATATAGCTGACCTAGCTTGGGCAGAAATTAATAATAATAAATGTTCCCCTCGTATCTGATCAGCCTCATTGTGAGCTAATCATATGTGTTTTGTAGTGCTTTTGTCACTCAATGAAAAAAATTCTATTTTACAAAAGTAAAAGCTTGCCAAATATTTGATGTGGTTTTTAACGGCAAAAGGTTTTGAGCAATACTACACACATTTCCGCTCACACACACTTTTACACTATTTGACATAGCTTTTAAATAGTGTGAAAATGAGTGTATTGAGCGGAAACTCCATTCAAGATGAGAGTATTTTAAGTCTTTTCAAGTAGGAGAGACCACAAGACTACATTCAAGGCGAGAGAATACGATGCAGAAGAAAAATATTAGTATGAATTTATTATTTTTGCATGTGTGTTTTAGTTTTTCTTTTTCAATAAGGATTGTATTTTTCCTTTTCTATTAGGATTATGTTATCATTTTCTTTGTTAAAGTATGAGATATTATTAGTCTATATAAGGGATACACACTCAATGAAACAATTTAGTTTTGAAATATTAATTAAATTTTAGTTTTTCAAACTTATTTACTTGTTTGCTTATTTTGCACAACTATGAACTTTCTCTTTTTTATTTGTTATTTTCTCTTTTGCTATTTTTTCTTTCAATATTTAATTTTTAGTTTATGTTATTATCATACGTTATCAAAACAATCTTAGTTTTGTTTGACACCAGAATACTACAAATTCACAAATATTTTCTCTGATTTTATTAATCATAAGGGGAGAGGTTTACATGCAGTCCTTCTAAACTAACATTTTATTAATATTTTCACAGATTGCGATAGTTTGGAAGGACCGTATGTAATCCTCGCCCAATCATAAGATGATCGATCTTCAAATAGATACAATAAGATGACACATCAATTGATAAGAACTCTTAATTAATCATCATCTTAATTTTATTTTATTTTTTGTAACAAATCATCATCTTAATTTTAAATAACTTAATCATAATTTTAAGGAGAAATTTTACTGAAGATCCCCGAACTTCTACCTGTTTTGAAATACCCCCTAAACTTCAAAAACTTCAATTTAGTCTCTTGAAGTCTCAATTGCTCTTAATTTAGATCACTTCGTCAGATTTTAAGCATTACATGACGTTTATACCTCTAACTTTTGTATAAAATTCTAACTTCCAAAACATTTTTTTATTTAAAAAAAATTGAAAATCATGGATATTTTGATCTTTTTTCTGTATTTTTAACGGCTAAAATTGACGAAAGAATCCAAATTGAGAGCAATTGAAAGTTCATGGGACTAAACTGAGAGTTTTTTAAGTTTATGAGAGATATTTCAAAACCGGTGAAAGTTCGGGGGTCTTCAGTGAAATTTTCCCTAATTTTAAATAATTTAATCTTAATGAATTGGAATGAAAATTCTAAGTCAACCAATCTCACCCTAATCTTATCCTTATCAAACTTGTGTACGATTTGTATACCAAGGCTAATTAATATTGTGTGAACTCAGGATATTTATGGCTTACAAATTCAAAAAGTTGAAGGTTCAACCGGACAATTCAATTACATGGAATTATGGAAACAAGAGTGATGTGAAATTTTATAATTTTTATAATCATTCGTGCATATATTTTATATACAATCATATATATGCACATGATGCACAATGCTCATTTTCTTAATCATATAGATCTTTTTTGTTTGTTTAATTGTGGGTACAACAAACAACACAAAGGAAATGGAAATACAAAGAAATAGCTAAGAAAAACGACAATAAAACAAGAGGTCCTTCGCACCGGTACTAGGAACCGATGGAGATAGGAGGGGAGGAGTAATAGGAAATGTAGCTAGAAAAAAATTTGGCTGTAGCTCAATTTGCCGCATAATGGGTGCAAAATTTTTTTATAACTTTCCAAAAGAAAAACTTACTAATTTTATCTAGTGCAATAAGGTAGGCCCTTTCGTCGGGATTCCAATTCCGTGCAATAAAACAACCTTATTGCACTATACGTAATAGTGCAACCCATGTGAAAGCCTATTCAAATTCCGACATTGTTTAGCGAATATTATTCGAGCAACCCAAACCTCACGTGTTTAGACTCTCAAAACACTGATTAAAACAAGTGAGAAGATGCAACAAGACAACCTTATTAGACGGAATTAAAGTTATTATGTCATTATCACAAAGGAATTGGTTGTAAGGCAAAGTTCATTGCATGTGGGTTTTGACCAGGTGCGCTACCGTCGTTATCAATCACTGGCCGGGGCTCGCTCTTTGAAAATTTCCTCCTCTTGAAAAGCAATATATCATAGTCCATGGGAGGTTAGAAAAATGGGAATTGCTCCCTTTGACCTGGTAATCCCTTTTTTTTTAGTGTCACTTCCATTAGGATGAGCCGATGAGGTGAAAAACTCAATTTTACAGCTTTAATAGAAATTTGATACTTCAAAGTAAAAATATCAAATACAATAGAGATAAAAACAGTATATTTTTAATTCAAATAATTCCCAGGAACTTTTCTTTTCATTTTATCCCAACGTCCACCACCACTTCCAAGCCCTCAACACTGGATTCTCAAAATCAACTAAGACGGTGACTCCAATAATTTTGTCAGTGGTTTTGGCAATGGGTATTTTGTCAAGAAAATAAAAATTATTTTGTTGTAAAGGGCTTTTTTTTTTTTCTTTTTTTCTTTTTTTTGTGTGTGTTTTAATCTTATGCATGTGTCTGCTTCCTATTCGATGGTGCAAAACTAACACCACGATAGGTTGAAGTTATTCTCACATTTTTAAAAGAAATGATAGAATTCTTCCTTCTTCCTTTTTTAACTATCTTTTAACCATATCCATAATAAATGAATAAATACAACATTAAATTTTTGAGATACATAATGATAAAACACGGTATTAGAGCTATAGAACATGAATTCAAATCCTAACTCTACAATTTATCCTTCATTTTAACTAAATATCATACATGCCGAATGTCACGTATTAAAAATATAATTTAAACTCACACCTAAAGAAAAATATTAAAATATTAATTAAATAATTAAATTCAATTAACTTTTTTTCCTTTCACTTGCCATGTTTTTCCTCACTTTTTCTTAACGTACACCAACGTTATTTTGAGGCAAGCGGTGTGTGAAAGAACAAGTACAGTAATGCCTAAAGATGTACAAGGTGACGACATGGGTGACTATATTGGTCAAAGAAGGACACTTGTAAGCAATAATTGACACAAGCAAATCCCAAATTGATCCACCAACTCATGACCATCCCATTCATACTCGAAAGTTTTGACCTAGTCCTCTTCCACCATTACTATTCATATCAATTATCCGATTGAATTTTTAATAATTTGCGCAGATAATACGAGAGCGTTTATATATACCCATATATGTTTGAGTAAATGTTTGGACAATATAGAATTTATTCAGACAAGTAGGTTTATACGAAGTTTTTCATACTATCTGTCCGATTTTTAGTAGTTTAGACAATCAAGACAACGTCACCTCAAAGCTCAATAAATTATTATCCATATCAATTGTTTGTTTGAAATAAAACGTAGTGTTATTTAGTATACTCTCATACGATTGTTATACAATTATGAAGATGTAATAGTGAATATCAACCTTTTGACTAACAAAGGCTTGTAAAAATAAAAATTAATAGCTAATATTCACTGTCACATGCCCACATCATTATAATTATTTGACAACCGTATAAAAGTCTACTAAATATCATTTATCTATTATAAATTTGTGTTGGTAATATGAAAGGTTCTTTGTACATGTAATAAAAGAGGATCTATATAAGCTCATCCATTCTAGTAGATGACTTAGAGCATGTTTGAGATTGTATTTGAGAAATAAAGTTTTTAATTAAAAAAATACTTTTTGACAAAAGTTCCATTTTATAGCTTTTGCCAAAAGTACATTTTGACTATTTTTATGCTTTTTGGACTCTTAAAAGCGCTTTTAAATGTTCTTACTAAATGGATACTATTTTCTTTAAACGAACTTTTTAAGTGTTAAATATACTTTTAGGTTCCTCAAATGCACACCTAAATAAGCCCTGAATAAATAAACAGTTCAAAATTTATTCAGACAGATAAATCGTATGTGAAATCTATCATATCACCTGTTCTAATTCTTAGCAATTTCAACAAATAATTATTGTGAATTCCGATCAATATCCACGATACCTCAAAGCTGAAAATTCTTTGATAAACCAAGTTGAATTTGTCTATTTTTTTTCAAAACAACTATGATAGGCAGTCCACTTTAATTGCAGCTCGTGTTGCCTTAGTATTTGGACTTTGAATGCAACCATTTGATTGGTTTGAATATTCGGTACAATCGTTATGCCACGGCCATTGAAGACAACGGTTTTTTTTTTTTTTCCTACAAGTACATGAAAAAGAGATGATCTACAATATTTGTAACACAAGTAAAATTACTAATTATGTGGATCATCTGTTCATGCATATTTTTCTTGTAAAAATTTAGGAAAAATACTAAAATTTTCCCATGGAAAAAAATACTAAATTAGAGAAATAATAAAATTTATTCATTTTTTAATCATCTCTATAGTGACTTGTTGAATCTACCATTAAATTTGTGTAAAGTCTACATGAGTTAACAAATTTAATGGTTAATCTATTGAATTTAGAAAAATGCTAGGGGTACTAAATATTTTAAGGATATGGCTTACATGTTATTAAAATAACAGCATGTATATTGTAGTAAAAGCAACGGTTGAAATTGAATATCATGTAAGCTGGATCCCTATTTTACTAACATATATGTACTAATAGTCTAATATGATGTGGAGCTTATTCATGGAAGATTATCAAAATAATTAATAAAGAA
The DNA here is from genome assembly GCA_006937295.1 of Carpinus fangiana. Taxonomy (NCBI): domain Eukaryota; kingdom Viridiplantae; phylum Streptophyta; class Magnoliopsida; order Fagales; family Betulaceae; genus Carpinus; species Carpinus fangiana. The sequence continues at coordinate 6,320,485 of CM017321.1, forward strand.
AAATACTACAAATACTAATAAATAAGCTCAACATCATGTTAGTGCTCATCTGTTAGTAAAAGAGCTAGTATTCCTAACATTTCTCTTTAATTTCTAGGATGAAATGAGTTAAAAATGAAAATAAATAAATAAATATTAACGTGAATCATCCTCAATAAATAATAGCTATTTTATAAGAATAGTCGATCAATTCCAGAAGTTTATTCTCCATACCAAACATGCCCTTAGAACTGGATGATAAGAGAAATATACACTTGAATTTACCTTGTGATCCAGACACTGGATGTGATGTAAATCCTTCTTGATTTGGGTAAAACTTTGCAAAGGGCTATACTTGGAATTAAAATCCTTCTCTTCTCATCTTGATTAAAGATTTAGCACTCTGTAGGGCAATGATATTTATGAGAGAGAGAGAGAGAGAGACTCCTCATTGAATAAAAAAAAAAAAGGAAAAAGATAAAAACAGAAAAAGCAGTAAGGAAAATTATTGTACAAGTGGCATTTACAATGACGGGGTGCTAAAATCTTACACCCCCACTGCAAAAGAGACAGAAATATACAAAATTGGGATAGAACACTTGATCACACCCATCTTCTTTATCTTGACATGAAGCCAAAACCTCAAAAGTTTTTTCAAATTTTTTCTTTCTACTCTACAGTAATTTCTAGTATGGTTGTCAATCTGGGTTTTTTGTATCTCCTAAGAAGCAAAGAAGAGCATACTACAGTTACAGATGAGAGAGCCATGCATGCACCCGCCGCCCATGGCGGTAACTTAATCCCTAGAGATGGATACAAAACCCCTGCAGCAATTGGGATGGCAACCACATTGTAGCCCATGGCAAACACATAATTCCATCGAATACGTGAAAACGTCTTCCTCGACAGATCAATGGCTGTGATTACATCTTCCAAGTTGTTTCTCATCAATACATAATCAGCAGCTTCTATGGCGATATCGGTCCCGGCCCCAATAGCCATACCAACATCAGCAGCAGCTAGAGCAGGGGAGTCATTGATACCATCTCCCACCATTGCAACTAGCCCACCACCTTTCTGGAATGATCGGACTACTTCAGCTTTTCCTGCGGGCATTACCTCTGCCCTAACATCTTGAATGCCAAGCTGCCCAGCATAAACATTTTTCCTTTTTCAGATTTGACATTTCGTTTCAACTTTGTATGCAACAAATTTAATCTAAACAACATAATTTACATAAGAGGAGGTATTTTGAAAATCGCAAAAAAGAGCACGCAAACCCACTGAAATTAATAATTTATAGTTACTTATGAACCATATAATATGATGTTTAAGTACCAATAATAAATTCCAGGGCAAATATCTCAGAATCTCCTAGTGCTTTTCTAGATTTTGCCTTTTAGACCTAGCTTTTGGATTTTGCCTTTCAGACTTCAGTTTTTGAAGATTTTAAATCTAAAAATTTTGTTCATTTTTCCCTCAAATAAATAACAAAAATGACATGAAAATACTATTATTCCCTTTCCATTAACAATTTCAAAATTAACAAAAAAAGCTTTTTTTCCTATGATATATGAAAATATAATATATCGGTGAGAATCGAACTCCATCAGACCCTAAAAAAGAAAGTTATGACTCATCACCTAAATATCAGAATTCGAAGAAACTAGAGTTTTATAATGCTAAAACCGTGGGTTTAAATCATTCAGAAATAAAAACTCTATGCTGACCTCCTTTGCAACAGCCCTAGCTGTTCTCCAGTTGTCTCCTGTAACCATGACTGTTGTAACACCCATCTTCCCAAGACCCTCCACAACCACGGCAGCTTCTCTCTTTAGTGGGTCTGCAACTCCCAAAATACCCACTAAGTTATTGTCATACGCAACGAGTATTCCAGTCTTGGCACTTTCTTCCAACTCTATTAAAAAATTTTCGACATTGGATGGAATAGAGATTCCACTCTCAGTTATCAGCTTCCGGTTACCAACCTGTTAAGGATACATTGCCTCCAATAAGCAATCCCAAAAGTTACAAAGCATATTCTCGAGATGAATTGACATTTGCATATCTTATATATATATATATATATGCAAATGTCAATTCATCTTGAAAATAAGCTTTGACATTTGCATATCAAAAAAATATATCTTAGTGCAAAGACAACTCACCAAGACATGTTTTCCATGTATAAAGCAATGGATTCCTCTTCCTGGCAGAGCAGAGAATTCCAACACATCAAAAAGCCATCCAGAAATTGAATCTTTGCTATTGTTATCAGCATCCTTGGTTGCAGAAGGCTCATCAAAGAAATGGAAATGGCGTGCATATTCCACTATTGCTTTTCCCAAAGGGTGTTCACTGCTGGCCTAAGCCACGGATAAAAGTAAAAAAATAAAGTGGTTGACCAGAATTAATAAATAAATAAAGATTGGTTCTGTAGTATGACTATTGCTTAATATTTGGATGAGTTCAATTCCCCCCCACCAAAAAAACAAAGAAAAAGAAAAAAAACAGAACAAATATGTAACAAGAAGAAAATGAAAAACAAAATGTTTGTATTCTCCGCTACCTACTTATGCAGTTCAACACCAATTTAATGTCACTTTACAGAAAAGCAAACTGTTCATTTCTCACAGGAAAAATATTATGGCAACTTTTTTCTTTTCTATAGTGGTGATATTATGAGATCTTCTTGGGACCTTCTTCTGGCACTATATTTTGAACCAAAAGTGGCAAATCCTAAAGGCCAGTCTGAGTTTTAGGGCAAAAAATGGAAAACTAATTGAGAAATCAGAAGTCACCTCTGCAGAGGCCACCAATCTAAGAAATTCCCCACGATCCATTGCTGCAAACACTTTTGCTGTTGTAACTGTGGCTTTTCCCTGGGTCAGGGTGCCCGTTTTATCAAATATCACATACTTAATCATTTGAGCCCTTTCCAAAGCATCTCCTCCTTTTATCAACACACCATTATTAGCCCCAACCCCAGTTGCAACCATTACAGCAGTTGGTGTTGCCAATCCGAGAGCGCAGGGACATGCAATAACCACAACCGATATTGAAAACATGAGGGCAAATACAAAGTAATTTCCATTAGCTGGTAGCCATTCTTCCGGGTAAGCTCCAATGGCTCCACCAACATACCTTGAGACCATCAACAAAAGAAAACATTTAATAAAAAGGAGGGGTAACAGTTTTAACAATATGAAAAATTCACAATGAGAGCATGGCAGCAGGCCCAAAGAAATGTGAACTTACCAACCCAATAATGTTAACAATGCCAAAACAACAACTGTAGGAACAAATATGCTCGCTACCTGCATGCATAAAGAGAATTAAGATAGGAACGATATCTTATACGAAGAATTATATATATGACCAGATCAATCTACAATTTCTTGAAACTGTAAATCCAAGGACTAATTACAGAAAAAGATATAAGGAGAAAAAGTGGGACTCGCATAAATAAGGAAAATGCCATAAAAGGCATGCACCAAACTTTTAAACAAGGTCTAATCCAGTTGAAGAGTTACTTGCACAAACACCGTATGCAAATAAACCTTAATAGCATGTAGAGATGCAATCAAGATGAACAGAGGTGGCCATACAATTTAATAAGCCAAATTTTTTCTCATTTTGATCTGATCCCATGAATGTTTCAGAAGGTCCCTTGAGGATGACAACTTCAATGACATTAACACTTCAAAATATTTAATATTATTTATATATACATATATAACTCAAATTCCAGTTTAGTTATCGGACTGAGAAGATAGGCTGACATATATATTATGAACTTCAAAGATGATACGGATTGGCAACTCAATAAGCATAAAATAATTTCAATTCAAGCATTGCCAATTACCAAGCCAACATGAAACAAATATCTTACTGCCAGTGTCAGTTAAGAATATAAGAGTTATTACACCTTTCAGGCAAAAGTAAAATGCAATCTCTTGTTCTCTTCAAAAGAAACAAGCATTACAAATATATTTAAATGATGCCCATATAGCACAAAATAACAGAAGCATGATAAGGTTACAGTCAAACTATTTTCAGAATACTTACAAAATCTGCAAACTTCTGAATAGGAGCTTTTGACATCTGGGCTGTCTCAACCAAACTAATTATCTGGCTTAAAACTGCATCACCTCCTACTTTTGTAGCTTGTACGTGAAGGGCACCATGTAAATTTATTGTTCCTCCAATAACTGATGAATTGACCTCCTTTGAAACAGGTACAGATTCACCAGTTACCATACTCTCGTTAACATAACTTGAACCCCATACAACAACACCATCAGCAGGAAGCTTTGCACCAGGAAGAACTTTTAATATGTCACCAGGTTGAATTAGCAAAGCATCTATTTCCCTTTCTTCAATACACTTCCCACCTAAAGACCAATATAACTAAAGCCAGTTAGTTACTGAAAATTTATCAATTCAATTCTTGAATCAATATTTGTGAATCAAGATAAAAAAAATAAGTGATAAATCTATACAATTATGTATGCCAATAAAGCACAGAAACTTCAACCATCCTGATAGGTAAAGTCCCAAAAATACAACGACCTCCATTATTTTTATAAAAAAATCACACATTAATACATACCTTTGTCTTTGACAAGCAACACTGCTGTTGCTGGTGCAAGTTCCACTAACTTCTTGATGGCATCTGATGTTTTTCCTTTGGCAAGACACTCCAAATACTTCCCCAGCAATACAAACGTTATCAGCATAGCACTTGTTTCAAAGTATGTTGGAGACCAAAATCCAGTGACCGCCCCATATAGAAGAGCACACACAGAGTAGAAGTAAGAGGCTGAAGTTCCCAATGCAACCAAAACATCCATGTTAGTTGAACCATTTCGAAGAGCTCTGGCAGCAGCAATGTAGAAGCGCTTTCCAACAACAAACTGGACAAGACTCACCAAAACCCACTTCAACCAATCCCCCATTTGAAAGGGTCCACATCGCCAAAGCAATAAGGAATACACCAGTGGTATGTGAGGACAAACAACCCTTATGAGGAAGACAGGAATCTGGAGCCAAAGCATTATGTGCCAGCAGTTAATTTACGTTGGCCTTACATATATAAATAAAATAAAAAATAAGGATATGCCATACACCAAATCTTGTCAATAAAAAAACAATTACTTACACTGAGGAACAAACTAGAGGTGAAAAGCCGAAACATATTTGAGGCTTCTTCAACATCTCTAGAAGTCATTCTTGCATAAGGGCTTGTTACGTTTAATTTAAACTGCCCATTGCTTTCTCCCTCAATCCCATCAACTACTGATCTAGAACTGACAACTTCAGGATCAAAAATAACTTCCACTTCTTTTGATGTTCTGTCAAAACGAAATTGTCTCACTCCTTTAAAGTGGCTAAGTATGCCTTCTAAAAGCTGTACATCCATCTCACTGTATATGCCAGCAACCCCTAGTATAATTTTGTCCTGCTCACTGCTCTGTACTAGCGCAGCTTCGAAACCAGCATCTTCAATTGCATTGACAATATCATCCTTACTAATCACAGTAGGATCATACTCAACTTCCCCTAAGGAAGTGGCCAAGGCGACTACTGCCCTTTTGACACCAGGAAGATTTCTTAAAATACCTTCAACAGAATTTACACAGGCTGCACATGTCATACCTCCGATTGTGAACTGCCCCAATAGGGTTCCATGTGGTTTTGTTCCAGAATTACTAGGTTCAGGTAGAATCTCTGCTTCAAAGCCCGCATCCTCTATTGCATTCTTAATGTCTTCATCCTAAATTAGGACAAGTCACAAAATGCTTCAGTATCTATAAAATCCAAGGTTTCCAGTACCAATTTGGTAGATATAAACTTCTTTACGAGGTATTTCCACATGCAGTCACACAGAAAGAAAAGACAATTAAGGATTCCAAATAGTTGCCCAGGAACTCTACAACAGAACGTAACAGCAACAGTTACCAAAAATGGGAAATCCGAGGTTTGCACTCTGTTGAAACTATGCAATCAGTGAAAAAATAAAGAGAATGATAGGAACTCCTTAACAGAAAGCAACAGCAACAGTTACCAAAAATGTGAAAACCGAGGTTTGCACTCTGTTGAAACTATGCAATCAGTGAAAACTAAAGAGAATGATAGAGAAAATAGTACACAGAATTTACGTGTTTCAGCATTGTGCCCACATTGACAAGGAGGAGTCTTTTCACTATCTATCAAAATAAAGTAGGGTTATAACATCTATACACACACACCACACATGTTGTCACCAGTTAAAAACCCCTAGCCCGGAACATGAAAATGTCCCATATATGTAACACTCATTATGAATACAAGCCACCATCTCTAACACACTCTTTTTAAGTTTTCTCATGTTATCTTGAATTCATAGCATTCTATCAAATTCTTTCCTCTTGCATAGGATGCCTCTATAAAGCACTGGCCTTCTGGTCCAGTTCTCCAGTTAGGACATTCAAGAAGTTCAATAGTGTCAAGTGGCAGCTAGAAGGCATTTTGGGGGGGGGGCACCTATCCTATTGGCCAAGCTTATTGTTAATTAGACTATTTGGAAAGTATTTAAAGAATTTTTTATATAATAATCACAATTTCTCTAGGTGTTTCTCTTGTATACTTATCATGTACTCTATAAGAGAAACCAGACATCAACGAACAGAAAATTTGGAGAGAGAGAGAGAGGAAAACACCATCAATTGTAGAAATAAACTCGATAAAAAGTATTGTCTCTTTAGCTAAGTGCTAATCATGATTGTATCTCCCAACCAAAAAACCACCCCACCCCTAAGATTCATATAGACACCCCATAAAAGAGAGAGACTCGAACACCAAAGATCACATGAATATCTCTTGTTAGCAAATAAAGTTCAAAAAAATAATCAGTAATCCACACATAGATTCAAGCACAAAATTCATACCTTCAACAAAGATACACATACTCATTATTTCAACAATAAATAACACCTGGTTAAGTCCAATTACTAATAGGAACCACGTACTAAAAATAACATTTTTTTTAAAAAATGTACTCCACTATGAACCTCTATCATTAAACAATCCCGTGGTCATTTCTAGCGTCCATAATTACTAAAATAAAATTAGGGCATCATTACAAAAAAATATGAACCAGATATACTAAACTATAAAGGCTAATCTACTGTATAAAAAAACGACTAGCTTCAATTCAAAACCTTAGGCTAAACTATTATAATCACGATTAATAGATTATCTCAAAGTAATGCCAACTATAAAATACATAAGGCATAAAAAGAAAGCAAATTGAGCACTTCACCATGATCTAGTTCGGCAGCAATTCCAAAATAAACAAAACAAAAAATTATCGAAAAAAATAAAAGAAAAGATGAAGTCACAGAAACTAATCAACCAAGATCAACCCATTGTTCAAATCTCCAAAACAAACCCATAAAGCACAAATTTTCAAAAGTAGCATTAACCGATGATCCAACTCACCACAAATTAAAACGTGAACACAAACTAACAAGACTGCACAAATCACAAAAATTAAGCAAACACTTCCACTAACCCATAGTCCAAAACACCAAAACCAACTCACAGAGCTCAAACATTTTGGAAACATTCAAACACAACCACAATTACATTACACGACATGGGAATTCCAAGCTAAGACTAACCTTAACCAAGCTTTGATCAAAAACCACATCAGCCTTGTTCTGAAGCAAGGCCACGGAGGCCCTCAAAACCCCATTGACGCTTTTCAAAGCTGCCTCAACGGAATTGGAGCATGCAGCACAGGTCATCCCTGAGATACTGACCTGAACCCTCCTCATCCCCTCTTCGATTCTACTGAATCTATCGCCGTCTTCATAGGAATCGAGGAGCCGTACGTCCTCGAGATCGCCGGCGTCATCGTCTGCGCCGGCGCCGGCTACCCGCGTGAGCTGGAGGTCTCTCAGACTCGGCGCCATTGGAGGGTACCCCAGAAGCAGAGGAAAATCAGAGCACAAATATAAAGAAAAAGAGAAAATCCAGGACACAGAGAGAGAGAGAGTTTCTTCCGAGGGAGATGGTGAGAGAGCAATTCTTTTAACTACAAGTTGCAGGTGGAAGCTGGTGGGGGAGACTTTTTTGGATTCCTATTTTGCCCTTCTTTTACATTGGGGTTTCCGAGTAGGTGGTTTAGTTTTGTACTTTCATGGCCGGTTTGGTGGTTCTGTACTGCACATGTGAGAGGAGGACCCTGTCAATCATGGAAAACTTCTCTGGCCTAGTGTGGCCTTTGATTATGTTGAATTCTAGATGGAGTCTTTGATATTATGATCTTTTCTTCTCTAATATCGACCATTAATCTATTAATTGTATTTTCTATTTTAATTAGCTTTATTTAAGCTTTTTCTCTACACAATTTGATACACAGAAATACGAAATTTTATTGAAGTTTTTCCATTCTTTAGTTTATTTAATTAAACATTTTGATTTCTGTTGTCTTAATTGCAAATCCACTTTTAATCAATTTCCCTTATTTGTGAGGTTGATAGTTATAATTTTTTTTTTTTGGTAAGAAGAGGTTGATAGTTATAATTATTCCATCTTCTTCTTCTTCTTTTTTTTTTTTTTTGTTAAAAAGAAAATATATATATTATTTTGAAATTTTTTCAATGGTTCATATTTAATTTCACTCTCTTTCTCTTACTCGTAAAAACCTTGAACGTAAATCTAAACTATTGAAAAAATTACAAAAAAAAAAAAAAAAGTGTTTTGTAATTTATTTTACAGCACCTAAGCTAACTCCTATTTCAAGTCACTTGTAAGTTGAGAGAATGATAAAATAATTAGAAGAAGATGTATAGCACGTCTCTTGAACATAGCCTCACAAATCTAATTAAAATTTTGAAAATTTAAAGATTAGAAGAAGGACCGGAAGAGAATGTATAACACGTCTCTTAAAATAAACCCACACAACCACAAGCATCCGGTTAATATTGAAAGATTAGAAGGAGGACCGGAAAAGAATGTATAGCACGTCTCTTAAAAAAAGCCCACACAGCCATGAGCATCTTGTTAATGTTAAAATATTAGAAGGACTGAAAAATAATGTATAACACGTCTCTTAAAAGAAACCCCCCACACGGCCACGAGCGTCCGGTTAATATGATGAGGAGAATCTGGTAATTTATAAAGACATAAAATCTTATTTTCATTTTTCTTTTTATTTTTTTAATAGTACAACTATAATTCAACCAAACCAACAACCTCAACGAAAAAGATCCAACAGCCTGTCCAAATGTTGAAGAAACATAAAAAAAGAATGTCAGGAAAAAGAAACCCAACAAATGGATTAGAACAGTGGGTACAACAATGCAACAAATTTCCCCTATTAAACAAGTTTGTTGGTGGGTACAACAATGCAACAAATTTCCCCTATTAAACAAGTTTGTTGGTATCTTTATTCCGAGTAATTATATAAAGAGAACTACAATTATTTTAAAGTGATTCTAAATATGATGTGGCATTTAAAATTATTATTAAATTCGAGATGATTATTATTGATCACAAATATAATGTAACATTTAAAATTACCATTAAATCTAAAATTATTATTATTAAATTTTGATTATTAATAATTTTAAATATCACATTACATTTTAAATGAAACTAAAATAACGTAGTTATTATATCGGTGCTCATCTATTCCACCCACGTGAGCTTTTTGCCTTTTTTTCATTTTTTTTATTTATTTTTTGCCTGAGCTACTATTTTACTCACTTTTTTATTATTTGTTATTTTATTTTTAAAAAAAATCGAGTTAGAGAAAATTATTAAAATATATTTATATTTCTAACATGTTCTAACAATTTTATAAAATAGTATTTTGAAAAAAGAAAATCTGACATTTATTACAAAAAAAAAGAAGGCCCACATCGAAATTTTTCTAACAGGCTTGCGTGAGCACGTGGATTTAATGATTATTTATAAAAAATGTGTTAATTAATGTCCACTTGCAGACACAGAAGCTCAGGAAAATAATAATAATTTATCAATTTCATGGCATGGGGAGGTAAGAGGGTATTTTGGGAATTACGGAGACTTTTTTAGGGGGGAACAGAACAGGAGGGCGTCTTCGTTTGTCAGCGGCAGCCGTTGATGGCTTGACCACGCAAACGCGTGAATATCGAAAATTTGTATGAATTAATGTTCAAATTTCCTCTAGAGTAAGACTTTTTCTTCTTTCCTTTTTCATAGTCATTATCTAAAATGATTTTTTTTTTTTTTTAAAGGAAAAACCTACAATGAAAGTTAACATGATAGTGAGAGTTCTTTTTTTTTTTATTTAATATGTTCGCAAAAGAGGGAGAAAGTGAATTCAAATTAATGATTTTCGATTATTAAGCGTGATCCCAACTAATTGAACTACCTCTTAAGGACTGTACCTTATTGTTCTTGATCTATTACTTAAGAGAATGAATTTTCACATTTAAATTTGATGATATAAAACTTCACAAGTCCATTATTAGGCCCACTAAAGTCTAAGGCAGGCTCACACCCCTCGTCAAGAACCGAGAGCACCGCCGATGAAAAGTCCCTCTAATGACTTACTCGGTGATGGACTTCCGATTGAGGTACCGCTCGTCAGAGAGCTTTACTAACCGACATTGTTCCAACTGGTAGTATATTTCTAGCTAAAGTCCACCACGACCGATGGTCACACACATGGAAATTGAATATATAAGAAAAAGGATCCCCCTCTCCTCCATATGTTACCTTGATCTAGTGCTCTAGAATCAAAGGTTAGACCTTAGCTAACCTTTTGGTTGTTTTTATTGATAGAATGGAGGTTTTGTTGTTATATTGTGGTAAGGTATAGAGATAAGAGTAAAAATGCGAAATTATCGCTTTAATCAAAATTATATATTTTTTACATTAAAAATTAACATTTTGAGGTATGCGTTAGATTGTTTAGGGTTATATGGACGGGAGGGAGAGATGGGTGGAAGCAAAGTTATGGTTTAAAGTAGTTTTTACATGAAGATATTCAGAGCGGAGCAATTTTGCGAGCTAGTTTTAGGAAGCCTCGTTCACAGCTGCAACTGTAGCCCGTTCTAACGGGACAACCCAAAGTTAAAGAAAAAAAAAAAAGAAAACTAGAGTTTTCTTAAAGAAAAAGATTGTTTATAGTTGGAGGGAGTTTTAAGAATTCCAAAAATGCAAAATTGTACTTAATCAATGTAACATGATGCAAACTGACGTGTGATATGAGTCAAATGAGTAGGCAATGGTGTAAGTAAATTTTCCCACCATAGTTATAAATGATTTATCATGAAATTCTTTTTATCGTGTGTATGCATATTTTATCTATGATATGACTCATGCCTCTTTAAGTACTTTACATGGAAAGGTATGTTGCGTTGCGATTAACATGAGATTCAAAGATCAATTTTGAGAAGAAAAAAAAAAGGTTTAGTAATAGAAAGCAACAATAAGAAAGTAATAAAAGTACGTGGTGCCTTAGGGTCGAGTGGGATTGTCTTTTTAAAATTTTATTCTCTCAAAGTTGATACGACTTTTAAAATCACCATTGAATTATGAATGTCTATTGAATTTTAATACAATATTAAATAATAATAATAATAAAAGATAAAAGATGGTCTCTATCAAAATTTACTCCTCCTTTAATTATTTTTGTTAGTTTTAAAAATAGAAGGTTATCTTAAATTGTATTTGTTTTTTGCTTGTGAATTTTCATTATCTTATTCATCCAAAAAAAAAAAAATCATTATATCTAAACCTAATGTGCTTTTCAGTTAGCTCTTATTGATATTAGTACTGAAAAATAATATAAATAAATAAATAAAAAGGAAATTGGAAAATGGAGGACAAATTTCAGAGAGCAAACCTTTTTGGTGATTAAGATGTTGTTGGAAAGATGACATTTGTTCCACCAAACAGGCAAAAAAAAGAAGAAAAAGTTTAAGGAAAGAAAATAATGTTCCACTTACTTGAACAAGATAGCTCCTTCAAAAAAAACAATTTGGGTCCCTGATCCTTCCACCCAAATTCACCTTGTTGTCCACTAGTTCCTAACAAAGATAGAGGACGTGACATGCACATTTCAATTATTGAATTTACTGCTCCATATATGATCGTGCTCATAATTTTTGACACAATTTAGAAACTGACCTGACTCAAATAAGTTAAAACAAAGTTGAACTACATAATATTATACGTATATTTTGATACGATTCGAATTTAACACACAATATTTATGATTGACAATTTTCGATACGACTCAAGAACTTAACACAAATTCAATATAAAATTAACAAGATAAGGTTAACGAATTTAATCTATTTAATTAAATTAATCAAATTAAGATTGACTTATATAATTTTATACTCGTTTTTCGATATTATTCAAACCCAACAAAGTAAACACCAGTACGCCACCCCTACCTACAAGGTTAGGGCCAAACTTCTCTCAACCCATGTTTACCCTTCAATTCCCCTTTTTTTAAAAAAAATAAAAAATAAATAAATTTGACCAACTAAAGAAAAATAAATATGATAATATAATTAAATGGATTGAAAGAGAATCAAGAGATGATAGCCTCATCCGGTTTGACGATTCTAAACAGCAAATCTAAACCCAAAAAAAATGTACTACCCGGCTCTGTAGTCTGTACTACACAAACTTCAAGAAATGTGCAAGGGGGGTGACATGGTAAATTTGAGCCAAACAAATTAGGTAGCATAAATACGATGGTATGGTCTCTATCCCTTCAAAACAACCAACGTCTCCATAACCTAATTAGTAGGAAAAAGTCACCTGAGACTTAAATTCGGCACACGAAATAAGGAGTGATAAATTTTGATACGACTTATGAACCGAACATAAACTCAACATAAAATTGTCAAGTTAAGATTAAGATGTTTGAACCGTTTATTTAAATGGATTAAATTAGAATTTGATCTATTTAGTTTTATATTTATGCGTTGATAAGACTAAAATTTAACATGCGAACACTAATTATCACCTTTATAATTATACTTGAATAAATGATCAACTCTTGCACGTGCGAAGGCCCCGTAAGTGGGTCTCTTGGTCAACCCAAAAGAATAGGATACGAGTAAGAAGAGGGATTCTCCATCATAAAAGAATCTTTACAAATAGAAAACACCCACAGTTTTTATGATTCTATCATTTCTATGGGTCATCCCAAAAGCCATGACGTGGACAAAGGGGATATCGTTTTCAAGTGTGCTTAGATATGTTTAGTTGTCAAAGAGACACGGCAAGTAACCTAAAAAAGTAAAACCACATAGTTGGTGAAGTGTCAACTATCGAAATTGGTTATATGCCACCACATCGAAAGGAACTCTCTTATTTTTTTAATTGTTTAGTTGGGTTTTTGGTTTGGTACCATCAAGGACCATTCTTTGTGGTGTGTAGGATTGCAATACTGCGACAAACAATCCCCCTTATAATTGATAAAGGTTCCAATTTTTATTTGCTTTGGATGGTGCATGTCATATATCTATATAAACATATACTATCTTTGATGAGGATCGGTAGTGGTTTGCCCACTCATCCCATTGTCCCTTCTAATAAACAAAGCTCTATGCTTATTGGAGTACCCAAACCAAAGTGATGGGTGGCCTTCTTTTTCTTGTTTTCCTTTTTCTTATTTAATGATTTTGGATTTTAATAAAGAAGATTTATGTGGGTTAATTTTTATAAATAAAATGTCCTTAGATTAAATGTCTTTTGTATCAGTATTCCATGTAGCTAGGGCTAGTAATTTTTAACACGAACCTAAATCCAACATAAAATTAGCGGGTTAGAGACTTAGAGTTAAAGAGTATAACTCATTTAATTAAATGAGTCAGGTTAGAGTTAACATATGTATTCTTATACTCATGCCTGGACTCAACTCCAATATGACACGTGACATTTAGGGTTAATAATTTTTTATACAATCGATGAACCTGAAACAAATCCAACACGAAATTAACAAGTTAGGGTTAAGGGCTCTAACTCATTTTTTTAATTAAATTGGTTAGATTAACGCTGACTCGTATAGTTTTATATTCGTGCCTCAACACGACTCGAACTTGATATGCGAACATGAATTACACGGGCCAATTTTGCATTTGTATACTTTTGAAGTATTGACATCTGGAATTCCATAATCAATCTCAGGCACACCATATTCACATTATTGAAGGATTACCTTATTGAAGAGTGATGATACCTAAAGTCATCCCAAATGTGATGTGGCATTTAAAATCACCATCCAATTTAAGATGATCATTATTGAATTTTAATTTATTGGTGATTTTAAATATTGCATTACATTTGGGATGACTTTAGAAGGACTCTAGTCCTCCTTATATCATTACTCGTTAATGAGATTTAGTTAATTTATCTAGGAATTTCTTTCTGATTAGAACTAATAAAACCTACCACCAAATTTAGACATTAGTGGCCACCTAATGTCGCCTAAGCAATCCATGCCTTTTCTTTTCCAATATATTGCCCAAGTTAACCATGTTAATCGCACTCACAATCGTTCATGCTTTTTTTTTTTTTTTTACCTTATCAGAAGAAGAATGGACAAAGAAAAAGTCAGTGGTTGTGGATTTGGTCTTGTTGGCTCAACCAATGAGTAGAAAGTTAACCATTGTGTTGGGCATTATCAGCAAATAATGGAGCACATGCACCTACCTTTTCTTAATTATCTTTATGGTACAAAATTTTTTAACAATCCCAAACTTAGAGCATCTCCAACGGTTTAATCATTTTGCATTTTTAGCTAAAAATAACTAATTATTTATTTAAAAAAAAAAAAAACTCTCCGTCGAATTATGTAAAAAAGAAAAATCAAAAATCAAAATGCATTTTTCATGCATCGGTGAATAATATCATGCTACACGTAGGTTGACATTGTTCACCAAGTTTTTATGTGTTTTCTCTTTCTCTCTTTCTTTAAGATTTTTATCTATCTCTATTTTTTTTTTACATGTCCACACAAGGGATTAGAGATAAGAGATTTGAACTAGTGACCACCGGTTCATGAGGCGTGATTCACAGTCAATTAAGCTACTCGTTGGAGATAGTGCATCTAGGCGGTCAGTGGCGAAGCCAAACAATTTATATTGGGGGTGCCGTGCTAAAATTTTTTTGGCGTCCTAAAAATTTTTTTCACCCTAAAAATTTGGTAATTTACACAATATATGCGTCACAAAAAAATATCTATAAAAGTTCATAAGTATGTGCTCAAATTGATATATTAGAAATGTAACATGTCGTCCCCGACCACGCCTAATAAAGCGGAAGTCACTAGTTCGAATCCCCCCTCTCCCCTTTTGTGCAGACATGTCAAAAAAAAAAAAAAATGTAACATGTCGGCATTATATCAAAAATATAGAAATTTTAATTTTTTTTTTTTAAAAAAAAGTATCTAGAAATGCACTATAGGGTCTCTTAGAAGTACAAAATTATCAAATATTGAATCTAAATCGAAGCTCTCATCAATTTTCCTTTCAATATAGAGAACTAAACTATTTGCAAGAAAATTATCCTCCATTTTCTTGCGAAATCGCGTTTTAACAATTTTTTTAAAAAAAATTTTTGCAGTAGCAATTGAATGATCTTTAAAATTATGATGTGATCATTCACTTCTAATTATCAATTGAATGATCACATCATTTTGCAAGCATATTATTATCAAATTGGTAAAATAGACGAGTTGGGTTTCTTCAAGGAGCATCCAGCCAAAAAAAATTAAAAATTAAAAAAAAAAAAAAGCTTTGGGAAGCCTAGAGTGGCTCCGCCACTGTAGGCGGTGGATTTGTGATTTGTTGAGGCGAGCTATAGGCAATCGATCGGCACAATGTAAAGGCAAACAGTGCGTTTGGGCGGTGGATTAGCGGAATCGTGGCTTTGATATTCATCTGAGAGGTGGATTTGCACTTTGTGATTTCTCTGTAGATAAAGAAGGGAAATTCTTATTTGTGATTAGTTGGGTTCTATTCTTGAGGTGGGTTCTTTTTTCTGATTTGCATTTCTATCATTCTATTCTTGAGATTGAGATTTTCTTAAAAAGATTATTTTAATAAAAAAATAGATTAAAAAAAATTTAGTTAAAATAGAAAGAATGAAGTTTTAATTAACTATTTTATATAGAATTTTAAGGAGATTTCTTCATCAACTCATGATTCTGTAGAATGTTGGTCCACATGTGCCTTGTTAGGCTAACCGAATGGCAAGGAGAATACTTAATACTTGAAGAGAATCTTTGTTATTTTATTAACAAGACTTTCATTAGAAACCAAAGAAAACAACAAACAACAAGAAAGAAAACAAAAATAAAGGGGAAAGTGGATCTTTACCACTACAAATGGAAAGAGAATATGAAGGAGAAAAGTAGGTGAGAATGCAGTCAGGATGAGCTCTAGTTGCGACCCAATAAGCTACATAATGAGCGCAACAATTTGTACTTTGTGTATTTTCCGAGCCTCCTAGGTGGAAGAGGTTTGTATAAGAGAGATGGAGTCGACAATGACATTTACGATCTTCCAATCTTGAACAATGATGGGGTGTTGGAGAGCAAAGATGACCATAAGACTTTCATTAGAAACCAAAGAAAACAACAAACAACAAGAAAGAAAACAAAAATAAAGGGGAAGATGGATCTTTATCACTACAAATGGAAAGAGAATATGAAGGAGAAAAGTATGCGAGAATGCAATCAGAATGAGCTCTAATTGCGACCCAATACACTACATGATGAGTGCAGAAGTTGGTACTTTGTGTATTTTTTGAGCCTCCCAAGTGGAAGAGGTTTGGATGAGATAGATGGAGTTGACAATGACATTTGTGATCTTCCAATCTTGAACAATGATCGGGTGTTGGAGAGCAAAGATGACCATAAGGCCTCGTTTGGTTTGCGGATTGTCTAGTCCATTGGAAAAGGATTAGCTACCACTGGGATTAGCTAACACTGGGAATAGATCAGCTATTCATATTCCTTTGTTTGGTTGTAACGCTGGAATAGACTACCTAATCATATTCTTTCGTTTGGTATAATGCAATATGTTGGTGAATGAAATCGTATTGTGATCTTATTTCCTAAAATACCCTTATAATACGAATACAATTTATATTATTAAGGACCCTTTTTTTTTTCTTCGAAACATAAACAACTATATTATAATTTTTTTAAAAAAAAATTATGTCATGTAGGATTTTTTTTATTTTTTATTTTTTTTGCAATTATGGTAGAAAATTAAAATTATTTATATAAAAAAAATCACATAATCACCATATTTCATATTTTATATCAGTGATTCCTTTAGAATTCCAACCCAATTATATTGGTGATTTCCGTCTGAATGAAGGAAAAAAACTGAGAGAAGAAAATTAAAACTATGTGCGATTTGAAAAAAAAAAAAAAAAAAAACTCTAGGAGAGAAGAGAATGAAAAAAAAAAAATTGAGAAAGAATGAAGAACAACTGAGAGAGAACGAAGAACGAAAAAAAAAAAAAAAAACCTCTGAGAGAGAAGAGAACGAAAAAAAAAAATTGAGAAAGAATGAAGAAAAACTGAGAGAGAACGAAGAACGAAAAAAAAAAACTGAGAGAAGAAAAAAAATTCCAAGAAACACATAGATAATGAAATAACCAAGAAAATAGAGATCGAAGAGAAGAGAGGGGAGAGAGATATCTTGCTTTGAGAGATGGATATCGTGAGAGGTGTGAGAAGCATAAGGTTTTTTAAGCAATTTTACAAGATATTTTTAATCCCACAGGAAAGGATTAGCTAAGCCACTCATTTTTGAGTGGCTTAGCTAATCCTGTGTGTATGGGATTAGTAGTCCCATGAGAATAAACTACTCCCAGGAATAGCATGTTACCAAACAAAGGATTAGCTAACACTAGTGTTAGCTAATCCAATCCAAGGACTTAATCCGCAAACCAAACGGGACCTAAGAGAGTTCGCTTCAAAATAAAGTGCTAAAACTGCAGAGAGAAAGCTTAAGTTGAAGCAAGACGTGCAACAAGAGGCTCTTCAAAGTTTGGATCACAAGAAGCCATGGAGGGTTAATTTGAGAGAGGCTGCAAGAGAATCGTTTGTTATAGTCTCGTGTTTAGCAATACGTACCTAAAATAATAGAGAGCTGCTACGCGTCCCGAGCATTTTCCCGAATCTAGTTTCCCGAATGATGTGGAACGTACGTGGCTCTCAAGTCCATGTGCATCATCTTTCTTTTCTTTTTCTTTTTTTTTTTTTTTTACTTCACTGCACACTAATTCAGGAAAAAAGCAAACCTCTCTCTCTCCTCTGTCGGCTCACATTCCCCACCATCTCTCAGACTTTCTCCCTCTCGCCCTCTCTCTCAGACGGATCTACGAACATTGTTTTTTTGTTTGATTTCGAAAATGGGGTAAGAATTTTTGGGGGTTTTTTTTTTTTCTTTTTCTTTTTCTTTGGGTAACCGATTATGGGTTTTGTTCTAATTTTGTGGAGTCATGCCTGTTTATGCTTTGGGTTTTCGTTTTTCCATTTGTGTGCTCTCACGAAGATTGTTATAATATATTTGGAAGTCTCTTTGATTTTTGATTGTTAGTTGAGAATGAGTATATTTCTAAAAAGATTTTCTTGGCTGTATTTTTGGTACCCACCGAAAATTTTTCAGCAGCAAAAGGATCAACAGCACCTCCCTTGTGAGACTTCTCGCAATATAAAAAAAAAAATCAACACAATCTCCTCTCAACACCTCTTTTGAATATTTCAGAGAAATTCAAAAGAAAATTTACACCCTGTAACACCCACAAATCCCATTTTACAAAACAATCAACATTCAATCTGCTATGGATTACCCAGAGAAAAATCTCAACCTATGACTCTACCCACAATCTTCTACAAAACAATAACAAAAATACCCATTGTGTTAAAACACAGCAAAATGCATGGAGAGAGAGAAAGATCGTTCCAGATTCACGCATGGAGAGAGAGAGCCTTCGCCGGAGTGGTCTCATGGGTAAGCCTTCGACGGTGGCCGGAGATTTTTTGCGCCGTAGTGAGAAAGAGAGGTGCAAGGGAGGGAGAGCAAGGCCCGTTCTTCGCCGCTGGCCGGAACCCTTGCGCCGGAGAGAGAGAGGGTAAGCGGCGGAGGTTGACGGTGGCCGAAGTGAGAGAGAGGGTGAGCGAGGGAGGGAGAGTGGGAGAGGGAGAGGAAGGTTTCTTGTGGTTTTTGATTTTGAGAGGGAGAGGGAGAGAGAGCGAGCTTCTGAGAGAGGCCAGAGGGCGAAAGGGAGAGTGAGTGAGAGAGGGTGGGGAAGAGCAGACAGAGAAGAGAGAGAAGACTTTTTTGAAATTGGAGATATTTTTTTTTGAAATTAGAGTGAGGAAAAAGACAAGAAAAAAAATTGGTGCATAATGCATATGGCCTGGGGCAACGTGGCATCAGCCACGTAAGATCCACGTCAGTCGGGAAACCACTTTCGGGAAAAAGTCTCGGGAGCTCTAGCATTTCTCAAAATAATATTAATTAAGTATCAAAATTCAAAAGCGAAGAATGCAATGAAACAATTTCAGTTTAATTAATTATTAAACTTATCCACATGTCTGTTGTACGTAGTTTAATTTGGAGATAATTAACGAACACTAACTGCTCAACTCTCCTCCTTCACACATATAACATTCTCAATAATATCTTATTAATCCCGTTAGACGGTTATAAATTACACTTAATTTATTCAAGTAATGATTTATTTTGGCATTCATATGTACAACGAGCCACATGAGGGTCTGTGAGGGCCGTGGCCCACAAGCCTCTCAATTTTTTATTTTATTTTATTCTCCCAAGGCCAACCTAAAAAAAATAAATTCCAATAAGACAACAATTTCTTAACTATGAGTAGGCTGAGGTAAATATTATTCATATTTTGCTATTGACCCGTATATGTGCGATAGCGAATATGGTATCGACACGCTCCGAATTAGGGGTTGAAAATTAAGAAATTGAAGTATTCGGTTATTGAATTTAGAAAACCGAAACCCGTGGCCAACTACCGGCTACCTGACTATGTAATAACCGCCCGGTAACCAAGTTTTCAAAAATTTGGGCAATTTGGGCCTGTTTTTGAGGATTGAGCTTACTTTTTCAGCTTAATTTAGCCATTTAAAAAATATAATTAGGGTTTTTTTTGGCCGAATAAGCTAAAGCTTTGTTATGGTTATTCAAAAGCTTTCATAATACATTTTTAAAGTGTCATAAAAATTCATTTAAAAAAATATTTCATAATACATGAGATTAAACGACTACATCTATATATATATATATATATCAACTACAAATCTCATTCTTATGAGATTAAATTAAACACTAAATATTTACTATTACAAACCCAAAGTACGTAAATAAAGCAACAACCAAAATAGATACCTCCTAACAAGTTCTTGAAAGCTTCAATATATCATCATAAGCTACAACAACCTGCAGTTCTTTTAAACAAAAATAGTGTATTTCTTTGTGATAAATGCAAGGTGCAAATACTGTTAGAGAAAGCACATAAAACTCTTCTTACTCTTTTCCAATCTCTCTCTCTCTCTCTAATTTCCCCATCTGCATGATCCTGGGAAACAAGCCTAAGGATCATCACCCACTGTTTTTAATGCTATATATATATGGTGAGTGAACAATGCTCATCAAATTTGGCAAGAACCGTAGCAACTTACCAAATATTTCTTTATTTTATTGAGCCGGATGTAATTTATTTTGGTCTCATTTTTAGCATCTTGGCTATCCAAAATAACTTGGGGATGAGAATGCTCTGAATAGTTGGAATCTTAATTATGCATCTAATGTGTGGGGTGCATATAAACCAGGATTTAGCTCTTGTTGGATGGAAACTGCCCAAAATCCGTTAAAACTGAGACATATCAATAGGCACGAAATTTGTTTCTAAAATTAGACTAATATATGCATCATATATCTACTTAAAAAAACAACAACAACAACAACTAAACTTTCCTCATATTGTTAAGATTAATATACTGAAACTTAAGTACCCCAAAGCTTCATCTTTCAATTGCAAACCCGAATTATACAAAGTTCATATAATTATTAAATAGAAAAAGAAAAGGAAAGGAAACCTCAAAGAGGGGTCTATTTCTTTGGGCAGTGCCATATATCCTAAATGCACTCACCCCCTTGTCTGTACTCTGTATATCACGAATAGCGTTATGGAATCTAAAATGCGAGTAATGCTATAAGTCTTTCTAGAGTTCTCTTGAAGTCATCTCAAACGTAATGTGCCTTTTAAAATTGTCGTTGAATTTGAGATGTGATTTATTGAACTTTGATTTATTGGTGGTTTTAAAAGCTACATCATATTTAGGATGACTCTAGAAAGACTTATAACATTACTCTTAAAATGCAACTGTTAGTTAAGTGTTAACAGGTAGTTAATAACCGTTCGTTAATCGATAATTGTACTAATCGTTAACCTTTAACCTCTTAGGCGGTTACGATTTTAAGTTTTTTCAAAATCGTTAACCGCCTATATATTATTATTATTATATATGAAAAAATGTATAATAACTCCATGAGTCAACTCTTCAATTTTTTTTTTATTTTTTATTTTCGAAAATTTACTCCCAAAGTTAGTGAAAATAAAAATGAAATACATGCCGTCAATTTTTTGATAACTGCTGTTAACTAGAATTAAACACACCGTTTTACTTTATTAAAATATTATTTTTTGAAAAATTTAAATCTTATTATTATTTTTTTTTTTTTAAAAAAAATGACAGGGGTAGCCAAACCACCCCATAGGGGTGGCCGGCCACCCTATTTTTCCTAGGGGTGGTTCGACCACCCCTAGACCGCCTATATATTTTTATATATTATAGAGGTTTATTATGCAAATCAAACAGGCTCTTAGATGTGAATTCAACAAATTTAATAACTATCTTCAAGGGGCGTTCAATCGATTAGAGATCATGTCTCATAAAGCAAAAATGTAAAAAAAAAAAAATCAATAACAGTGTTTTTTTTTTTTTGTTTTTTTTACAAAGAGATGGATGGCATATTTACAAGAGGGAGAAGGATCTCTCTATTTGCTTTCAAATGGAGAGGGGTCGATCCTCTTAAAAGTAAGAACATTATGATCTTTTTGGATTGACATTTAAATACAAATGACTATAATGCCCTTGATTTCAAGAGTACCGGCTCCTCTCCATATGAAAGGATCCAGGTCCTTTACAAGAGTGGTCTCTTAAAAAAACAAAACCTTCGCCAAAACCCTTAAGCCCCCTACTCGACTCAGAGAGAGCAGAGAAAATGGCGAGAAATGCAATTCTTCGTTCCCAAGTTTTGCGCCGAGCCCTTGGCAACAACAAGCTTAGCCCGGTTTTACCCTGTTATCTTTGTTCTAACAATTCTAGTCCCTTCGAAACCCTAATCCCCTCTAAACCCTTCTCCTCCATTTTGTCCAATTCCACCACCGCTACACGCAATCCCTTCTCGAAGCTTCCGTTCCTGCAATCCCGATCTTGTACCTTTGATTACTTTGATTCTGAAGAACCCTGTCCCACAGGTGCCTCCAATGCTACATTTTGTCTCCCCCCCCCTTTTGTAATTGTTCGTTTGATTTTACCATTTTTGTAAGCGTCCATTTAATGTGAAATTTTTCATGGATAATAAGTGTGTGAATTGAAATTTAGTCTAACTATTATTACTATTAGATTTTGGACTTTTTTTGTTCAATTAGGCTTTATTTGTTTCAAGAAGAAACATTTTCTCAACCCCAAGGGGTTGGCTCAAGTGATATGGGCCTTGGCTTTGGTGGCATTCCTATTAGGTTTAAGGTTTGAATCTCCTTGGGTGTAAACAAATCTTTGGGGCCAGCCCACAGGTGAATTCGGAGTATTAGGAATCTGTGTGGAGAGGGAAAAAATATTCCTGGCGAAAATAATTTGTTTTTTAATGTTTGGTTGAGACCCTAAATCAGTTTTCTTATGCTTGGCATCACCGGATATCTCTATATTAAAACCAACAAAAACCTACACTATTACTTTTAGTAACAATTTTCAGTTGCATGAAAACACAAGAAAATCTGCAAATTTATTTTTTGAAAAATATTTTGTCTTAACCAATGGAATCTTGAAGTGAAATCCATTGTTTCATCTTGAAACTAATTTTTTTTTTTAATAAAAAGACAAAAAAAGATTCCATGTTTCTTCAAGGAAATTATCTTGTTAACAAGAAGTTAAGACCCGAAGAAGAATTAAAGCTTCATTCAGATTAAAACTGTACAAATATTTGGAAGCTGGGGATGGTTACTGGTTAGCTTCAATATTTTTATTTTCCTTAAGACTGTTACTTAAGTTTTTCTGTACTTTTCTTCTTTTATGATTTCAATAGTATGTTACTTTAAAAGGCTGGTGACTTGATGGGATATATATATTTTAAATTTCTTTTTTGTGGATGAGTTGATGGAATAGCTTTTCGTCTCATGGAAAGACTCGAAATGCTTTGGAATGTGCCAGTGATGTAAAAGAGGGGTGAAAACAGTATAAACTTGTATGCTGGCATCTTGTTCGTAGGTTTTCATAAACATGTGAAATCATATTTATACTTGTGTGTATATAACAGTAACTTACATGTGTACAGAGAGGATATTATATGTAGCACATCTTGCATGTATTGCTCACAGTCCTATATAATGATCAATGTTTTTGATATCTTTCAATCTCAATGAACTGAATTCTTTTTACTTTTTTCCCGCTTTCAGTGATTGATGTTGGGAACCACTATTTTTGCTTCCAACAGTTGCTCCCATGCCCTCTTCTCTAACACATTTGGGACCACTATGTGAATGGAGTGTGGGAGCAACCATCATGGGAATAGAGATTAGCATTTCCCTTGATATAGCTTTGTTTCTGGAAAAATAAATACTTTTTCACCTGAGATATATTTTTTTTCTATGATCTATACTGTATGCTAAGTCAATGATTTAATTTCAGAGAAATTTGTTCCCATTAAGTCGGAAGATGAATTCAATAGTACACTTTCCAAGGTTCAAGGTATTTATATTTGTCTTGCATACTTTCCAAACTTTTATTGTTTCTTTCTAGAAAGCTTACCACTGTTTATTTTTTGCTACAATTTATTGTGATAGATGAATCTTTGCCGGCAATTTTCTATTTCACTGCAGTCTGGTGCGGGCCTTGTAAGTTTTAATTTTCAGTTTGGTTAATGAAGTAATTTGAATGGTTCCTTATTTTCTTTCACAGCAAGCTCTTTCTATATTTGAAGATCTTATTTCATTGAATTATGGTATATCCTTATCATGCAGGCAAGTGGGCAGGTCCTATGCTTGGAGTGTTGGCTAATAAATACCCGCATGTGACGACATATAAGATTGACATTGACCAGGTAGGAAGGATTTGTGGTACTGGGATGTAGTATTTTCCCAATATTAGATTAAATTTCCAGACATCATACCATGTTCATCAAATGATGTTTGCATAAAATCTTTAGATTGGTCTTAAAAGATGTTCTCGAGCCTAAAATCCAGGTATTTTGGTATGGTTCTTGTGATTTATAAATTATGATATGGTATGATGGCAATTTTTTTATAACATTAGGTTCACAATTTTGGGCTTCCACATATGTATATCATATCTTAATGGTTGGCATAGCAATTTTTAGTTTCTTTGTTTCAACCTTTTTCTTTCTTTATTTTCTTTTATATTTTTAAAGGCAGAATGTAATGTAGCAATTCTATTCCTTTCTGCTTTTTCAATGCAAATCCTTCCATGGTAACTTATGCAAAGCACAACCCTTCTGCTTTTATCCTATCAAATATGTTTTCGATGTGATACTTTAACACTTACATGATTATATGTTCTAGTGCAATTGAAATATCTTTGACGTAAACAATTTTTTCTATTTTAAATGTGATTGCATAATTCAGAATGTCAGATGGACATTTGAGGAATACCATTTACAATAGGCAATGGCCAGTTATAAAGTAGTTTGATTTTTCTCGGGCGGTTTTAAATAGATATTACTGAGGAATATAAGGATGTACTGAAAAAAATAGATTGGTTTGTAATCTTTTAAAGGGGTCAAAAACATTGATTTTTACATGCAAAACCCACATTTTCCGCAATGGTTGAACCTAGGATAAAATAGTTCTTGTATGGTGCCATTGGCCTTGGAGATCATGCGACTATGTGAAGCTCTTCCGTGGAAGTTGGAAAATCTGAAATAATGAGATTAAAATGAGTAAGATGGATGAAAAAAAGAGGAGATAAGTGTGCACGCATGTATACGAGAGAGAAGTGTACTCACACATTAAAGAAATTCTGGTCAAAAGACAATTCTCTTGAGTGCACTTCTGATGAATTATTGTCAAAAGGTAATTTGACGTTGTTCTTTACGAATGTTGAAGACAAGGTTATTGAGATCGTCATTACTTGAACCCTATTAAACAAGTATTTTACCATTTTTATAATTAAAATTTGTGGTAGTCTTAACCCAAGGGGTAGCTCAATTGGTTAGGGACCATGCCTTATGAAGCAGATGTCTCTATTTTAAATCTTTCCATGGTCAATTACTTATCACAAAATTTGTGGTGGTCTTAGGAATTCAGGTTCTTGGGTGTGGCATTTTGGGTCGGAAGAGTGCTAATTTTAGTTATAATAATTTTTTTTAACATCCCATAGGCCTCTCTGGAAAAGACTGGAATCAAATCATTACTGGTCATTAAGAATTATAGTGCAAAGATTTTTGCTTCTTTAAACTTTACATCATGAGCTGAAATTTTATTGGTGTCAACTTAAGAGGACAAACTCTTATTATATATATGTGTGTGTGTGTGTGTGTGGTAACCGTTTCTTGTCATGTGAAGTATGGGAACCTACAAGACAATAAACGATCAGGCAAAAGAGCTTGTCAGAGCATATTGGCGCGTATAGCTCCAGTACCTAAGTCAATGTTTGCTTTGAGGGAAAGAAGAGGAAAATCATAGAGTACCAAGAAAAAGACTAGTGATCAATTCCCTTACTTGTGATTCCCCTCATATATTTATACTAATCGGCATCTTGGAGCTCGGTCCCTTGTTCTTGTAGGTCTTGAGGATGGAAAGCATGAGGTGTCCCTTCATGCAACACGTGGTAGTGATGTGTCGTTAGGAGAGCTTTCCCCATACCCCCAATGCTATATTACACTCGGACTACGAGGATGGCTCGGCATGACTTGATGTCTCCTTTTCCTGAAGTTTAGGGGCTCTAGGAGTGGCAATTGATTACACTGGGTGCCACCTATTGACTTTTGTTTGACAGAAATTTAAGTATTTGGTGATCAATATGAAGAGAAGAACAAGCGACCAGTTCTGTGTCACATTCTGTGATTTGCGAGCTGTTGGTTGTATCAGCTCTCGATTTTGGTCCTATTTCATCCTGAATCCTCAATTGCTTGATTGGTTTTGGGGCTCAAAGAATCCCCACTGAAGGTGGGCCTCAATGGCCACAAGCTCACGTCCCAACAATATAAATGGTAGTTCAATTGAAAAAACATTGTTGGCAAGGCGAACCATGTAATAGGAAGGGAATGATGGTGTAAGAGCATCTCCAATAGATGCTCTAAATTACCTTTTTTTTTTTTTTTTTTCTTCTTCCAGTAGATACTTCAAAATAAAAGTTTTGCTAAAATTTGCTATAGTGAACTTTCATATTTGATATTTCATTGTAGCCACTTGTAAGCTTCTTTTATTCTTTTTTCTCTCATTTCTCTCTCCCTATTGCTCTCTCTCTCTCTCCCTCAAAGTAGGATACATAACAATAAAAACAATACTTAAAGAAAATAGAGAGTTGAATAGATGTTTCTGTTGGAAATTGTAGTAAAAAACTAGTAGTTAAAATACAAAAATTTGTATTTTGAATAGCTGACCATCATTGCTGGAGATGCTCTAAAGGTGTCAAGGAATATGGGATATGTTCTAGTTAGGTTAATTTGCATCTTGACATCAACTTTCACCTTTCAACTTCAAAAGATCAACTCTCCTTCTAACTTCATAAACCCCAAGGGGTTGGCTTAGTGGTTGGACAGCCTAAAACTTTGAGTATGCTTCTCAAGGTCTTAGGTTTGAAACCCACTGAGTGCAAATTGCTTCTTGGAGCCATCGGATTGGGGGTTCGTTCCTTGAATTAACTGAGGTGCACTTACGGGAAACTCTTTGCCGAGGGCCTGTGCACCCCTGGGATTAGTCAGAGCGAAGCTCTCAATACCCGGTACCAAATAAAAAAAAAAAGAAAAAAAGAGAAACCCTTCATATAAATAACAATATAATTGAAGACAGTTACTTACGCTGTAAATCATAAGATAGAGAGGTGGTGTGAGGGAAGGTGTGCATTTAGCACTTGCCAAATGTCTCTTGGTTACATGAAAGGAGCTCTGATGCAGGAAGCCAGTTTTTTTTTTTTTTTAATTTTTTTTTTTTTTTAAAAAAAAAAAAAAAAAGAGTCGGGTATATTCCTGTAATTTTATATTTGTGGATATGGGTTTTATTTCTGCCGCCGCTGCATCAGATTTCATGCAAGAGCCATTTATCCTACATGAAGCTCTTCATCTCCTGTTTCTAATTAATATGCCCATATTGGACATCAGTGGCCTAACAAAGGGGCCCTAGGGAGGCAATGACACCTGCAAAGACTCCCAATTTGTGTGATATTATAAGGAAATATAGTAGAAGTTATGAAAGGAGCTATGATGCAGGTAGCATTATAAATTATAACGCTCTTAAAAATTATTCTAGATTTGTGCTTGTTAGAGCAATTCACATGGTACACTCTTGTGTGATTTGTCCTTAAATGAATGTCGTACCAATGTCACACTATTTTGAGGTCAAGTGAGTTAGGTTGTAATGCAGTTTGGGACTAGGATTAATTCAGAAGAAAAAAAAAAATAGTGCTAAAAAGATGTTAGAACTACCATCTTTGTAGTGTGTGTATATATATTTGACAATTAATCGAGATATCATTAAAAACGTAAGGCGCCTCTATGTACATATGAAGTATATAAGAGAAGCCACCTAGTTAGTAGGAAGTGATGTTATATTATTTACAAGTATCAATTTTCTGGAAAATTTCTGGCCTTAAATAAATCTCTGTTTTCTCTTTTTGTTTTTCTTGATGAAAGAAGGACGAAAGTGAGGTGAAAGGGAGAGAATAACAAGTTTTACCGAATCTGACACTGTTGAGTTAACTTGATACTCTTATCCCCTTTCACCTTACACCTCAAGGGGATAGAACATAGTATATTTCCTGGTGGAGATGTAAATGTTTTCATGTGCATATTGGTAAGAATGAGTAGGGTTCAATAATCTATGATGCTGACAAGAAATGAAGTATGCTAGATAAAGCTTTCTTTGTAAAATGGTGAATACATTCTTGGGAGTGGGTAAGAATGAGAAAAATTGTTACTTATACTGCATAGTTTTATGCTTCTAAATTCCTTTTAATACTGTTGAAACTTGAAATGAACACCGGGGAACAATGTCATCAATAGAGAGCTGCTCACCAAAATTCAATTGGTGTGTCTTGTCAGCTGAGTTATGCATGGAAACTTTCACTTAAAAATTACCTTCTGCTAGAATACTTGACAAAGCAATTCTATTACATCATGCTTGGCTTGACTGTGTGTCATCTTGCGTTTTATCTTTTTCATTCATTATCATTCAAAATGTGGCTTCCTCACTGAAGATTTAAAGTTTTTTCTGAGTTATGTTATGCACTAAAATTGGCAGACTACTTCGGTTCTTTTATATGCAGGAAGGCCTTGGAAGCGTTTTGAGCAAGTTAAACATTGCCTCTGTGGTAAACAACTTGATCCTTTTCTGTTTTTTTGTTTTCTTATGTCCATATGTGCTCCAGAATCAAATTTCTTACCTTGTCTACGTATTCATATTTGTTGTCATCCTGTAATGGTGGATTTTATTATATTTCTGTGATATAGTGCTACATGTGCCTTATGTTTCATCTCCTTCATTACTGTTAGCAACAGAGCTCGGCACAAGAAACTGTTAAGCTTGTTATTTGAATTATTTGGAATCAGTGCTTGGAGTCTGAGAGATTATTTGGGAAGGGCAAATCACACAACCCTTTCCATATTTGAGGAAGTGCTTATACATGTAATGGAACAGCCCACTATGTAATTGCTTACGGAAAAGGAAAAGATAACCTATATAATTGTTTTTATTGTCCTGGCAGGAATTATAGGCACATTAAGAATGATTGCCAAAAATTGAAGATTTTCATTAAGGTTTCAGGGAATGTGATTATGATCTCACTCACAAGTTAGAAAAGTTGGCCTGTTTTGATTTTCATGAGAACTCAAAATATTATATTAAATGAATCAGGATTTATCAATTGATTTTGTTGTCTATATTTCAACAGTTTACAATGATGGCTTCAGTTCAGTTCCTATTGGATGGTTGGTTGTGCATATTGTGTCTCCCATTTTCTACTACCAAGATTAAGCAGGACCAGTTGTAAAGCTAATTATTGATGTTTTGACCTTCCTGTGTTTGTGTGCGCGCATGCGCACATCCACACAAGTGTCTTTCATGTATTCTGCATGTGTGAGTGCATTATGTAATGTAGGTTCATGTTTTACCTGATCTAACACTATTAATGTCACACCACTCTTGACTTTTATTGGATCTATATTTGCCAAACCCACAATTGAATCATATCTAAAATGTTCAAAATTATAACTTTCCTTAAAATATTAGAAAAAAAAAAAAACAAAAAAAAATTTGTTGTTTGGATGGTGAACTGCTATATGATTATGAACTGAGATTTGGCATGCAAAACAAGCATAGGTAGGACATATAATCTATTGGTGGGTTCAACGTAATATTGATCCAATAAAAAGATATGTAGTGGTGTAACATTTAAAGTGTTCATACTAGAAACATTAATATGTATGTATAATACTTGTGTTACTAAGCTTTTCTTTTTTTTGCTTCAGCCAACGATCCATTTTTTCAGTAATGGGAAAAAGGCTGCTGAAGTAATTGGTTCTAATGTTATGCGGATGAAGAATACTATGGAGGAACTCTACAAGTAATTCTTTGCTGATCTACAGGACATCATCTTTATGCCTTTGTGTATTTGTGAATGTGTGGAACATGCTGGCGTTCGTTTAAAACCATGTCTTGCATAAGTTGGCGTCAAGCCCAAAATGGTCGACTCAAATTCTTTCAGATGCATGTCCAAATAGAAAGAAAAAAAAAAAAGGTTGTCTAGATGTGATTGATAATATACATGGTTTCAAATTTGTTTTTGAATTCTTGATTTACTAATAAATCAGATTAGTTGTAGTAGAGTTTATCATGGAATATCTTGAATCTAATGTATGTTGTTGGTGTTCTACTTGTACAAGTGGTGCTTATGCTCAAAGGATATCATAAAAAGATCTTCCAATTACTTGTCTATATATCATCCATGTATCTATGCTTTTTTGTATCTGTAAATGCCTTATGTAGTGGTTTTTTTTCTTTGTCCCAGTTCTTCTAGAGTTTTTTTTTTTTTTTTTTTTTTTTTGGGCTGAGGCCAAACTCCTGTGTTATTCAAAGTTTGTTTTTGACTTCTAGTGCGCAGATCTGGAAGTCATATGAACATGAGTTGAATGGGATGCTTTTTCACGTTCAGAGGAAGCATCCATGCTATCTTAGCTTTCATTGTAAAATTTTTAATTTTGGCCGAGTTATTAATTTTTGTGTTGTGTTCCTGGCAGGATTGAAGATTCTGAAGAGGGGACGGTTGGCAAATGATGTGTAATTTGATGGCTTTGAAACGTTTAAAAGAAAATTCAAGAAATTGATGGTAAGATTGTTCGTGGTCAGGTTCAGTTGCCTTTTTGGGCCTATGAGGCACTTAGTTGTAGTTTTCTTTTGTTATGCCCGTAGAATTCTGTACAAGAATTTCAGTCGATGAGAAAACAGGACATACACCGTCATGGGAATTATTTGCATCCATAGAATGTTGTGCAGGTATTGTAGCATGGAACCAAGGGGAGAAAACAAAATAGAACGACATCTTGTGACAAATTAATTAGCATGGTGCTTTTCTTTTTCTTTTTTCCTTTGAACTTTTCATTAGTTGTTTGGGAAATTTTACTTTTGAAACATCCACATTACATATCCAGTGTTAAAGGGTGATATGTTTCATTACTGCAATTGGTTTACTCAAATCTGAACGTTCTGTTTTAAACTACAACTAGGGAAGAAAAAAAAAGAAGGTTGTATATAGTTCTGTTATACTCTATTTCTTAATGTTGTTTTTATTTTATTTTTTATAGAAACTAAAAAGTTGTCTGAAAATCCATGTTGATAAAATTGCTTTTACTGATTCACCGCTTTCATGATTTTTTTTCTTCTTCTTAAACTAGTGGACAGGAAAAGGATATCTTGGCGACTGTATACTCTAGGTGTTATAGAACTGATAGAAATTGAATTTTTTGGCTTAAAAAACAGAGGTGGAATGAAAATATACATAATTTAGTATATTAGAAATTTGTGTGATCTAATGGTAGCTTTTAAATAATGCTTCTAAAAACGTTAAGAAACTCTGTAATAGATTGCCAAATATGCTGCTGTTTATTTTGGCTGGTGGGATTGATCAGATGGGATTGAAAAGGTTGAACAACATGCACAATGTGCAATGGAGATAGGCAATGGGGGATAGAGAGAAGGAAGAACCATAGCATTGAGTCTCTTGCCAAATATGCTGCTGTTTCTTACGCTGGTGGAATTGATCAGATGTTGAATAGGTTGAACAACAGGCACAGGGTACAAAATATGAAGAACACCACCGCAAAGTTCACATTTTAACCAAAAAATAACCCACCAATCTCACAAAGTGATCATACTTGAATTGGGTAAATTGTTCTCAGCAAGAACGCCGCAATACCACCAATGCGACATTTTATCAAACATCTTATGCGCATAATATAATACCCCCGGCTGTAGAGGGCCAGGTTTGTCAAGTCTAAAGCCTCAAAGGTGGAAAGGTTACTAGGAACCCACAACACTTATAAACCACTGTCACACATAACATGAGAAAATATTTTACAAAAGCAGAAAGTCAAGACTCAAGTACATTGAATTAGACATAACATTGCAAATGCAATATTTCCCCTTGGGCTACACCCTTTAGTGTAAAAGCCAAGGATTTACCTTAATCGGAATAGGAAAATTTTCGGGGGTGCGGTGCACGAGTCTGAGATTTACTTTGTAATGGTGGGTCCGAAGGGTCTTGTCTTATTGAGGTTCACCGTCATAAAAAATATATATATATATATATATCCCCAAAAGAGTTAGTTAAGGTTTAGCAAGTAACATTCACACCTGATTTTAAAAAAGTTGGTTTGAAAATATGTTAAGAAAAGAGTTGAAAAACTTAGGTAACATATGACAGCATAAACTTTCTTATTGAACGCAAATCATTTTTTTTTTATTAATCTTTCTCAATAAAACATATGCTCATAAAAAGATTTCATAAATAATTTCTTTCATCAAACTTGACATAAATCATGATTTATGAACATGTACACGCTTTTCTTTTCACACAACTTATGGCCTAGCATACTATTATGCTTTGTACGCATTGGGTTGTGCAATCCAACCTCTGAAGCTCTAGCAACACTCATGGTGGGGATGAACCCTAGCCAACTGATTATGTAACGCCCCCAACAAATAATTAGCTAATTAACTCGGAGTGTCACCAATAGTGCCTCTAAATTAATTTGAAGTAACACATTTACTACCATAAGCCTCTTATGGAGTTACGGTGAGGTTTGAGCCTCCTATGAGACATATGGTATAACACTAGTGTCTCGGTAAGGTATAATAGTAAGCTACCCTCTTGTCGCTCGACTAAGTCAATACTTTATACAACTAGTAATGCTGCAAGTTTGACCTGCACAGGTAGATGGTTGTGCTTGTTATGGTAACCCTCTAATCTAGAGTAGACAACATTAAAATTAACATGGTCATAAGGTCAAGTCCGTATAATAGTGTGCATATACTCCAAATTCTCAACCCTTTTTCCCAATGGCGGCATGTGACATTACCATAATAAATTCCAATTATGTGAACATAATTTATTTAATGGATAACAAAATGAATATAAATTAATCTTTGAATCAATTATTTCTAAAAAATTATTTTAAAATAATGCATTCAACCCTAAAAATTAAACGAAAAGATTGATTTGGCAAGCAGTAAAAGTTTGAGACAGAAAGAATCAATTAATCCTTTTACGGATGCATAAAACCTAGGCCAACTCAAAATTATTAAAAATAAAAATAAAAATTGACACGCTTAATCCAGACTCCCGGGGCTTTTACGGTGGAGCGAAGGTCCGGGGTTTCAAACGCTGCCAAGAAAGAGTCGATAAGATTATTATCAGAGACCCTTTTTCAGTAAGGGCATAACAATGGCCATGTCACTTGCTCAGGCCACTCTCTTCTCCAGAACCTCACTCTTTCTCTCCAGAAATGGCCTCAGAAGGTTCACCGTTTGCGTCCCTTCCTCTTCTTCTTCTTCTTCTTCTTCTTCTTCTTCTGATAATCTTTGCCGCAAGAAATGGAGACAACCGGTGGCTTCAGTGCTCGAAGTGGGTGGCGTCAAGATTTCTCGAGAAGGTAACTTATCCCCTTTCCAAAAAAAAGTTCGTGATTTTATAATCTGAATTGGTCCGGGTCTTTTATTTTAGTTTATTATACTGTTTTAGATTGCTTTGACATTGAAATTTTTGTACCAAGTTTCTTACCATCGGGTTTGGTCCAAACTCCAAAACCTTTTCGCTTAAACTATAATGGGTATTCTGTACATTTGCAGTTTTTGCACTGGCTGGTCTGGTTTTTGAATTCTCTCTCTCTCTCTCTCTCTTGTAGTTCTGTTGTACTTTCCCATTTTTCTGTTATGGTTATGCTGTACGATTGTAGTTACGTACTTGGTGTGCATTTTGATTATTATTGGTTTAAGTTTCCTTGTACTGTTGGGCATTCCCGTGCAGCTTTGAGCGGTTGAATTTTTCCTTTTGTGTTTGATTTACTGTTGTGGGTGTCCATGAATTTAAGATTCATATGCTGGGTTTTCTAAATTTCTTTGACTGCTTTAATGCGTGGTTCTGGATTGTAAAGGCATTCAACAATATTATGCCTATAAAATGTCAAATGCAAAATTTTGTTACTGTTATGTTAGTCTGGGTTTTTGTGAGATCAAATTTCTGTGGGTTGCTTGCCCGAGTACTATTTTGGAAATGCAAGTTCTTCACAAATTAGACTTCAACTTTAAATCATTTTGGCTTTTATACTGTGCTTAGGCTTTCAGTTTTGAGGATTGTGGGGGCATGTATGAATGACCAGAAAACCATTACCCAAGTGCAAACAATTATCGAACCTGTTGGATTTTTTACGTCTGCCAGTATACTGTTTTAGTTAAGTGCTCATAAATTCACCTAGTTTTCATATATTGGGATACTGGATTTGTAGATGTGGTGAGGGATGATCCTACAAACAATGTTCCGGATATAATTTTTTCGAGACTTGGAATGCAACTTCATAGGAGGGATCAGCACCCGCTTGGGATTCTGAAGAATGCAATATTTGAGTACTTTGACACCAGTTATTCAAATAAGTTTGATAAATTTGATGATCTCTGCCCAATTGTGTCTGTAAAACAGGTATATTTGCGAATTCGTATAACCATTCATTCCCAATTGCATGTTTATAATGTCTTTCTCTGTTTAACTAGTGTTGCTCATATGACTACTCGAGATTCTTGTTGCATTTGCAACTATATATCATAACTATAGATTATACTGTATGTTTGCCACTTGTGTGTTGAAAAGGATGAGATTAGCTTCAGAAAACTTCTGGTTGCCTACAAGATTGGACTTCTGGTTTCCAAAAGATAAATATCAGGACCATAACTTTCAAATGAAGCTCTTGATCCTGTGGTTAAGGGCTTCGATGAATTCATCAGAATCACCTGACCTTTAATTTTAATTGGACACAATTCAAATTATAAGAGTTCAATATGTTTACTTCTGTTTCTCATGATCTTATACTTCTATTCTCTCTTTCTCTCTCTCTCTCTTCCTATCCTGTTTTAAATTATGATTATAGATACATGTTTATTGTGATAGTTTTGAACTTTTTGTTTTTGGGGTTTTGTTTTGTCTATTTCGTAATGGTAAGCTTAATTCTTGCAGAATTTTGATGATGTCTTGGTTCCTGCTGATCATGTAAGCAGGAGCTATAATGATACATACTACATTGACTCTCAAACTGTTTTGAGGTGTCATACAAGTGCTCATCAGGCGGAGCTATTGAGAAAAGGACACACTCATTTCCTTGTAACAGGAGATGTGTACCGTAGGGATTCCATAGACTCAACTCATTACCCTGTGTTTCATCAGGTTTCTAATATCTGATTCTGACCGTCAGAATTGTATCTTGTAGTTTCTTCATCATTTTATTTAACGAATTTGTCTTGTGAATATTTAGATGGAAGGTGTTCGTGTATTTTCACCAGATGATTGGGAGGCATCTGGCATAGATTCTACATCTTATGCAGCTGAGGACTTGAAGAAATGTCTTGAGGGCTTGGCACGTCACCTATTTGGTAAACATAGAATGAACACATTGTTGAGCAAATGCACACATGTTAGAATCACTTGCTTCCACAGTATATAATCTAGTAACCACAAAAGATGCTGAGTTGGGAAAACAAAGAATGAATTTGAAAGGAAAAAAGCTGTTAATTTTAGATGGGAAAAAAAACCAGCATAAGTTTGTTCTTTGGAGTTTAAGGTTGGGACAAATTTGCTATTTCCAAAATAATACACATCACTCAATTTTAATTAGAAGTATTTAAATTCTTAAAGTTATGATAAGATGTCTTAATTTTTGTTCTTAGGCTTTATGCTTACCTAGTAGGATATACGACTTTTTGAACACTGTGAGTGAAATTTCGCTAAAATTATCAGGTGCTGTCGAAATGCGCTGGATTGATACTTATTTCCCATTCACCAATCCATCATTTGAACTTGAGATATATTTTCAGGTATGCCATTGTCTTGGGATATATATTTTAGGGGAAACTTCACAAACCCCCTTTGAACTTTCACTTGTTTTGAAAGTATTCCTCCGAAGTTCAAAGACTCTCAATTAAGGGTATCGAACATTCAATTTCTTTCAATTACCCCATTCCGTTAGAATTTTTCATTAAACTTTGTCAAAACTTCCAAAATACCCTTTTATCATAAAAAATAAAATAAAAATTTGTAAAGATTCATGCGTTTTTTTAATTTATTTTTTTTATAAAAAAATTCTTTTCAAACTTTTATTTTAAATTTTTTTTTTTAAAAAAATAGGGGTATTTTGACAAAAATTAACGGAAAATCCTAACGGAATGGGGGTAATGGAAAGAAATTGAAAGTTTTATACTCTTAATTGAGAGTTTAAAAATAAACTTTGGGGATGTAGTGTCAAAACGAGTGGAAGTTCAGAGGGTTTTTGGAAGTTTCCCCTATATTTATTTACCAATGCATTTTTTCTGCCTTTCTTTAAAATTATACCTCCTATTCTGAAGAACTCTGGTCGTCTTGTTTTGCCTCTTCCTTCTGTTTGGTCGCTGTGAGAAAATATTTAATTTTAGGTTAAAAAATGCGGGAAAAGTTAAAATTCATAAAAAGAAAGTAACATAAACTTTTTTTTATTCAGGGGTCTATCTGATTCCCTTGTGTTGCTAAAATTAAGAGTCAAGCATTGATATGAAATCTGAAACTTGTGAAAATGCTAATATAGCTGAAAGTTACATTAGCAATAGTAGTTTATGTTGCTTGAATGATACAAGTTCTCTTTCTCCAGATTTGATATCCAAAAATAGTCTCTGATGCATTCCAATGCTATTTAGGTCCTTATAATTCAGTTGCTATCGCATGTGTGTACACCTCTTTCTTATGGTTTAATGTACGATATTATAAAAAAATTATCAGAGTTATATGTAATGAATATTACTTATAAAGTGTGAATGGTTGTGGGTGCATGCTTTCTAGCTGCAGCCGAAAGCATGCATGCAGACTCATTGACATATAGATGTGTTATACGCAGTAACTTACAAACATATATATAGCCATGCCCTTTGCCTAGCTCAGGATTCAGAAGATGTGTTCATGCTGTAGCACAAATGTCCGTTTTTGCTGATTATGGATATGTAGCTAGTGGTTCTATTATGATTTCAGCAATATGCTCAATGTCTAAGCTATACTTATTGAGTAGGGAAGCTGCTTAAGGAAATGAATGATAGATGTTTTGAGGACTTTGGAAGAGATTAATTCTTTATTTTTCAACACTTTGTATCTTTGGACAGTTGCATATGTTTCTCCTTTGGTGATTAGTTATCATGAATTTTTTTGGGTCCCTACTAGCTATATGGTTTCTCTTGTATACTTCTTGTGTGCGTGGGGTGCATTATGCTTTTAATGATATCTCGATTAATTATCAAAAAACTTATTGAGTTGCAAGCTAATTTTGCATTCACAAAATGTATTCTGAAACCAATGGTTATTTTTTGTATATAATTTGTTATGTCCTTGTCTATATGTTATAGATTCTTCAATTCTTTTTGAAGCACTGAATGTAATCCATTATTCAATTCATGTCAGGACAATTGGCTGGAGGTTTTGGGTTGTGGTGTGATGGAGCAAGAAATATTAAAGAGAAGTGGCAAAGTGAATAATGTTGCCTGGGCTTTTGGTCTTGGATTGGAGCGGTTAGCAATGGTTCTATTTGACATACCAGATATCAGGCTTTTCTGGTCAACTGATGAGCGATTTACCTCGCAGGTCATTTCTGAATCCATTAAATGAATATGTTTTGTTTTCTTCCTTCTGTGTGCTATTGTTTGTGAATTGAAGCCGTATTTACAATTTGAGTAGCTGATTACATACTTGGTATCCATAAAATCCGGTGGGGCCTGATTATCTTATTTAGAGCTTTTGTATACAGTTTTCCAAGGGCCAGCTGGGAGTCAAATTCAAGCCATTTTCGAAGGTATCATTGACATTTTTTTTTTTTCCTTTGAAATTTAATTGAAAATGTTGTGCAGAAGTCTTATTTTTAAGAGGAAAAATATTACACTGGTGGTTTGTTGTCATGCTTTTGTGCATGCTGTGCGCAGGAATTCTTTCATCAAATGAAATTTAACTTCTTTCCGCGGCCGAAAAATAAAGCAGGGAACAAAAAAATTGTTACAGTTTTTTATTTTCAATATTTCTATTTTCATTTATCTTTTAAGGATTGGATGTGCTCCTCTGTTTAAGGTTGTCTTTGCAGTATCGACTTCTATACATACCTATTAACTAGGTTCTAGGCATCTACCTGCTACTTGTAAACACTTGTTTGAAATTATTGTATTCTTTTGCAGTTTCCTCCTTGTTACAAGGATATAAGTTTTTGGATCAGTGAATCATTCACTGAGAACAATTTATGTGAAATTGTCAGAGGAATCGCTGGAGATCTTGCTGAGGAGGTAAATTTCATTCCTAGTGAAATGTTTCTAGAACTGTGGATTTGTATATTTATTCGCTGGATTGATCCATTTATTCATGTAGCCTGTTATGCATAGTCACTTTATCCATTGTGAATTTTTTATTGAGGGGGACGCTGTGTCTGCGCATTTTAGTGGAAATGAAGGGACTTAAATGAGTCATTTTTCTGATTTTTTTACAAGTTATTATATTGCAGGAATTAATTAATTAATTTTTGTATGTATGTATGCATGTAATTGTGTATCATTTTTACCTGATTGCTCCTTACAAGAGATGAATTTGAATGTTAGCATGTTATGAAAAACAAAATAAAACATTTTTTATTTGTATCTTTGTTTTTGATAGGTAATAATTTATTGAAAAGAAAAACTGGCACAACCCTCGCGCAAAATGTATACAAGAGAGAGAACCACATTAAAGGTGTTTAAAATCTAAAAAAGTTTACAAGGTCTAAAAGATTCGGAAAGGAGGAAGAAGGAACATAGATGACAAACCAATCTAAGAGGGATCTTAGAAAATTGAATTTTAAAGAAAGTATAGGGGTCTCAAAGTGGCATTGTTTCCTTTCTCTCCAAATGTTTCACATTAAGAACGAAGGATTAACTTTTTAGATAGCCTCTTTGGTACGTCCACACCCTTGATTCTTCCTACAATGTAACAACTCTAGGATGTTTCTAGGCATAGTCCATGAAACTTTCGAAATAAGCTGAGAGCCATGTACCAAAAAACATTGGTGTACTCATAGTGGATGAGGGAGATGATTTGTGGTCTCCTTACCCTTTTGCGAAGGAAACATTAATGAACAAGATTAAAACCATGCCTTCTAAGATTGTCAACCATGAGGATTCTACTCAAAGCTGCTGTTCATATAGAGAAAGCTATACGAGGCATGGCCTTGACCTTCCAATACTTTTCCAAGGAAAAGAGCAAGTCTCTCCAGCCTGTAATATTCTATAATAGTTCTTCGCTTCAAAACGTGACTACTAGCTGAGAGCTGGAATCTTTAGACTCTTTCCTCAATTAGTTATACTCTTAAGACTCATCTTGGGGAAGCGTATAGAATGTTGTGGACTCCAAGTACTAATCATGCTTAGACTACGTAATTTGCTAGAAGGGGTCATTAAGTGATTCCTAAGATTGAAATTGTGACTGTGCTTGCTGTTATCTGAAGCTTGGCTAATGGTTCTAAACTGTCCAATATTCATCAGAAAAAAAGGGTTCTAAACTGTCCTGGTTTTAGTGTTTTTTTTTTAAAAAAAAAAAAAATCTTTTTCTCTTAGTAAACTTACACGCATCCAAGGAGATCTTAACACCTTACCTTGGCGGGCCCCCCAATACTTATGGGGGCTGGAGATGCCATTTGACCTAAAGCTTGTTGGCACTTTCCTGGTTTTTGTTAACTTTCAAGAAATGATTCAACTTTCTTCTATTCAATAGGTTTCAACACTCTGCCCTTGTTAGCATAGAATGGTCTAACAAAACAACCTTCAAGGGGAATCTAATGCCTTTTGGCAGTTCCTGGGGAGGGTGGTGTTCTAATGAGCCTCTTGGGACGTAATGAGGTGGGTTTATGGAAGAATATTAGAAGGGGTTGGGGGTGTTCTCTAGCCACACTGGGTTTGAGGTGGGAAATGGCACCAATGGCATGATATGTGGTGTGGTGATATGGCTCTTAAGGATGCCTTTCCATATTTATTGGCATTGCATGTGTGAAAGATGCTTTTGTTGCGGCACACTTGGAGTTCTCAGGTTGTTCTACTCAATGGAATGTAAACTTTGCTCAAGGGGTTTATGATTAAGAGGTGGATGTCTTCGCCTCTTTCTTCAGGGTGTTGAATTAAGTTAGAATTAGACGGGAAGGTAAACACAAGTTTTGTTAGGTGCCCTCCAAAAGAGGTTTGTTCGTTGTTAGCTCCTTCTACGGTGTCTTGGTTCGCAATGATGGCTTACGTTTCCCTTGGAAGAGTGTTTGGTGGACTAAGGTTCTTTTGAGGGCTACATTTTTAACTTGGTCGGCAGCCCCAGAGTTGGTACTCTCAAGGAGGAATCGTGCACTCAAGAGAGGGGAAGAGAGAGATGAGAGCTCTCTGGAAGGTTCTTCAGCAGTTTTGTTCCAGGTTGATGTTCAGATTTTGTCTATCGATCTTGTTAGTTCAGCTGTCAAAGTTTGGTTAGTATCAACATAAGTGGGTTAGCTTTAACCCCTGGTGGCTTCCATGTTGATCAATGCCTACTTCCATTGGCAACACAACCGACATCTTTTGACTATTATCTTTGATATTTACAATCAAGACCTACGGGTGGCTTTTGGCAAAATTTTCTGAAACAATTTTTGCTTAAATGTTGAAAACTCTTTTTAAATATTAGTTATCCAAGCAAATTTTCAGATGTGACCCCTACCACTACACTTTTCAAAACAAACTACAAAACTCATTTCAAAACACAAAACACTTGTAAAAAATAACTATAACATTTTTTTTCCAGGTGTGGAGACTTTCTATGTACATTTTTATTAGGTAGGAGGCTGCCTGAACTTGGTGGCAGCTGATTTGTCTGACGGCCACTGTCATCCTGGCTCGTGGTGGCTGCCAAATTCGTATGAGGCCGCCAAATCAATCTAGCGTCCATGTGATGGCTGCCAGATGACCCTGGCAGCCTTGTGTTGGCCGCCCAGGTTGTTTGGCAGCGTCGCAGTGGCTACCAAGACCCTTTGGTGGCCTCGCGTTGGGCGCCAAGACCGTCTTACGCGGCCACTGTGGTTGTTTACAGCAGCTACTGTCGTTGAGTGTAAACTCCAATGGTTTTTTAATTTTTTTTTCCTGTTATTTTGGTAATCACTCTTCAATTTTTTAAACTTTTAAACAAATTTTCTTTTGTGGACCCTGCATATAACACTTTTTTCAAATGTAGTCCCCACCAAAGCAATTCTCAATTTTACCTTTTTCAAAACCCAAAACACTTCTCAAAACTTTACCAATCCAACCCTTTTTTGAATTTTCAATCATCTTTCTTTCCTAAATGTAATATATCAGGAGTTTACTGTCAGTTGAGTGATTAGTTCTGGATATCTATCAATATAAATTCTGTCCGGGCGTCTTTATATTTAATGGAAAGGATACTACCGATCCCACAAGGAATGTCCTACTCCATTTTTGCTTTGTCCCAAAATCTTTTGTAAAGTTATTGTGTGTCACTCTTCCAAATTATCTCTATTGCCGCAGGTCCTTTCCATCATCCCACATTTTGAGTTAATGCAAAAAGTGCAATGTAGGAAATTTCATCCAAATATTTACATTAGAAATTTTGAAATCTTCAAAGAGAACTCTGTAGGTTTTTTTTTTTTTTTTTCTCCGCATGCCGGGGGGTGGGGTGAGAGGGTTGGTTTAAGTTTGTAGGAGGAAGTATTGTGCTTTACTCTTCACTCTTCTTATACACTTAATTAAACATGTTCACTGTCACATTTATGTAAGACATGAGTGGTGTTTTCTATTGTAATTCTTTCGACAGATAATATTTAATGAGTCGTTACAAAAAAAGATTGTATTCATGATCAAAGGTGATATGTTAGAAGACAGAACCTAAATCTTGCCACTCGGAAAAAGATATTATGCATATTGGCATCTGTAACTGCACTTTTGCTCTTTTCAGCCCCCCTTTTTAGTATCATCACCTTCTTCTAAGGTTCTTTGGGCCCATCTCTGTTGAAAGCTTTGACCACGGAAGTGGAAGTGTTTAGTGGGAATAAATCTTGATGTGAGGATTGGTTGTTTTGTACTTACTGAGTGTTTGCCTGTAGTTCTATTCTGGTTGCTGCATTGAAGTTCAAAATTGCTCTGAAGCATGTCTAATACTAAATTATGTTTATGATTCTCAGGTGCAATTGATAGACAATTTCACCAACAAGAAAGGAATGACCAGTCATTGTTATAGGATTGCATATCGATCCATGGAACGTTCACTCACAGATGAGGAAATTAATGAGTTGCAGGTATTTCATATGATAAGATTTTGCAGACATTTCCTTTTTCTTGAGTTTGTTAATCTCATTTTTTTTTTTAAATTGTTGTGCAGTGGAATGTCAGAGAGCAGGTGCAGAGCAGGCTGAATGTTGTTCTAAGATGAGGGTTCCTGGTGCGGTGTTCAACTCATATAATTTTCTTCATACTATATTTTTCTAATTTACAGTTTACTTATTACGATATAGATTTAGGTTATTTTTGCAATACAGTTTTAAGCCAGTAATGACAAGCAAAGCACCCCCTAAGATTGAAGGGGACACAAAATTCCTCAACAATAAGGTGATCCAACAGTTTTGTTTTAGTAATCTTAAATTTGCCATGGTGATACATATTCTCTCATGACTTTGATAGCAATCACCTTTTCAAAACAAAAGCACTTGTTCAAACCACTGGTGATTTTACGTGACACCTGTAAATTCCAGTGCTACTTTACAAAGCTGTGGTAACGAACAATCACAACCCGCTGATGGTAATATATATATTTTGACCTTTCTCTTGAACATATGATTTAATAGTTTTCTTCCAACTGGATGTGGGTTTTACTAGTCAGTAGTTCAGATCAGAAGCTTGATACTTGTGAATTTGCAAGGTAAATAATCTGATTTGTTTATTTTCTTAAGAAGTTCTGGGTAGTTTTTTCTGCACATTTCATCCCATGGGCTTGGAAACGTTGAAGAACTGTTCTAACCAATATTCATTTTTTGGGGGGTTTACCAAAGGTTTTTGACTCGCTGTTATTAAACTGGATTTGACTACATTATTCCCCATATGCTTGGAGCTTTTTCTCATATTCCCCTACATTTGAATTTTATAAATTTGAGTTATTAGCTACTGTGTATGTCACTTTTGACCAGTTACCCCTTGGACAAGGGACACTAAGAATTTATTTAAAGATTGTGGTTGAAATGATGATGACAAATGGAAAATCTTCTATTTAAAACTGGGGTTTAGCTTTAAAAATCATGCGTTTTTAAAAACACCTCTCCTTGCCTTGAAAATGTGGATTTTTTTTTCGTCAAACTACAATATATATATATATATATTTTTCAAACAAGCTTCCAATTGGGATACTTGCAGCGACTTTACTTAAAAACACTTTTTGACTTGTGAAATTACGGTGCCTAATACAATTATAAGCTACCCCCACCCTTCTTTTTGAGGGAAAATTTAATTTTTGTTGTCATAAATGTTTCTTGTTAATGGCGTGGTGGTGAACACAGTGGATAGAACCATGTGAAGTGTGAGTGATCATCAACAAAGATCTAACAATAATGGAAACCAGATGGAGAAGGAATGGGAGAAGGACCCCATCATCACAATGGATCAAGTCAAGAGGAAATAAACTTCTATTTTCATTATTAGAGAATGGGAGCCGATGGCTTTTCCCAAGTTGACACCCATTGCAAAACATCAGGATTCAAACTGTTTGAGAAAGAAATAATAGACTATACACATTTTTATTTAAGAGTCTACCGGTTCCTAACATTGCTCCTGTGTGCAGATTATATATGGTAATTAAACTAGAACCAATGAAAGAAATTGAGCAATTGTGAAAGGAACAACAAGAGTTGCCAACCACTCTTTCTATTTAGATCCCAATAGCAGTGGAATAAAATACAATCACAGCAAACCCGTAAATGCAACCAACATCAACACAAGATTTTATTGACGAAGAAGAAAACATTTAACAAGAAAAAACTTATTCGGGTCAAGCAAGCCCATGATATCACTCTGTTATCAGAAGAACTAAATATAGGCAAAATAAACTTACAATCCTTTGTAATTTACTTAACGCAATTTTTATGGCGACCCACTCATCAAGTGTCTCTGCTTCAACACCATTGTTGTCCGAGCTTCTATCAGTCTCCTTACCAATCCCTATCAGTAGACTTTAGTTGATGTGCACTATGGCTTGATATCCACTCCAAGACCTTTCTACTCACAAACAATACTCTCGGCACAACTCCAAGACCCTTGTGTATCAGCACAACAAGAACTTGGTGTTGGGATTTTGCACATAAAAATATGCGCAATTCAAAACACGATCCTAGAGATTTTTTGCTTCAAGATAAACAAGACTAGACTTAAAATTAAATACACAAGTTCATGATACTTACAATCAAATTCGGCCTATCCTAGGCACGTAGGGCTATATAACTCTTCTTGAAACTTTTCTTGCATGTTGACACATTCAACATTCTTGAATGTTCTTGATTCAACCTTCGGATCTTCTCTTTGTTGATTGAATATGATTGTGAGTGTAGACTCACAAAACTTTC
This sequence comes from Carpinus fangiana, assembly GCA_006937295.1. NCBI lineage: Eukaryota > Viridiplantae > Streptophyta > Magnoliopsida > Fagales > Betulaceae > Carpinus > Carpinus fangiana. Next base: position 6,365,391 of record CM017321.1, read on the forward strand.
TCAATTCTAGAGAATAAATAGAAAAATAAATTTTCTCTCTTGAATATTTTTCGCAAGTCTTATGCACTCACAAGTATGCTTTATGCTTCTCTAGTGTCCTCTATTCATAGATTTGGGTTTACTTGGACAGGTGAGAAAAGAGAATTCTAGAATCCTAGCAAAACTAGGATAACTACTCCTAGTAAACTAGGAGTCATGGTGTTACCGTTGGCCCCAAGTTGCTACTTAGGGCTAGGGTTAAAACTATTTGTTCTTGACAAAGGATTTGGATTCCATCTTAAAGAGGGTGTTCGCACAATGCTATATTTAATCACCCAATGCACAAAGATATTGACCATATGAAGATCCCACTCATAGATATATAAGTTCATGATCCTCTCAGGATTTAGAGTAACTATTGTAAGTTGTCGTGCACGTATATCATTCTTTATGACAGTGTTAAAAAAATGATGACTCGTGTGGTCATGAATATTTACAAATCAACCTTTTGGGTTTAGTTTCACAATATGCCACTGGTTTGCATTAGCAAGAGATTGGGTCCAATATTGGGTCTTTGGTGGGGGAGGTGGAGGAAGTGGATGTTAATGCAAATGGTGTGGAGATGGAAAAATATTCAAGGATTTTTCTTGAAAATTCATGGAATTTTACTGTAACCTGAAAGTGGCTAAAAGAGTGGTGAAATCAATGATTTAATGGAAAAAGGAAATGAAATGGAAACAAAGGGAGAAGGAAAATTGGCTCAAGAGTGGTGATAGGAACACAATTGTTTCATGTGTGCTAACCACAAGAGGGAAGTAACTCATATTACTAAAACTTTGGGTGCAAATGGTCATTTATGCACCAGTCAAGATGAAGTTAGCCAAGCATTCATAGAATACTTTCTGTATAAGATCATACCTAAGGTGCTAGCAATAGACTAAAAATAGTCCTAACCCACCTCATTTCACACAATCAAAGTCCGTTCAAGAAATAACTAAGTTTAATTTTTTTTTTTTCTTAAATGAACGTGGGAGAATTTAGACAAAAATGTTGGGGTTAGCTATGTTTGCCGAAGAACTGGACTGGAAAGAGGACCCAAAACCCCAAAAATTATCTCATATTATTCCTCTCAAAATTAACATAAGTTTTTTATTTTTTACATCATATCAATCACTTTTTATTACTATTTAAATTATTATTATTTATTTATTTATTTTTACTTTTTCATACAAAGCATTCTTACTTTTTTTCTCACATCAATTAAATCTGTTACGGTTTAAATCCACTTCACTTATCAAATCCTTTGCCAAACATAGCCTTGGCATTTCTCGATAGGAAGATAATAGATTTATACATAATTAAAGAAAACAAAAAGGAAGGGGGAACAAATTGTATTGCGCAAAACCATAAGGGTACTATTGCATTATTCCTGCTATCATTAATGTTCTCGTTGATGCCAGATTTCTCCAACGAGAGGGTGAAAGTTAAAAGATGCCAACAGGCCTATAGCCTGGCTAGAGAGAGAGAGAGAGTGTAGGGTCAAAGGTAGGATAGACTGAGCCACAGACCGATGGGTCAAGAAAATTGGGTCCGGAATATCTGAAATTGGGGTCCATTGCCACCTCCACCTTCGACCACACAGGGAGTGTGACAATGGACCCATCTATTCCTCTACTCACAGACGATTATTGAATACAATCATTAAAAAACAATAAAAGATAGACAAATTAATGGTCTTTTTTTGGTCTATCTTAAGCTGATTAGCTACTCCTGTCAGTCTACTTTGTTGGGCCATTCATGTCGATTTTGATTTTGATTTAATAACAGCCAAGATGAAACAATCTTTGAATGCGTCCAAGAAAATCTGTCTACTTCTTCTAACAATGAGACCAGGGTTCACATTGTCTTCAAATTTATAAGTGTCACATATAATTCACTGCTTGGCATCACCACAACTTTTATAATCAAATATACAAAAATAACACACTCATTGAAAGTATGGGTTACTTGCGGATGGGGTAAGCATTTTTTAGGGATTCTAATTTGCTGCATTGAGTGGAATGGAACCACATCGAGGGTGATCGAAGTCACATCCGAACCATTAGGGAGTGGATTGGAGCTACTTTCAAAAGGTGCATTTTGGAGGTAGTCGAGTTGCAGCCGCCCCTAAAGTGCATTAAGGTGATTGTGCCATCAAAGATTGTTACTACAACGAGGCCTATAGAGAGTCCGACTGGTTTTGGAGTGGCTGCGACCACTCTTGATGGGGTTTGACAACAAGGTTATTGGATTGGGGGAATAGCAACAAAAAAAAAAAGAAAAAATTACAGCAGATCCAAGTCCGTTATGCAGAGCAGGTGGGAGAGAATTTTGAAAATAGAAGTGCAGCATCTCATGTCAGAAAGCGTTACAATAACGAACAAACTGAGCTCATATTATGATGGTGACTGAACATGAAAGAAGATAAATAATGAATGAGGGGAGAGGGTGACAAAGAAAGAGACTTTTAGATGCCAAAGTTGAGAAAGAGGTGACACAATAAGCCGCCAAGAAGAAGAGAGAGCTGTGTGCTGCTCTGCTCCCAATCAGGCTGCTCCATGTTGGAAAGCCTGGCAGGTGTTAGGAGGAGTGATGACCAAATCTCAACGCTCTCTCTTTCTTTTCTCTCACTCGATCTCTTGATTTCCTTCATCTGTGTCTCCCAAGTCCCATCCATGTCCCCAGCCCACTACTCAGATTGCAGGGCATTAATGGGACTGCCTTCTGTTTTTTGCTTTTACACTAAATCTCAATAATGATTTGAATCAATCTTTCTTCTTCCTCCTTTTTTTTTTTCTTTGCTTTTCCTTTTCTCATGTTTCCCAAAGCTAAAACGGTGTCATGCTCACGTTTTGTTCTGCCATAATTTTAATCATAAATTTAGAAATAAAAGTTAGGACTAATTATAGTAAAGGCAACATAACCAATTGAGAAACATGGTTTAGTCCATGATAAACAATGTAGCAATAAATCATTGTCTTTTAAGTGCTAGGCTCGCAGCATAATTAATTTTACGGAAGGCATGAGAATCAAAATACATAGTCTAAAGACAAAATTTTCATTTTAATGATCAATCATTTTGGCGTTTTCATGGGCAATTACTTACTTCGAACGTTCAGATTCAACCTCAGCCATATAAAAATGTTAAACATTTCGTCTATTCAACTCATACTCTAATATTAATCAAAACATTAAGTAAAACCCTAATTACGCACGCCTATAACAATTGATTGTTCCTAAGGGACTGTTCGATCGTTACGTAAGACTGCTCGTTCGTTCTGCCCCAAAATGTGTCTTTCCCCATATCTTACTACCAAAACCTAACCTTATCTCTTACCCAAGAATCCTAGAGATTGCAACATTCTTACAGGATATCAAATATCATGCATAAGCGTTTAAAACAACCATGGTCACAAACGCAAGTGAAAACTCTAAAGGTCTCAACTTTCTTTTCATAGTCACATCTCCCTTGTTAAATAACCATGAAAATGCTATACAGTGTTGAAAGATAGGTATTTTAACACTGCTTTAAAGTTGAAATGAAAGCTAATCTTTAATTTTCACATCTTTCATACAAGGGTTAAGCTTATTTACTTAAAAGGCTTAACTTTAAAACATTATCAGAGGAAAGAAGATGACTAGCATATGATTAACACGTAAAATATAGTTTAAACATAAGTTAGGTCTAGGTTAAGCTTTATAACTATGGTGGGAGCTTTCCAAGCTTTAAGTGCACAACACTCAAAGGAGGCTCTCTCTTTCTCTCTCTAGAGGCTAATATAAGAAAACTGGCGAAATAGGGATATAAGGTCTATGATAGCCCTTTAAATAGACCCATTCCCATGTGCTTTTGCTGAAAAGGTCAAGTTTCAAATGCATGCAAACTGTCACCAATCGATAATTTTAAAGAACGATCGATCGTTAGGCACAAAATCGTGCCATTCAATTGTTGTCACAGAGGAGGAGACAACAATCATGTCATTGTTAGCCTTTCAAACCACATAAAGGCCTAGAACAACCTAAGTTTTGGTTTGTAAAGTGAACGTAGTTCATTTGTAAATGTAACTTATATAGAAGAAGGTAAAAAGTTCTGGAGTCATTGTAGCAGGAGGTAAACGAGAAGTTTACCAGGGTTACAAGATCGAGCCTTCAGGTTATACAGGTTTTGTAAATAAAATAATATGTAACAATAAGTCTTTTATAATGGACGTCTTTTGAGTTAATTAGCTCTCGAAGTGATTTTATAATTTGAAGAGTCTTCAAATTAGTTTCCACTTTATCACCAAGTCTGTGTGTTATTTATTTATCTTGTGATATGGTGTTATTATTTGTGGTTATTGATTAGATAGCTGATTGCTTGATTAAATAGAATTAATTGCAAATTAAGGTCTAAATCAGATTTTCAAAGTCCAAGAATGAAGGGCCAATATTCGGTATTGACAGGGGGCTAAGATGCCTATATTTTGTTTTTGTCCCTTGGCTAATTGACACATGTGGCACTGTTGTACTACCATGGAAATAGTCTTCTCTGATCAACCGAGGCCTAAAAAACTGATCTTCGTGCAAGTCAATAGTTTTATTAGGGGGGCCAACATGGCGTGAAGGGTCCACTCGAATGTAGCTCTAGAAATATCATATGCTCTCGGTGAGATATTTGAAGAAGGCACCGTGACGGCTAGTGTAATTAATTAATTGGTAATTAATTATATGATTCGTTTTTTAATTTATTTCGCAAAGAATAAGGCTCAGAGTTCTCCTTATCTCCAAAAAGTGTCTATAACGAAATATTTTTCACTTATAAACATAGATAATTGTAAATTAAACTTAATCATTAAATAACCGAAGTAAAACTTATAAATCATAGTTATAGGTAGCGAAATCTCCAAGAGTACCATCAAAGACTAGTCATTGAGTCTAATACACGGTTATGAACCGAATATGAAAGTCGTGATAAGAACAAGTTTAAAGCCTAGACTTAAGAAGGCAAAGCATGTAAATAATCTCTTTCATTTCATGGTGTCTTCATCAACATCGTACGCACATATATCCTTCGGCCAAACAAAATTTAGCTTCTCAAAGATAATCCTAACTAAATCCTTCAAAAGCACCTGGCGCCTCTCGAGATCTATTATCAACTAAACTATATATCTAAAAAAACAACATATGTTTCATAGTTGAAAAAAAAATACAAGTTTCATGACTTAGTGAGTAATAATACGTATGGCATACATGTTACAAGTGGTGAACTCAAATGTTTATAAATCACACATGTAATAACGTAAGGTTATAGTTCATCATTTGAACAAATCATCACGAATGCGATATAAATATAATATATGATGTAATAGGAGAATTATGAGGAGTGAAAATGAAAGCGTTCGAAAGATAGGGTTTTCTTAAACAAAACACGGAGAATTAATTTGCGTGTCATTCCATTTCTCAGCGCACATCAAAAAATGGAAAATAATCTTCGATGTTTTGTTAACGTCGATAAATACACTTTTCTTAGTGTGTCAATTGAACGCCCATTTTTTTTTTTTAAAAAAAAAAAAAAAAGGGTTAATCACTCCTTTTTTTTTAAGTGGTTAATTCTTAGTTTGTTTAGAATATTAGGATTTAGGGTTTTGTTTTTTTTCTTCACTTTCTAGGTAGACAAATATAGAGGGTAAAAGGCTCCAAACAGTAGCTAAGGAAAAGTAGGAAGTTGCATTATAGAAATAGAGTATATACAGATAGATATGCATGTGAGCTGGAAAGTAAATTGGGGTCCCAAGTAGATGGTTTGGAGCAGCATGTCCAATTGGGTAAGAAACTGTGACCAATTGGAAAAGTGGGTCTTTATTGAATGTGGAATCCTGCCAAATTACCAGTCACAATTGTATAGTTTCAAAGCGAACCCTAATTCCAGCACTCCAAAAGAGAGGGTCCCTACTTTGATTGGGTACGGTGACCTGCATTCAGTCACGAGCCTCTTTGATGATTGATTACCCTTTTTTTATTTTTTTAAAAATAAAATTTATTAATATTTTTATTTTTAAGTTATTTATTTATTTTTCAGGTGGATGACAAAATTATGAAACAACAACTTCAGATCAAATCAATCACAGTGTTATCATTTTTATTTATGAGTCATGACACCTTCTTTTTAGATTTCCTCGAACTTATTCCACCTTGAAACTCTAAAAACTTTTTTATTTGTTTTATTTAAAAAATTATTAATTTTACATTGGAATGCTCATTCAAACCCATCCCATCCCATCCCATCCAATCCATGATATGCATGCTTTCTGCAAGTGCTGCATGGGAGCCCATGATATAGGCCCATGGGCTGTATTCCTTTTCCTTCTTTTGTTTATTATTTAGGCTTCATTTGTCCCCTCCTCATCACTTTATGCAGGAGGCTAGCTAGGACTAGAAGAGATAATATTCTTTCTTTTTCTTTTTTCTTTTTTCTTTTTCTTTCATCATGACAAGATTTTCCAAATTCATAGTGAAATTGCAGAAAGTGAAATTTTTTATTAATTATTTAACTAATATTATTGCCTACAATTATAGACTTACAGTAAGTAATGCCAAGTGTTATTTGTCCTTCTTTTCTAATACAATTCACTTTACCCCCATTGAATTATCATTACTTTTGCAATGTCTTTTTTAAAGTTCAATTTCTCTCAATTTGGTGTATCAATCTTTCAATTGTTTGTAATCTCACCATTTCGTTTACTTTTCCAAAATACCCCAATTTGTTTTAGAAAAAAATTGCAAAGATTAAAGCGTTGATCCAAATTTAACGTTATTTTCAAAAATACCACTGTCTCAATCTTTCAAAAAAAAAAAGAATAATTTTTCTATATATATAAAGGATATTTTGCTGGAATTTAATAGAAAAACCTAATGGATGGATGGCATTTTAAAAAAATAAAAATAAAAGTTAGATACATTAAATTGAGAGGTTTCGAACCTTAAGAGTTACATTACAAAATGAGTGACAATTCAGAGAAAATATACTTGGTGATTAGAAAAGAAGGTTAACCAATAATTCTTTTAAGATGATTGAGATAATTATTTTTATCATTTTTCAATAGGAAATGATTTATTTAATTAATATTCTAATATTTTTGTATTCACTTGTGAGCTCAAATTCTCCCTTAATAAGTAACGTTTAATACATGAAATATTTAATTGAAATTAGAGTTAAACGACGGCAGCAAGGTTTGAACTCAATATATACTTTTATTTTAATACTATGTTAAATCATAATTTATCTCAAACGCTTAAGTTGATAGAAAATAATAAATTTAATTATTTAATTAATATTTTAATATTCACTCTCATGTGTGAGCTTAAATTATTTCTTAATAAGTAACACCCAATATGTGACGCATTTAATTAAAATATGAGATAAATTGTGAAGGTTAAAATAATAAAAAATAATAATTAATTTAATCATTTAATTAATATTTTAACAATAACTATCTCATTCGAGTCCATAAACGACGAGAACAACTGTATTTTCCAAGAGAAAAAGGAAAACACCTTTTGGCTTTTTGTTGTACAATTTACTGGTATCCGTTTGTCAAAGAAAGAGGAGGTCAAAAACTCAACTTCTATGTACCTTTGTATATATATATATATATATATATATGTGTGTTAATGTATGTATGTGTGTTTCTCTTTTAACATCCCATGCATGGCCATGGCTTATGATTTATAATCATCGACTTATCATTTGAAAGACGAACCAGGAGGCTGGGGGGGTGACGATGAACTATATATATATATAAGTCATCAGTCAACAGTGATCACAGCTTCTCAGGTGAGAAGAAAATATTCGATCTGCATGGGTTTTGGACACGTGGAAGAACCCCGAGCATTGAAGCAGTGATGAGTGATGGTATCGTGTCTGGGCAGGGTTGATAGGTGGTTGTACCAATGGAAGCAGAATAGAATGTGACATGCCATGTGAACCAACCTGATCACATGTTGCGAGGCATACAGTCATTAGAGCAGGAGTAGTACCCTTCACTACTATTATTATTATTATTTTCTTTTTCTTTTTCTTTTTCTGTGCAATTAATTAGCTCTTAACATGTTTCTCTTTGTCTTAAGTCTTAACTCTTGCACATGAATCACTACTTTTCATGGAATCATGGGGCACAATTACATGTGAAAAGAAAAAAAGTACATTTTCTTGTTTATATATATTTCCATGTTTACTTTCATTTTTCTTTGACTAGTCCCATTCCATTATAATACTCTCTAGACTAGCTAGATTCATGACATGAATCACTGTTCTTGTTCTATATAGAAACTATATCATTTACTTTATTATCTAATATTTCATCATTTTTTTTTAAACAAATGAGTCTCAATACGTGTAATATTTAATCAAAATTAGTTGTAAACCGTGAAATTAGGGTTTGAATTCATAACCTATGTCTCTAATACCATGTTAAACTATATACTATTTATTCCAAAAATTTAAGTTTATAAAAAGATATGAATTTAATTATTTAATTTATATTCTAACTAGTCCAGTGTTCTCCGAAATCAAATTTTTATCTTAATCTCAACAATTTTTTTTTTCTTTTTTCCTAACAAATTAATCTGTCTTAATGAGCGATTAAAGTTGAAGCCACTACTGAATCAAATATATACTTTATCAAGTATCTTTTTCATCAAGTTCTGGTCATAGTAGCGAATTAATGCTAGCCAAAATTACCAATGTCCAAATTCTAGCCATAGTAGATAATGCCAATTAATTTTTATATCCTAGTCGTAGTAGCCAATGTTCCAATTTAGCACTATTATTCAATCATTCGATGTTCAATCCTCTCTAATGGATTGTTCAATGTGGGGTGGACGGTATGAAAATTAAAGATAGAAATCTTTTATGATAAATGGTGATTTGGTTACTCTTACCTTAATTTAAAATTATTTAAATAATTTGTAACACTATAAATAGAGCCTTGCACACAACAACAATACTAATAATAGAAAAGTAGCTTATAAAACTTTTACTAAATTATGTGTCTTTCTTTCTATGCTTTCCTCTCTTTCCTTATTAAGAAATTATACAAGTATTTATAATTATGGATTGAGACGTGAGGAAAAAAAGAAAAAAGAAAAAAAGAAATTAAGTAGATTTTCTTGCATATATATATTTGGAGTAATTATCTTTTCTTCATAAACTATTACGCGATTATCATTTTTTTCTCATGAATTACCAACTTTATATTACACTATTCATGAACTACCATTTCGTTACCAAAATTTCCTTTCCATCAGTCAAGGCCGTTAAGTCGAACGGTTAATCATACTATTCACGACACTATTCATAGATATTGTTCACCAGCTTAATAATTTTGACCGNCAATCATTCGATGTTCAATCCTCTCTAATGGATTGTTCAATGTGGGGTGGACGGTATGAAAATTAAAGATAGAAATCTTTTATGATAAATGGTGATTTGGTTACTCTTACCTTAATTTAAAATTATTTAAATAATTTGTAACACTATAAATAGAGCCTTGCACACAACAACAATACTAATAATAGAAAAGTAGCTTATAAAACTTTTACTAAATTATGTGTCTTTCTTTCTATGCTTTCCTCTCTTTCCTTATTAAGAAATTATACAAGTATTTTATAATTATGGGTTGAGACGTGAGGAAAAAAAGAAAAAAGAAAAAAAGAAATTAAGTAGATTTTCTTGCATATATATATTTGGAGTAATTATCTTTTCTTCATGAATTATTACGCGATTATCATTTTTTCTCATGAATTACCAATTTTATATTACACTCTTCATGAACTACCATTTCGTTACCAAAATTTCCTTTCCATCAGTCAAGGCCGTTAAGTCGAACGGTTAATCGTACTATTCACGATACTATTCATAGATATTGTTTACCAGCTTAATAATTTTGACCGATAAAATAGAGATTTTGATAACAAAATAGTAATTTATGAAAGTATAATGTAAAATTAATAGTTTATAAGAAGAAATAATAATTGCATATTTGCATGGTACTTCATGTCCATATTTACTTTGATATATAGTTTGACTAGTCTAATAAAAAGTACAGGTTTGCTTCATTCAGTTGTCATGTCTGCGCTTTCGGAAGAGATGGAGGCCAGCCAGGGATGCAACGAATCTGATGATTAATATATCATCATATTGGGCATAGCAGCAATAACGCCATGATTGAGTTATCGAGTTTGAGCATATACCTGTAAAAAGGCAATTATGGCAATTGGCGTCCATGAAAAAGCTCCGGCAGCATGCAGCGCTGCCCACTACCATTTCACCACCCTGCTCGAAAACTTCATAATTTTAATCATATTCCTCCAACAACTTTCTCTAAATTAAACAAACCAAACTCCATCCGGCCACACCATTATGTCTGCGCTTCCATTCGTAGAAAGCTGCGGTGGTCAGACTCAGATAGTCAGATATATATATATTGACCAGGTTTTTTTATTATTTCTTTCGTTCATTTCTTAAAATAGTTTTGTGCCTAAACTTACAGAAAATCAAAGAGAAATTGCTGCAAGTACTCTTAGAATTGCTATTATTGAGAAAACATAAGAAAATGAGCATTCGATTGAGTCCCAAGATAAATAAATAAGGACATAAATTTCTTTCAACTAATTTTAATAAATGTAAGAGTCTTCTAACATGTTTGAATTCTTAAAAAACTAATGTCCAAGCGTTAGTAGAAGGGTAATAAGTGACTGTGAATAATGCTAAAGAAATATGTGCATCTCACATTTCTTCAACCCACTCTAAGAAATGCCAGAGTGTCTTCTAACGAAATAAGATCCTCTCAATTTCAAATGAAATGCAGAGTATCAATTTAATGTAAAATAAGTATAATATTATCTTAATATTAAAGTTGAAAGATATTTGTACGTAGTGCGCAGTTAGATTAATACTAGTAACAAATACTCAAAAGCCCATTTCTCTCTCTATATATAGGAAAAATCAAAATAATAATAATAATAATAAAAGTATCATGCAACAAGTTACCACTAGCACAACTTTCGTTTGATTTTTCCTAAGTTTGGGGTACAAAATTATTTTTTGATTTCTTATGAAAATATATTTTACAATAGTTTCCCTTATATTTTCATATACCATTAAAATAATATTTATCTACAAAATACAAAGTTCCCTACTTACCATCACTTTTTTCACAAAATTTCAACACAATCCTTATTAAAGACAAAAAGATGAAAGATAAGAGAGGAAAGATAAATATTTTATATTAACATAATGTATAAGGAACCACTTTTAGTTCCCTACACTATAGCAACCCTTAGAGCATTAGCAACAGATGCCTTATATGTCATTCCCTTCCTTATGTTTAAGGAAAATTTCAAAAAAATTACAAAAACTTACTCACATTAGATTCCCTATATTTAACCAAACATCAAGAGTTGCTATAATGTTTCTCAATGTGTAGGGAATCTTATACATTATTGTAATATAAACAATTTTCTTTCTTTTCTCATCTTTCATCTTTGTTGTCTTTAATTGAGGATTGTGTTGGGATTTTGAGAAAAAAGTGAGGGTAAGTAGGGAACTTGTATTTTGTAAAGAAATAATATTTTAATAATATAGAGAAATGTACATGAAGCTATTGTGAATTATATTTTCATAGGGAAGCAAAAAATAGTTTTGTGCCCTAAATTTAGGAAAAATCAAAGGGAAGCTACTCTTAGTGCTCTTAAAGGTTGGTTAAATGTAGGANTCAATTTAATGTAAAATAAGTATAATATTATCTTAATATTAAAGTTGAAAGATATTTGTACGTAGTGCGCAGTTAGATTAATACTAGTAACAAATACTCAAAAGCCCATTTCTCTCTCTATATATAGGAAAAATCAAAATAATAATAATAATAATAATAAAAGTATCATGCAACAAGTTACCACTAGCACAACTTTCGTTTGATTTTTCCTAAGTTTGGGGTACAAAATTATTTTTTGATTTCTTATGAAAATATATTTTACAATAGTTTCCCTTATATTTTCATATACCATTAAAATAATATTTCTCTACAAAATACAAAGTTCCCTACTTACCATCACTTTTTTCACAAAATTTCAACACAATCCTTATTAAAGACAAAAAGATGAAAGATAAGAGAGGAAAGATAAATATTTTATATTAACATAATGTATAAGGAACCACTTTTGGTTCCCTACACTATAGCAACCCTTAGAGCATTAGCAACAGATGCCTTATATATCATTCCCTTCCTTATGTTTAGGGAAAATTTCAAAAAAATTTCAAAAACTTACTCACATCAGATTCCCTATATTTAACCAAACATCAAGAGTTGTTACAATGTTTCTCAATATGTAGGAAATCTTATACATTATTTTAATATAAACAATTTTCTTTCTTTTCTCATCTTTCATCTTTTTTGTCTTTAATTGAGGATTGTGTTGGGATTTTGTGAAAAAAAGTGAGGGTAAGTAGGGAACTTGTATTTTGTAAAGAAATAATATTTTAATAATATAAAGAAATGTACAGGAAGCTATTGTGAATTATATTTTCATGGGAAGCAAAAAATAGTTTTGTGCCATAAATTTAGAAAAAATCAAAGGGAAGCTGCTCCTAGTGCTCTTAAAGGTTGGTTAAATGTAGGAAATTTTAAAGGAGAGCTCTGCTGCTGTTCGGTCATGGCAAAAAGGGGAGATTTTTTGCAACCAATAAGAACATGCCACCTAACCTAATTCTACCAAACTTAAGGTTTCAAAATAAACATAACTACACCGGATTGTTGATTTAAATATTAATTAATTTTTGTTAGAAAAAGAATTTGTAAGGCTCAAGAAGGAGAAGGAGCAGCCACCCCCAAGCAAGATATGGGGTTGGCCCATGGCCAAGGGGTGGCCGGAGCAACATCTGGGGGGTGTTCACTTACTCTCACGAACTTACGCGCTTTTCACATATACTTTTTATTGTTTAAAATCTCTCACTTTGGTGTATCGAATTTTGATTTCCTTTCACTTTTTTCCTTCCGTTAAGATTTTTTGTTAAATCCTAATAAAAATGTGTGAAATTACTAAAATACTTTTAGTCAATTTATTTATTTATTTATTTTATTTAATTGTAATATTTAATGATATGAGGTATTTGAAATAAAATAAAAATTTAATATACTAAAATGATAAATTTTGAACAATAAAAGAGTATATGTGAAAGTGTGTGAGTCGTGAGGGGTAAGTGAAATGAAAAAAAAAAAAAAAGGTGGAGAAAAAAGGCAAGAGAATACAAGTGGGCGGGGGTGAGACAGGGATACGATAGGGTGACAGAAAAATTTCGTTAAAAAAAAAAGATTCGAAATGCAAATAGGCAGCGCAGCGGCCCTGCAGCATGTGGATGTGGGTAGAAAACACAACAAAGCCTTGGGTTTATCATTTGTCATCTTGTGCACCTAACCACGTCACAGTACATTGTCCTTCTTCTGTCCAATACAAAACAAAATCTGTGACCCCTCTTCTTCTTCTTCTTCTTTTTTTAATATATATATATTTATTTATTAAAAAAAATTAATCACTACTAAATTACATTTAATTGTTGATTTGAAAAAAAAAAAAAAAAATGAATGAAAGCTGGAGAAATATTGAAATTCTTGACTTTAGTAGTTAGCATCTTATTCTTTACTAACCCTATCCACTACTTCCTCTTCATCCTTTCCTCTCATATTTTTAATGGTTCAGATTTTGCTTTTAGATTGAGTGTAGAATTAAATTTAAATCATTGAAAAAAAATACAGAAAGGTGCTGTAGTTTTTTTTTTTTTTTTTTTTTAATATTATGAAATTATCATTGGGCTTATGATTAATCGAGTAATGCTATAAGTTTTTTTAGACTCATCTCAAATGTGATGTGACTTTTTAAATCACCAATAGATCAAAACTCAATAAATAACTTCTTCAATTTAACGGTAATTTTAAAAGCCACATCACATTTGGGATGACACTAGGAAGACTATAGGAAGCATTATGGCATTACTCATGATTAATCACTATTAAATTTTGATCACATTGTAATTTTAAAAGCCACTTTATTTTTAGAGGGACACAAAAAAATCCATAATATGATCTCTCTTACTACTATCGAGTGAGAACCTTAACGGAGTTGTCTTGAATAACATTTCAGGCAATCAATATATCATAAAAAGTTATATATGCATATTTAACTTTTATTATTATTTCCATAAAATATAAACATTGAAACCAACTTATCTTCACTACTTGTTTTTGCATAAGCACCACAATTATCTTTTTCTTTCTTTTTTTTTTTAATTTAAAAATAATTTCCTAAGATATTTTCTTTTGTCTGATTAATAACAAATTATTAAGCAACAAAATTTATGTATTTTATCAAATAAATCATATTTGATGACCAAATTTCTTGGTACTACAAACTTTTGTCCTTGGAATCTTGCCAAAACTCGGTAAAGGCATGCACATGTTATAATCCATATGTTATCCATATGACCATATGTACTACTATTTGCTATTGGTTTTTAAATTTAACAACTAGGATTAATAATTAATTTGTTAAATGACCAACTACCCCCCAACAAAAAAAATTAAAAAAACAAGACAAACAAACAAACAATAGTCCTCAAGAGGTAGCTCAATCGGTTAGGACCACGTCTAATGAAGCGGAGGTCACTAGTTCGAATCTTCCTCTCCCCTCTTGTACGAACATGTCAAAAAAAAAAAAACAAACAAACAAATAAACAATAGATATGAAATATTCTTTTTCTCTTTTTTATTTTTCCTTTCAATTTCAGTTTGAAATTTGAAAATGAAGACCGTCATTTTCAGAGAGAAGGAAGGATCATTATTGTAATTAATAAGCCTTCAGACTTCAGCCATCTACCACAGTACTAGTGTTACCATATGTATTTTGCTCACTCTTCTTGGGAAAAAATCAAATCTTAACATTTTCAGCCATTTTGGGTTTTTAATTTCGACAATTAAGCTGTTAGATTTTGTTTGTTTGGCACATTATGTGTCAACCGTACTACGTACAAATATACCATAAGTTAAGAGTTTTTTTTTTTAATTTTTTTACCTTTTAATTTATAATTTAATGTAAGTATGTCACATAACACGTCAAATGAGAGTTTCGTAACATTATCTATTTGGTTTGACATGACATATACCTAATCAATTAGAGTATTCATTTAAATGAGGAATAATATAGTCTTAATATTAAGGTTGAAAATAAAATTTACAATATTATCCATAATTTTACATTAAATAAATATTGAAGAAAATATCATTTTGGGTCGAGGGGAAGTAGTTCTAGTCTTTTCAAGAGCAGATATGTGCTTTTTTTGCAGTTTTTCTATGGGGACTAGGTTTTCTTTGTTTTATGTAATTTTGCTTGAATAAAGATTGTTACAGACCTTTGGATTGTAGATGTGATCCGTTTCCTAATTCTTGGGCTTAGAAAGATGAGTTTCGGTATGGATTTTCTGCTCCAAAGGCCGACAAAGATGAGATACCTATACATTGAGTTGAATCTGTCTAGAATAGATATGATGTTACAACTGTAAATTAGTCATGAATAACGGATATTGTTGTCATTGATAGGTTTTGAATTTTGATTTTTATGTAAGCATCTATATCTTGTAACCTCGTAGTTTCAACTATAATTTTCTCAGGACTTTTTGCTCTGTAATTTTAGAGCGTTTACGCTCATGATCCTTCTTTAATAAGAATAGAATGATTCTCTTTAAGAAAAAAAAAAAAGAATATTGAAGATCTTGTTCCTATTTAAAGACCTAATTGCTAAAATAGAAAACTTAGTGTATTTAAGGATTAATAAATTTTCTTTTAAAAAAAAAAAAACATGTACACATGCAAGAAACAAAAGTTTACGGATGGAGATGAGAAAAATAGAAGACTAGGGACAATTAGGTGCAACGTATTTGGCGTCCACCTGCCACGTTTTGTCCGGTGGACACTTTGGCGTTTGTCGTAAACAACAGTGTCGTGTGTTGGGGTGCCGTACCCATCTCGCATGGGCTGCGCAGTGCAGTGCGCTGCATGCTCACCCTATACCATTTACCTTATATTACGTGTAAAGTAGCTTCGTTTTTATTTTGATTTTGATTAACATTTCCCATACTTACTCATTTACCTTAACTACCTTTCCCGTGAATCCTCGTTCCTCCTCCCAACGACTTCATTTTCTGTTTTTTTTTTTTTTTTTTTTGGAACCAAGCATCTAATTATTGCTTTACTTTTTCTGCCTTCCAATTATTAAATCTCATGTCCATGTTTGAATTTTATTACAACGGCCCAATTCTTTTCGAGAGACGTGTACACTGCATAAATGCGATTTCACGAATTTGACATGAATTTAATACAAAATTAGTAAATTGGATTTGAGGGGTATGATCTGTTTAATTGAATAGATTGAGTGAATTATGATTCTCTCAAGTTCATTTGAAACGAAAAATATCAAGTTAGTTATATTTGAGAAGTATATGTGTCCCTCAAAAAGTGAAAAGATAAAAATATCCTTAAAAAATAAATAACTCGATACTTTCTAAATCAAATGAACTAGAGATGATTCTGTTTTGGATCGAGTCAGGGATTACTTACATAGTCTTATATCTATGTTTCAATACGACCCAAATCCGACATGCGACATATGGATCGATTATTTTTACTATGACTTACGTACCCATTTTTATTTATTTATTATTTGGCTTTATATTTATGCCTCGAAATTACTTATGTCCTTGAAACCTAAATGAATTTCAGTTTTAATCACTCTTAGATTGACAAGTTGGATTGAAGTTTGTATTTCTTGTGAAAACATATATATGCATAATAATCATAATTTTATATTTCCTGAGAAGAATTTAATGGATTGGTTTAAGGCTGTCTGTTAAGGTATATATATATATATATTATTCTATAGATATATATACCAGTAAAATTATAAAGTTCTCACCAAAAAATATATTTACATATATTCTCAAAATATTTAACAAAAAGAAAAAGAAGAAGAAGAAGAAGAAAATAATATAACATAAAAGGATTTTTTTTATGTCAGATAAATAAAATAGCATATACAGTGGCAAAATCCATTACATGGATACAAAATTGGTGGAGGAATGAGTCCGTCTTCAACCACCTACGGTGAGTAAAGGAATTGCCCCATGCACATTCCGACGACAACACTCGATAATTAATACAAAACAAATTAACACTAGTTAAACATTGGATAATAAATATAAAACATCAAGATTACCAACGTTAATTTAAGCTGCTAATAATAATAACAAAATATAATTATTACATTTTAGTAGAGGTACTAATTAATAATAATTAAATTTTATTCCCTATCTCTTGAAATTTCCATTTCCAAACATCTAAGAAAGAGGAGCCCTCTGAGGAGCACCCTTTCTCCTGCTGCTGAGAGAGAGAACAATGCCGGGGAGGAAGCCGCCTTTCTTCTTCTTCTTCACCACCTCTGGTTCACGTGGAATTACAGAATTGCTGGTGGCCTCATTGGAGCATGATGAACCTGATCTGTATTGCAATGGATGCTCTTGATCTTCTAGGATGCCATCATCATCAATGATCTCCGACGACCCATCCATCCGTAATCCCTCAAATTCCGATATTGCAAAATCGGATTCATCATACCGATACAAAATGCCAGATAGATATTCTCCTCGGTACACCATGTAGTTAACCTACATTAATTTGTTGCGTTTTCAAAGTTTATGGACTATATATGATCTCTCTCTCTCTCTCTCTCTATATATATATATATTGTTTCATAATAAAAGAACAAATAGAAATAATAATTAAAAAACAATTAACCCAAATATGTCAATTTTCGACATCTCCAACCCGATACAAATTTAACGGATTATGGCTAAAGAGTCTTTTGATCCATTTAATTAAATGAGTATTATTAGGGTTAATCTATATAGTCTAACACTCATGGCTCAACACGTTGTGAACCCAACATGTGACATTTAATTAGGAGGTCGTGAACCCGACACGAAATTAGCGACTTAGGGTTGAGGGGTCGAGTTAGAATTAACTTATATATAGCGTTATATTTATGCCTCGATACAATTTGAATCCAACACTCAAACACGAATTGTTACTCCAACATATGTATATATGTACATACACAAGTTAGGGTTTGTGTCAAAATTATTCCATTAAACCCGACACGTGATATTTAGGGTTAGGAAGTTTTGACAATCCAATACAAAATTAATGGTTAGGGTTTAGGGGTTCGACCTGTTGAATTAAATAGGTCGAATTAAGATTGATCTATATAGTTTTATACCAATGCTTGACATGAGCCAAACCCAAATCACCAATTACCGTCCCCTTGACAAAAACCAAAAAAAAAAAAAAAAACCTATTTGAGAATTTTTCCTACCAACCCCAAATGGGAATTCTTCCATGATTATGCAAACTGAGAAAGAAGTTAGGAATGCATAAGAAAGTTTTCCCTAGAACTGCTAAGAAAAACGACCAATCGTAATCGACCAATTGTAATCGTGGGTATATGACTATATATGTTGTCGGAAAACAGTAAGACAGAATATAAAACACATGAGACAAGCAAAGAATTAAGGAAGGAGGGAAGTGAAATGGACCTTGCATGAGAGTGAACAGAAGTTGAATGGCTCCTGGAGAATCCTGTCACAAGTAAAGCATATGTTGGCAGAGCCCTTGGAAGACCTAGACTGTGGCCTCTGATTCAAGAATATCACTTTGGCACTGTTTATTGTATATGGCTGCCAAACAAGGAAATTAATTATACTTCAATTATTAAACAATCAAGATTAATCCATTTTCTCATTTCTCAATTAAAAACTGTCAAAACCTGAATAGATGAGCAGTCAATGAGCTTTTCAAGATCACCCAATCGAACAACATCGTGGTAAACATATCGTCTCACCTGGATATTAACCACAACACGATGATCATCTTATGGCAGGTAATTAAATTCAATTGGTCATCAACAACAGTGGAGCACAATTTACCTAAATTAAGTAGAAAATTAATGAAGTAAAAAAAGAGAAATTACAGCATCTTGGGGTAATCAAGCAACTAGCTAGCTAGCAAGCTTTATTGAGGTAAAAAAAAAAAAAAAA
>CM017321.1:6384829-6477721 GCA_006937295.1 Carpinus fangiana
TACATAAAAAAAAAAAAAAAAAAAAACAGTCAAGATTTTCTTTTTTCTGATCTCAAACAGTATAGATCCAATTTAGTATGGGAACATCTAATCTCAATGTGTGTGTCTTAATAATAATAAAGCACAGAGATTTTGATGAATTCTGTAAGCATTAATTATATATATATCTATATATATATAGGTTATTCCTTAAAGAAAGGTTAATGTGTGATAGAAGTTCATAAACCTTCTGAAATGTGAATTCTTTTTTTTCTTTTATGTCTCAATATATACCAAACTGAAACTTGATTTTTAGAAAATTTAGGAGAAGCTAGGATATTGTAAGTCTTCTTATAGAGAAGCATAAAATTAGTAAGAAAAAAGGGTCGGACAAGAAGAGACAACAGCTAGCTAGCAAGTATGAAGAAAGAAAATTACAAAAGAAAAAAGAGAAGAGCTAGGAAGAAAGAAAGAAGCCCTTGTGCATCACCAGAAAATACTGACAATTGACAAATATCTTGAGAAATTGTGCCAATTCTCTAAAACCAAAATCACCACATACCCAGAACAAAGTTTGAGGTAAGAATTAAAGGCATACAAAAGAAAAAGAGATTTTTTTTTTTTTCTTTCCAAAAATTCAAAACAGTCATAAGAAGATTTTGGATACCCAAACAACATGACTGCACTAGAATTTGATTTTCAGAAGAATTCAACAACAGTAGAACTCAATGAAAAAAAAACCCAAGTACCCACTGAAGAATTGAGTGTGATGAAGGTGAAAAACAGTTTGAAACAGCAGAAATGGGGAGCATGTGGGTTGAAATCAAATGATTTTGGTAGGATTTGATGATTCAGACTATGGTGGCAAAGGAATTATACCTGGAGAAGAGGGTGAGAGCGGTGAGAAGAGAGGCAGTGAGGGCAAATACTAAGACAACAGCGCAAGCAAAAAACGTTCTTCTCGTTCTTCCTGCGATTCTCGTGGACCCCACAGGCACCAAAGAATGTCTCAGCCATCAGCCCCTCAAGCCATGCAGGCTTCATGTTCATGTTCACTACCCCTGCTGCCTCCTCCATGCCTGAAGACCACGACTCTCTTACCATCTCCCTCTCTCTCTCTCTCTCTCTCTCTCCCCCTCTGCAAAGAATTATGAGAGTGTAAAAGCCTAGAGAGTGGTGGCCTCAGCCGTATTTATGAGCTTTTTTCCTCTCAAGTGCTTTTGTGAAAACCTACAACTTCAAAAGTCCTTTTCTACTACCTCCTCCTTTTATAGCAGAGGAGGTTCCAGATTCTTTGTCGTTTCCAGACACAGAAGGAGAGTTTGTGTATTTTTTTTCTGTCGTTTTTTCTTTCCAGATAAAAAAAAAAATTAGCCACTGACTCAGAGAGAGAGAGAGAGAGGATTAATTGTTTGACTAATTTTTTTTTTTTTTTTTTTTTTTAAAAATATTTGAAAAATTTTGTTGGAATTGCTTGTGTTTTTATGAAAAATTTTAGTCAAAGTGTTTCTGAAGGTTAGTTTATAGCAGCATGCAATATTCTTCTTGTGGTCAAACTCAAAGTTTAAAATCAACATATTAGTTTAGAAGTAATAATCACATGCATTATTTTTCATTTTGTTATGAATTAGTTGTATATTTTCAAACACTATCATGATTGTGTATTAAGAATTTGATTTTCTTTTCAATTTTAATGAAAATAGTAATTTCTTTTATTGTAGTTAATTTAGTCTTTTAATTATTTTGAATGAAGGGTACTGTAAAACTATTTATTAGCATTTGATTGGGTTGGTTGTAATGTGTAGTATATGTTAGGGGTGAAATTTAAAACCGTCTAATTGCATTCGCTAACCGCTAATCGCTAATCGCTAACTGCTTTGAAAGCGGTTAGTGGGTTTTGAAAAACCGCCTAACTGCTAACCGCCTTTTTTAAAAATATAATATATATTTATATTATATATATGTCATATAATAAGTAACAATGAATTATTGTAGTCTAGTGGTTATAATTGTGTGTCTCTTTTATATTTCATATAATGCTCACTTTAAACCAATAATTTTTAATGCTAAAATGGCTATGAATGGGGAAAAAAATGTTTGAAGTGAGTAAAAAAAAGGTTTAAAGTGTGCCCAAAATCGGCCCAATAAAAAGCGGTTAGTAGAAAAACGGTTAACCGCATCCGGTTAACCACTACCCGGTTAGCGAAGGCGGATTTCTACTAACCGCCTAGGCAATTGCGGTTAGCGGTTTTAACCACTAACCGCTATTTCACCCCTAATATATGTTTACTTTTAACACTTTTAATATGTTCATCAAGAGATTATGTTTTTATTTTAGTTATTTGTGTTGAGAGTTTTTTTTTTTTTTTTTTTTAAATAACAGAAAAAAATACAAACAAATTAACATGGCTAAGCAATTATGAACTAACCTTTGAAGTTCTGTATTTTAGTACCTAGCTAACCATATAGAGATAAAATTTATTTTCTCCAAATTAAAAACTTCAAATCTCTTTTGTTTCAATCAGACATTTCCGCAATGGAGAATCTCACATATGCCTGATTAATATTAGCCATCTTGATTTCTATTGATACCTTAGTGGGGCTGAGTCAGGCTGTAGCTCAGTTAGACTTTTGGAGCGCCTGCGGTTTTCACCGTTTAGGCCTATCTGATGTAACTTCCAGCGAGTAGGTAATATTATGATTACACCCAAGTAAAATAGCCACAATTGATTGTCCCGACCTACCTTTTTAGCTAAGGAAAATAATAATAATAATAATAAACACTTATCAATATTATATGTTAAATTTTTCTCTGAATTCCACGATTTTCAAAGCAAATTAAGAATCTCAATATCTGTCTTTGTAAACATTGGGGGCATGCATTAGATGATTTGCAATTGCCCATAACATTATTCCTCCAATTTAATCAAAATAAACAAAAAGTGGTGTAACTTGGCTGGTTTAATTTGTCTGTTTTAGGCAATAGGTGCAGTAGCAGTGTAGCACTACCTCGGTTACAAAGTTTGGCATATGACATAAAAGGTCATTTATATTTAAATTATTTGTACTTATGCAAACTTGCCTGTCCTTTTTTCTATTATTTTTTATAATTTGAGGCTGAGAATATAAACTTGGTCTGTCTTTTTTTAACGTATTATTATATTCATTGAAATACTAAAATTATTATTTTTGTATGTATTGGACGAATCAAAATACCTAATTGTAGTCATGTTGTCTATTAATTTTGGGAGGTGTGTCGAATTTGGAATTACCATAAATGTCTTCATTAATCTCCTCCATTTACTAGACTTAGCACTAATTCTAACACAAGTGGAGGCTACATTTAAATCATCTATGACCCTAGATATTTTCTAAGTTTACATTAAAAATTACTTTCTTTTTTATTTAAAAAAAAATTTTAAATTCAATTCCGGGAATAGGGAGAAAGGATAATTACAAAAACATGAAAGACTAAGGAGACATAGCCATCCTAAGAACAATTGAAAATGGTTGAAATAAATGATCTGGTCCATCAAAAAAACTGATGCGACAAAAAAGAAAGAAAGAGGTTTTATACCAACAGGTGACAGTAAGGGTGGGCAAAATTAACCGCCTATCGAACAAGAACTGATCAACACCTACCGACATTGCTTAATCGATGGTAAACTTTTTCTATTTCCGATAAACTCGGTTTGGTAGGCGGGAATAAAATTTTTTAATTGAACTGACTGACTTTACCAATCAATTTTTCATTTCATTGCTTACCGACATTACCGATCTCCATTCGGTAACGGAACAAAATGTTGACGGAATAAGTCGGTGAAAATTTCAACTTTACTGACAATGACTGTGCGAAATTCGAAAGCCCCATTTTCGACTTCCACCCTTAGGTGACGGTATCAACACGAAAAATTAGTTTGTAAAAATAGTCTTATGTTATACACTCGTCCAAAATAAATAATGTCACATACTCGACTCTCATTCTTTTGAACTGATTTGATAGTGACCATCATTTATTAGATTAACTTTTATTAAAAAAAAAAATTTAAAAGCTAATGGACATTACCACGTCAATCCACCGGCATATGTATCCAAATATACCATAACTTTTTGCAAAAATCGAGAAGAATTCTTCAAAGATTCAAATGTTTCAAGATCCATATTATTTAGGCTTTTAGTTAAGACAACATGTTGGGAATTTTGATTGTGAAATTAAGGATGAAGCAAGGCAACAAATTGAATGTCTGAAAGTTCACAGACCATGTAAATTAAAAGTAGCATTTGCCATTTGTGTAAAATTACAGGGGAGTTGCACGTGAAAATACATCGTGCAACTAGCTTTCCCAAATATTCTCCATGGAAAAAAAAAATTATATTCAAAATAAATTTAAAATTTTAAAAACACATGATTAGATTATAATATATATATATATTTCAAATAAATTGAATAATTAATTACCTTCATCAAATTTCAAGAACTTAGTATCTCTCATAGTGATTTAGCATATAAAATTGAATTTAAGCCCAGTTCTGTTGACTCTGCGGTAGCCCAAGTATATGGTATGGGCTTGGCCCAGAGCTAAAAAATTGTGTGAAACAAAACTGTGAACTTAATTTATTCAACGGAGAATGGATCCATGAAAAAGGGTTTAAATTTGGAACTAATTATTATTAATCATCATGAACTAGCTTAAATCGAGTTTTTGTGCAAGTTTGTACGCCAAAAATGAAAAAAAATTAATTAATTAATTTTTGTTAGACATGCCAACACAAGGGCCGGGAGGAAAAGAGGGAGCGGGATTCGAGTATAGGATGAAATAAGTGTAGAAGGAAGATAGAGTCTTGATATATATGAATTTGAGGATATTAGACAGTGAATCCCATTACGAAACAAAATGAATATATTTTTATTCCACAACGATCACAACATGCAACATATAACGTATACAAAGTGAGAATCATAATTTATAGACTTTCTAGAACACTTATTCATATAAAAATAAAAAAAATAGAACACTTATAATCTAAGCATTGATAAAAGGGTAAATCTCATATCCTATGTTGCAACTCCCAGTAACAACTCTTCCTCCTTCTTTCCCATCACAGCAACGAGGAAGTTCACCAATTATACCATCGAGACACTTGGAGCAGTCACTTGCAGAAATGTCCCTAGTGCATTGGGCCAACCCATAGAGCTTCTTTGATTTTTCGAGCTCTAGTTCTCCAGCTGCATACAGTTTTGGAGTCGCAGATGCATCTTTAGCCAGTAGGCTCAACAACTCCCTTGTTTTTTGGTTGAAGATTGTGGGCTCGCTAACATTTCTCACGTTCCACATATAGAACTTGTTTTGATTATCAATTTTGCCAAGGAAATCAGTGTTGTTGTACTTGAAAAGACAATGATCGTACCATATAATCGCACCTTTATTATACGGGCAGAGTTTGTGAATTTCGGTGCTAGCCTCATTGATACAAGTCCTGCAGTCTGCGGCTTCAACGTCGCCACGACAAAAAGCAAGGCCATAAGCTTTGTAGGGATCCTGACCGACTGAGCCAACACCAAAGCCCTGGGGAGGGGTTTGGTAGTAAAGATTGCCCAAGAGCTTTCTTAGGTTTGATGCATAAGGGTCATTGGTGGTGAAGTTCTCAGAACTTGAACAGATATGGTAGAGAGGGCTGGCTCCATAAATGGTTTGGAGAAGGAGAGCAAATGTTAGCAGATAGATAGAGAAGGAAGACATTTTGGGTAGTAGGATTGAAATGAAGATGTAGTTTGGATGAAGATATGGAGAAGGACTACGCAGCACTTATATATATAGTTTAAAGGGGTTGGCTGTTTCCTTACATACTGTTAAAGTTGACAAGAAATCGTCAAAACTGAGCTGCATTTTTTGGAAAAGTCAAATATGGGTAAGCTAAAATTGCACTTCAACCTTGGTATTTTTTTAATTGAATAGGAAACAAGAGTTACAGGGAATTAGATTGCAGCAAATGGAAGACGACATAATCGCCAGAAATATTGGTAAAGAAAGTTCTAAATCATTATATTATTCTGAAGTGTTTTGATGATTTCAAACGGAAAGCTGGCCAATCAAGCCGAAAATATAGACAAAGCTCATATATATTTACATTTTTTCTGTGTATTACTCTTGTAAATTTTTCTCATATTAATTACATCTTCTCTAAGCAAGTTGTTCATGTGAATGGTTCAATGTTAATGAATTTTCTTTATATCTATTGCACATTTTAAAACCCTTGCATATATAATAACAATATGTACTTCAACGGTATCATGAGAAAAAAAAATTTGAATAATCGAAAAAGAAAATTAAACTGGATTATCAGAATTAGACCATTCTATATATCAATGGCTGACAAAAGGGTTTGCTGCCATATTGTCATTAGAGTTGAAATTAACGTGTATATTTTTCTGTTCAGTAGAGTTTTTATGTGATTATGCATAGCCGTCTACACACACACACACACATATATATATATATATATATAAATGAATAATCATAATCTCCTGCTTGACTTTTGCTGGTTCATGTTCTAGATACGAATATGACTTTTTTCTATCTCAGAGTTCTAGGCTTCATCTGCTAATATCAACAACAAATTAATACACTTGTATTTTTCTTCTTTTGGCCAGTAAAATACTAGGTTTCAGTAAAGATGAAAAACCCCCTACGTCTCCCAAGAAATAAAAAGTACGAAAAACAAACAATGTAATGGATAATACATGATCATAATGCAAATATGCCTTATATAATAACCACTTTGTACATGTTCGAATTTAACAAGATGCTCCATATATGTAGTCTTTATAGAGTAATTCTAAAAGTCACTTCAAGAATGAGATGTCTTTTAAAATCATAATTTGATTAAAATTCAATAATGATCAATAAGTCTAATGATGATTTTTGTAGTTACATTATTCTTGGAGTGATACAAGAGGAACCACAAGAAAGAACTTCTAATATTTGTCCATATTTCTCCCATATCATGTTACAAGCGGCCAACTATTAGATTTGTAGACTTAATTATGTGGACATCAGATAAGTAAATGGTGGACGTACCACACAAATCTAATAGTTGATCTATTGAATTTGTAGGAGAATATGAAAAAATATTGGCAAATTATTGACATCAATCATTTCTCTTATCAATAATATATGTATGTACCATGTTAAATCACAAGTTTTTTTTAAAGCTTAAACTTTTAATATTAGATAAATTTAATCATTTAATCGTTGTTTTAAGAGGCTCCTTTCCCCCGAGTGCCTACATTCATTCAAGAATGTAGAGAAAACAAACGAAAGGCTTATCTCTCATTCATTTCATTTTTGCATGTTAGATTAGATCTACTATATCAAGTTTTTTTCTTTTTATAATAGAGTTTTTTATTTTTAAGAAACAAACATTATGACAATATGCATTTCTATATTTTCGCTTTGATTAGCCACTTTTCTGTTGAAATCATCAAACACTACTCGTCAGAATAATAAATAATATTACATGATTTATAACTTTCTTTATCAATATTTTGGCGATCCGGCTTAATTGGCCAGTTGACGAGGTACATGTTGAATTACATTTTTAGCTTACCCATTTTGTTTTACTTTTCCAAAGAACCCAGCTCAGTTTTGACAATTTCTTGTCAGCTTGAACTGTACTATGTAAGGAAACAGCCAACCCCTTCAACTATTTGTAAGTTCTCCATAGCTTCATCCAAAGTACATCCTCATTTCCGACCGACTGAAAATGTCTTACCTCTCCATCTATATGCTAACAATTTCTCTCCTTCTACAAACCATTTTCGGAGCCAGCTCATATCTCAACCATGTCTGTTCAAGCTCTGAGAAATTCACCACCAATGACCTTTATGAATCAAACCTAAGAAAGCTCATGGGCAACCTTTAATTACTACCAAACCCCTCCCCAGGGTTTTGGTCTTGGGATGGTGGGTCAGGATCCCTACAAAACTTACGGGCTTGCTCTTTGTCGTGGTGACGCTGAAGTCGCAGACTGCAGGACTTGTGTCAATGAGGCCAGCAGCGAAATTCACAAATTCTGCCCATATAACAAAGGTGCGATTATATGGTACGATAATTGTCTGCTGAAGTACCTCAACAGCGATTTTCTTGGCCAAATTGATAATCAAAACAAGTTGTATATGTACAACTTGCGAAATGTTAGCGAGCCCACAAGCTTCAACCAAAAGACAAGGGAGTTGTTGAGTTCACTGGCCAAAGAAGCATCTGAGACGCCGAAACACTATGCGGTTGGAGAGATCGAGCTAGAGCTCGAAGAATCAAGGAAGCTCTATGGCTTGGCCCAATGCACCTGGGACCTTTCTACAAGTGACTGTTTCACGTGTCTTGACGGTATAATTGGTGAACTTCCTCATTGTTGTGATGGGAAAGAAGGTGGAAGAATTGTTGGTGGGAGTTGCAACATACGATATGAAATTTACCCCTTTGTCACTGCTTAGATTATAAGTGTTCTAGAAATATATATATATTATTTTTTATTTTTTTGAATAAGTGTGCTAGAGTACTTTAGAAGGAAGCTTCTATTCATTATAAACAAAAAAAAAAAAAAAATTCTTTGTAAAAAATGCACATTTATTATTCTCAAAAATGACATGAATTTTGTAGACAAAAAGTGCCTTGTGAAATATGCACGAGATTGCAATTAATGTGGTCCAATTTTTTTTTTTTTAAATGATTCTTTCCCATTTTCTTTGTTCTTATATTTTCAAAAAAAAAAAAAAAAATTCCCTGATCCCAACATATCTATTTTCCTTTTTTTTTCTATCACATACTCTTCCTTAAAGGGTGACTAATAAAGTTGGAGCCACCACCATATTGAACACACGGTACGGTTCATCACCGGAGCATCTTCTTCATCAAGTTTCAGCTTTAGTTGTAACACCCCTAAAGTTTAAGCTAATAATTATTTTTCCCGGAAGCCCTCACCGTGCTGATGTAATTTAATCGAAAATAGGTTTTCTAATTTATTGAGCTGTTTGTTTTATTTATTTAAAACATTGGCCAGGGAGATACAGTGAAAATATGCATGTATGAAGAATTGGGCTTGAGATAACACGTAGAAACAGTGAATATTGAATAAGGAGTAGAACGCATTAGGTCAGGCCTATGCGTTGACTACAGTGAAAAAGGGTTGGGGGTAAAACTCAGGACAAGGAGGAAAACACATGGACCACAGAGAAAAACCCCGGCCCATGCATTGACTTCTTATAGCTTGAAGACAAGATGAGTGGAGGCTAGGGTTATACCCCCTAGCTGTCCACCTAGTCCTAGTGCTAGCTACTAGGATTACTTCTTCTAATCCTTTATGGATTAGAACTACTGTTTTGTTTCACATTTGTTATTTCTCAAAATCTGCTAGCACAATAATTAAGCCTATAAATAGAAAATAGTCTTAAGTTCTCAAGTCATTTATCAAGTTTCCTTAGATAATTAATTTTTCAGAAACTCTATGAGAATTAATAATAGTTTTTGAGTTAACTCTCGAAGAATAAATATTTAATATTTGAAGAGTCAAGTTAGAGCTCACACTCTCTTGATTATTGTCAATCATTTGTGAGAAGATTTAGAGGTATCATTATCCCTAAGATCTGCCGTGTTCTTGGAAAATGAATATGCAAAAGATTTTTTTCCCAAAGCTCTGAGTGCGTTGATAACCAAGTAAGTGTTATTTATTCTTACAATTTAATTTTAAATAGCAACTAATTTTTGCATTTTCTTCTTAAAGTCAACCTTGGGATGGGAATTAAAAATTTTTCGTTGTGCAATTTCTGATTTGCATAACCAATTGGTCCAATTCCGAGCATAAAATACAACGTACAACATATTAATCTAATAAAATAAGAGTTTGTTTATATAACATTATAAAACCTATTTGCTTTTAGGAAAAATAATTGTATAAACTCGTCATGAAACATTGAAAACTTGCAAAAAGCATGAAAATCATATGGTCAAAATATAAACAATGTGAAAACAAGCCTAGGTTATCATAAATTACCTTGAAAATGGCAAGACAAAACAACCTCAAAATCTTTTTCTTCTCTCTCTAGAACCTTTCTCTTTCTAGGGTTGGGGTTGCAGAGGTGTTTAGGGTGAGTGATGAAGTCTGAGGGTCAAAGAGGGTCTTAATTTATAGGAGAGGTGGCTGTGGATAAGGTTAAAATATTAGGTCAAAATTACTTTTCTAACGGGGTCAAACATTTAGTGTATTGTTCTTCGAATGTTTGATGTACTATTATTCAATTGTTTTAGGGTTGCAGGTCAAAAGTTCGTGTGGTCCATGATTGAACATTTGATGTTAGGTTTTATTGAACGTTCGGTGGTATAGAATTGATCGAACGTTTGGTCTGAATTAAGAGATTGTATATTTTGGTGGTTTTTTAAAATAAAAAAGGTTTTAAACAATTTTTAAAGTGCAAGTGTATTATGAAAATGATTAACACTTACAATATTTATTTTTAAATATATTTTTTATTATTTTTTTGTAAAAAAAAAAAAATCGGTGCACCACAACGTACCACCGTACCACATATCTGGTATTCCAGAACCTCCGCGCGCATCACCTTGAAGATCTTCCCCTCCACTAGGCTGCGACCCATAGGCACCGCCACCTACTGGCCAGATCAAGCCAACCACCACCCAGAACATGCCACCCAGTCGCGCTGTTCACAACCCATGCTTCGCCATGATGACGACTCGCCACAATCAGCTCTTGTCGCCCAGACTTTGTTAGGAAACCATGAACCCCCGCCTTTTCTCTTACCTCAACTTTCTTTCTTTACCCTAGCCTTACATTTTACGTGTGCACTTGTTGTGAGTTCCTTAATTTATTTTTTTATTTAAAAAAAATATAGAAAAAAAAAGAAAAGAAAAGAGAGAAGAAGGATGAAGGAACAAAACTAGTTCCTACGAAAAACAAAATTGCCCAAAGAGGCATATGTTTAGCCCATATGGCTCATTTATGGCCCATAGTTGGCCCATTTCGACTATTGTAGCAGGTATCCAAATTTTGGCAATAGTAGCCGATGCTGGCCAAAAGTTGCCAATGTCAAAATTCGAGTCAAAGTAATCAATGCCAGCTAAAAAGTTGCCAATATTCAAGTTCCGACCATATTAGCTAATGCCGGCCACAATTGCCGAAGTCTAAGTTCAAGAATAGCTTATGTTCAAATTCAGGAGCCATTAACTCTAGTCACATCCGTCGGCCACCACCAACTACAATGAGTTTCCGGACACTATCTCATGCCTCGGTAGCAACCAAAGATTAAACTCAAGTTTTCACAACTTTCCACCTTAAGTTTGGGGAGATATTGTTAGAACATATTATGGAGTTTAAGAATCAAAGTCACAGCTGAAGACTATCACCTAGTTACAATTAAAGATTATCACATAACTACAGTTGAAGACTACCACATAGCCACTGTTAAAAACTATCACTTAGTTACAGTAAAAATTGAGAAAACCTTGAATCCGGTCCATCCTAAAACCCCCAATTTTACAGCTTGACACATCAGATAAAGCAAAAAAACTGCACAAAAATATCCTACAAACAAATACACCAGATTGAAGGATTTAACAATGAGAGACCCAGCCCAGTCGTAGGTGGCTGCCACCCAACCCCTCCAGCAAAACACCGCCGCCGCCATTCATGAAGCCATTGCTGGAATCAAGGGAACCGAAACCCGTTCCATCTTTCTCTGTTTTTCCTCATTTCGTACTTTTCCCTTTCTCTTCTTCAACGAATGGAAGAGAGAGAGAGAGAGAGACGAACTGAGTGAGATTCTTGAATATTGGGGGTTTTCTGTTTGGGCTAAATTGTGTGGATTTCTGGTTGGTTGAGTATGAAATTCTGGTTCTAATTGAGATGTTCTTGGGGTTTGTTTTGAGGTGGTTTTGCTGGTCTGTTCTCTGTTAACGGTATGATTTCCACATCAGCAGCATCAACTAAAAATGGATGTCAAGTCAATTATGCAGCACATCATGCTGCAGATCATGAAGATTACGTATCAGACCATAAAGTCTTGACAAATATGGCTAAGAAGCTCTACCATGTTAGGAAAGCTTTAAACCAAATATGCAAGGAAATATTTGACTCTCGTACAGCACCAAGTCATACAAAGAAAGAGAAAGCAGAGAGGGATTTTATTCTTCATAAGAAATCTCTACCATCACATTAATAGGAAATGTCTCTCATATGGAAGTTCACAGATTTATGCATTGTAATTAGCAGCTATTCCCTTTTCTTATTCATACAAACCTGTATATAATGGCTTAGCCATCTATTTGTAAATCATTAGAGAAATATACACTTATTTGCTACTGCAATTATTCAAACTTGGTATCAGAGCCATTCTTTTGGCTAACCCCACTCTTTGATCCAATTCTCTTTTCTCAATGGCTTCTGCAAGTTCCACTGCAGCAACATTTGTTGTCCCCAATGTCACTTCTCTGGTGACTGTCAAACTTGAGGGTCCTAATTACATGAGTTGGGCCACTCAATTTACTCCTGCTTTATGCACCTTTGATCTACTGGGCATCGTTGATGGCTCAGATGTTTGTCCCTTAAAGTTTGTTGCTGATGCACAGGGCAAACCTACTTCTACTATTAATCCTGATTTTTTGGTATGGCAGAAAAAGGACCAGTTTGTGCTGGCCTGGCTTAATGCCACCCTTACTGAGAAAGTTTTGTCCAAAATATATGGGCTTACTACTGCAAGACAGGTTTGGGCTCACCTAGCCAACAGGTTTACACCCAATTCTCGTTCCACAATTTCCCATCTCAAACGCTAACTTTAGACACTTTGTCAAGGCTCTAAAAATTGCTATGATTATCTTCTCACCGCCAAAGGCTATGCTGACCAGCTTGCTACTGTTGGCAAAGGAGTGGATGATGAAGATTTGATCTCCTTTGTGGTTGGAGGCCTTAATCCCTCTTACCATCCATTTATCATGACACTCAGCTTTGCAACTAGAAATTCATCCATCTTATTTGATGATTTTCAAACAGAGTTGTTGAATTATGAACAACTATTGGATGCCCAACAGAAGTCTGTTCAGCCCGATGGAGGCCAATTTGCTTTCTTTGCACAAAAGCCAAAATTTCAGCAATTCCCAAAGAAACAAAGGCCTCAACAATATGGAAGGCAGCCTTCACGACAATCTCATCACCAATATCAGTCACATCCAACAACTATCCAGCAACATACTCCATCTCAAGGGTCCAAGTTCCTTGCAGCTCTACAGTTTGGTAAAACTCCACATACCACTACTCCATTTGTTCCTAACAATCGGATCCCTTGTCAAATTTGTGGAAAGATTAGCCACCAAGCGTTGGATTGCTATCACCGGATGGATTTTTCATTTCAAGGTCGCCATCCACCTACTCAATTAGCAGCTATGGCAGCTCACACTCATGACACCACTGAGGTTGAACAGCCATGGTATCTCGACAGCGGTGCAAATCATCATGTTACCTCAGAACGTGAGAATCTCACGCTGCAACAACCATATCATGGCAATGATAGTGTGACAGTAGGCAATGGAGGTGGTCTACAAATAGCAAACACTGGTTCTTCACTCTTCTCTACTTCTAAATCTAATTTTTACCTTCACAATATCTTACACTGCCCACAAGCTTCCTCTAATTTACTTTCCCTACAAAAATTTTGTAGGGATAATCATTGTTATTTTATTCTTACCTCTACTTATTTTCTCATCAAGGATATACAGACCAAGGAAATCCTCCTGCAAGGACCGAGTGAAGCAGGTCTTTATCCGATCTACTTCAAACAGCTCCAATCCAATAAAGTCAAGTCCAAAGCTGCATTTCTCTCTTCTGTTGCATTTCTTTCTCGTTTTATTGCATTCCTAGGAGTCAGGGCACCCATTGATATTTGGCACTCTCGCCTTGGGCATCCCGCAGAATCTGTTATTCATAAACTCTTACAGAAATCTTTGCTTCCATGTATTGGTTCTGCAAAATTCAATAAATTATGTGACTCTTGTCAAATGGCCAAAAGCAAGAAATTACCCTTTCTTGATTCTCACCGAATTGCCACACATCCCCTTGAGTTAATTCATTCCGATGTGTGGACTTCCCCTATTATGTCTCCTGGTGGATGCAAATTGTATGTTCTCTTTGTTGATGATTACTCTCGATTTTCCTGGCTATACCCTTTAAGGCATAAATCTGAAGTTCTTTCATGTTTTGTTAAGTTTAAAAACCTTGTTGAGAATCTCTTTTCCTGCAAAATCAAACTAATACAAACTGATAACGGAGGAGAGTATGTCTCTACAGCTTTTAAACTTTTTACCGATACACATGGGATCTTCCATAGGTTCACTTGTCCATATACTTCAGAACAAAATGGAATTTCCGAGCGAAAACATAGACACATTATAGAAACTGGTTTGACCCTTCTTGCACAGTCCCATCTTGACTCTCATTATTGGGTTGAGGCATTTTTAACTGCTGTGTATTTGATTAATCGGCTACCCACCCCTGTTTTGAATCATCAATCACCTTATTTTAAACTCTTTCATACACATCCTGACTATTCTCTTCTCAAAACTTTTGGGTGTGCATGTTATCCTTTGCTTCGACCATACACACCTCACAAGTTGACATTTTGCAGTAAAAAGTGTCTGTTCATTGGCTATAGTAGCACTTAAAAAGGTTACCGATGCCTTGATCCTAAAGACAATCGTGTGTACATCTCTCGCCATGTGATCTTTGATGAGACGTACTTTCCAGCCAAAGAAAGACCTGCTCTCACGCCTCCTTCAGTGGACCCTCATCCTGGTGTTGCAATTCTTCTTCCTCTAGGTATTTCTACTTCCCCTGTTTCTCCTCTTAATACATCTGTTGATTTAGATTTTTCTGCCTCTCCAACATCATCTGATCCTGTTTCAGAACCTGCCATAAGTGGCACTCTCTCCTCTCCCAATTTGAGCCCTTCTCCTCACCCCAACTTGTCTCCTATCTCACCAACCCCCTTGGCAGACACTTCCATTCCAACTACTCATAATTCTGATTTACTTGTCTTGCCTGATCCTCACCCACAGCCCCCTCCACGCATGCTCACTAGGTTTCAAACAAACTCTCTGCACCCTAAACTCTTTCCTGATTTCAAGTTATATTCTTGCACTGTATATCCCCTTCGAGCACTCATGACAGTCACCCACCCTGCTGAACCTAAAACCTATCACCAAGCTGTGAAGAACCATTGCTGGCTAGATGCTATGAAAGCTGAATTTGCTGCCTTACTCTCTAATCACACATGGTCATTATGTCCTCGGCCTTCCCATAAGAAAGTTGTACTCAACAAATGGGTGTTTAAACTAAAACAGAAGGCTGATGGTACCATTGATAGGTACAAAGCCAGACTCGTCGCAAATGGGTTTAATCAAGAAGAAGGGGTTGACTTTCATGAGACCTTTAGTCTAGTTATTAAGCCAGCCACTATTCGATTGGTTCTGGCTTTAGCTACTCACTTCAATTGGGTTATCCATCAACTTGATATCTCGAATGCCTTTCTACATGGCTACCTTGAGGAAGAGGTCTTTATGGAACAACCAAAAGGGTTTGAAGATCCTAATTTGCCTAATCATGTTTGTCGGCTTCATAAGTCGATTTATGGCTTCAAACAAGCGCCTCGGGCTTGGTTTATGCGCTTGTCCCAAGCTCTACTAGACCTTGGGTTCTCAAGCTCTGCTGTGGACACCTCTCTTTTCCTGTTTAATCAGAATTCAGTTCATGTTTTTGTCCTTATTTATGTTGATGACATTCTTGTTTCCAGCAACTCTCCATCTGCTGTTTCAGGTTTGATTGAGCACTTACAACGTGACTTTGTAGTCAAAGATTTGGGGGCTTTATCCTATTTTCTAGGCATTCAGGCAACACGCCATGATGGAGCTTTATTCCTCACACAAAGCAAATATGTCACAGACCTACTCATCAGGACCAAAATGGATGGTGCTAAACCTGCCTCCACACCATGTACTACTGCTGGAAAACTCTCCAGGTTTGACGGAGATCCTCTAGTTGATCCATCCGAGTATCGCCACATCATTGGTGCCTTACAATACTGTACACTTACACGTCCCGACATCGCTTACAGCGTCAATCAGCTTTGCCAATTTCTCCATTCCCCTACTACTGTCCACATGGTTGCTGCTAAACGTGTCTTACGATACTTGAAGGGCACACTTGAGTTTGGGTTACATTATACTCGTGGTTCATTACAGCTCAATGGTTATTGCGACTCGGATTGGGCAGGGAGTCCCGATGACCGAAAATCTACAACTGGTTATGGGATTTATATTGGACCGTGTCTCATCTCTTGGGCTGCAAAGAAACAAGCTGTGGTAGCAAAATCTAGCACCGAAGCCGAGTATTGGTCCATGGCTCTTGCTGTTGCTGAAATGTATTGGCTTCGTATGTTGTTCAAAGAATTACGCATTTCTTTTTTGCATACTCCTTGTTTATGGGTTGACAATATTGGAGCTTTCTCCTTATCCTCTAATCTTGTGTTTCATGCTCGCAAGAAACACATTGAAGTCGATTACCACTTCATTCGAGAGAAGGTTTTTAACAAAGACATTATTGCCCGCTATATCTCTACTCATGATCAACCCTCCGATATTTTTACTAAAGGACTATCCAAGGCTCTGTTCCTTCTTCTTCGCAGCAAGTTGATGATTGCTTCTCTCCCCATCAACTTGAGGGGGGATGTTAACGGTATGATTTCCACATCAGCAACATCAACTAAAAATGGATGTCAAGTCAATTATGCAGCACATCATGCTGCAGATCATGAAGATCATGTATCAGACCATAAAGTCTTGACAAATATGGCTAAGAAGCTCTACCATGTTAGGAAAGCTTTAAACCAAATAAGCAAGGAAATATTTGACTCTCGTAAAGCACCAAGTCATACAAGGAAAGAGCAAACAGAGAGGGATTTTATTCTTCATAAGGAATCTCTACCATCACATTAATAGGAAATGTCTCTCATATGGAAGTTCACAGATTTATGCATTGTAATTAGCAGCTATTCCCTTTTCTTATTCATACAAACCTGTATATAATGGCTTAGCCATCTATTTGTAAATCATTAGAGAAATACACACTTATTTGCTACTGCAATTATTCAAACTTTCTCTACCATGGCCGAATGGTAGAGTTTTGGGTTGTTAATTTTCTGGGTTTTGTTGGGGTGTTCTCTGCCATGGCCGAATGGTGGAGTTTTAAGTTGTTAATTTTATGAGTTGATTTCATAGAGGAGTTTATGAGTTTTGGCTTTGAGCTTTCTTGAGTGTTTGTAACAATGGAAAAACAAGATTGCTTTTGTTTGATTACATCTGTAATGGGAGTTTGACTAGATTGCTCCATGAGAAGAGGATGTTCTTGGACTGGGATGCAAGGTTTTTGTGGCTGGGTCCGGCAAGAAAGGTGCCGGAGAAGGTGACCGTGGGTCACGGCCAGACTAAAGGCTGGGTCTGGCTCTGGCGGCAGGGGTGCAGGGTTTTTGGTCTTCTTTTTTCACTTTGATAAGCTATTTTTGTTCTCACTTTAGTTTTTTGCAATTTTCTTGAAATGGTGATGTGTCAAATGGAGATTGGAGGCCGCAAAACAGCCCTTTTACAGATAGTCCGGACCTAAGGGATTCTCGTAAAAATTAATTTGTATATAACATAATTCTCATGTGAATAGAAGCAAGTTATATTGTAAATATCACTTAGAGAAATTAGAGTAAAATATAACCCTTAGAACTTTATCGTGTGAACGAAGGTTTATTGACCAAATCACGTAATTTTTGTGTCTATTTATTATTCCACTTTATTATTATTATTTTTTATGTAATTTATATTAGACTTTAAATCAGGTTTGAAAGATGATGGAGATGTGACCCTCTTACAGTAATTCGACTAATATGAAGGCCAAAGCAAATGTTTTTCAATATACATTCTGGAAACATGAAAGTTTTTCAACTTTTGACTTTTATGGACCAAAGAGCCTAACAGTTGACTATTCTTCACCAAAGAGCCTAACAGTTGAATATTCTTTCTTTCTTTCTTAACTCCTTTTGTTTTTTGAAAAAAAGAAAAGTAATAATGATATACAGAAAATAATGTTTTCTTCACAAAAGAACATAAATTTATCTACAAAGAAGATTAGAAGGTTAATTTGTTTTAGTTTGTTTAATCACATTCAACAAGAGGACTTGTTGCTGGACATCACAATGAAGATGGGCATGGGGTAATTCATATGATCATTTTTTTTTTTTTGATTGTTTAATCTTAGGTAAAATAATTAATGTTCTCTTTTGTTGCAAATGCCTAATTAACTGGGTACTGTTAATGATCAAATTAAGTGGTATCACATGCTAATTACAATTATATAAAGAGATAAAATATGTATTGCTCTGACTTTGAATTATGTGTTGGATGTATTCATGATGAGTGACCCAGTAATCATTAATTGTTATATGTAAAGCGCTTTGATTATGCCTACTCAAATATTTGACTTTATTGTTTCAAACACTCAGATCGATCTGATTATTAAAATGGTAATTAATTAAGGCCACTAAGAATACTTTAAAAAAGATAGTAACTAAAATAGAGAAAGTAATCTTTAGCTATTTTGGCTCCTAAAATTTGTAAATCTAGGCGGTGTTTAATTAGTTAATGATTAGTAATTTTTCCCGACAATATTATCTATAATTGGGAGTTGCTTCCCACTTTCTACATCTAGAAGCACGTTGAATTGCTCTATAAAGGGTGGTGACTTGCTCCCATTTTCGGTCAAAAAATTACTCCGGAAATTCTACGTATACAAAACCAGACTGAAGTAATTTGATGCTATACTGTGTGCATTTAAAAAAAAAAAAAAAACACCCAAAAGGGGTGAGCTCCTCAAAAACAGATTTAAAATAAAAATTATAGTTCAACAAATATAACAAAATAATAGGACATGGTTAAAAAAAGAGCACTCACGTACAATGACTTGATTAGTTATTTCTTACTTTTATTTAAAATAGATAAGTAAAATACTAAAGAATCGTCTACATTAGATTATGCATCTCAAATATAAAATACATTTTTGTCGCATTTGTGAACAGTATACCGCTACATGTAGCGGCACTACTTACACATTCACCTCATTAATATACTATTTTTTTCTCCATATTTCTCTTTTTTCAAAAGTTGAAAAATTTGTTTTTTAAGAAAAATACAATCATTATAAAAATAATAATATTTAAATGATATAAAAAAATAGATAACCAGATGTAATGATGTATTTTAAAACTTATTAAAGTAAAGTGAGTTTTGATCAGTTATTTTGCATAAAAATATGTATAAATCAATGTAAAATCTCTAAAGGCCGCGTAAAGTGGTATATGAAATAAAATGAGCATGAACCTCAAGAAGTCCCTTAACCCTTTTCAAACCCCCACTTATAAACTTTCACCAATTGAGTGAATTTTTTTGAGCAACAACTAATAAAATTTTTAGCAACATAAATCATCGATGAATTTTTAGCATTACTCAAATATATATATATGCGAGATTGCCACTGTTTTTTCTAGAAATTGTCATATGGGTAGAGTTTGTGTTCCGATTAAAACAAAAAACTTTTCTTGTATTATATGAGAGTTATATTTTTGCACAACATTAAAGTCACCAGAAAACAGGCATGGATTAGACACAATCTGCCTACTAATTAGAATAAAGTAGCACCATAAAGCTTTTCGTCCAATCCCCTTCGTGGCTCCATATGCAAACAATTGACCAGCCCATCTCATCGTACCTTCGTCTCCACGTACAAATGTCACAACTACTCACAACTTGCCTTAATTTCTGGATTCCATCAAATCCAAATTAAATATACCAAGAAAATTCATTCCCTTCTATTTTCAATGCATTTTCTTCTTTAATTAACCCGAGTTTCAACGAATCAGCCATCTCATTCTGATCTAGAACATATATATATGCACGTAACCCAAAAAATCAACCGGGTGATTATGATTACTCACAAGCATTCAGAACCGCCGGTTAAAACTTTATTAACTGAACATGAATTTTTCTATATTTTCGGCTTGGATGGGTATTGGGTCGCTAGCTAGGCATTCCTTTATTACAACTTTCTTTCTCAATATTCCTTTCAGACTTCCATTCGTTGCAGTCGGATACAAAGGTTGACGATCGATGTGCACTTATTTATTTCCTTTTTTTTGGATAAGTTGTTAATTGAAGTAGTGCATATTTAACATACCCATTTTTGACTTTTCCAAAGACTAACACAGCCTAACTTCTGACTATTTCTGGTCAACTTTAACAGTAGGTAAAGAAACAGCCAACCCCTTCAATTAACTATAAATAACTGCTGCTTAATTACATCTCCATAGCTTCATCCAAAGTATACATCAACTCTGATCGATCATTACCTACTGAAAATGTCTTCCCTTTCCATCTATCTGCTAACATTTGCTCTCCTTCTCCAAACCATTTATGGAGCAACGTTAACCCCTCTCAAACATTTCTGTTCGAGCTCTGAGAACTTCACCACCACTGACCCTTATAAGCCAAACCTAAGACAGCTCTGGGGCAATCTTTACTTCCAAACCCCTCCCGACGGTTTTGGTTTTGGCTCAGTGGGTCAAGATCCGTACAAAACTTATGGGCTTGCTCTTTGCCGTGGCGATCTCGAAGCCGCAGACTGCAGGACTTGCATCAATGAGGCCACCGCCGAAAGTCTCATACAATGCCCACATAACAAAGGTGCGATTATATGGTACGATCATTGTCTTTTCAAGTACAACAACACTGATTTCCTTGGCAAAATTGATAATCAAAACAAGTTCTATACGTGGAGCGTGCGAAATGTTAGCGATCCCACAATCTTCAACCAAAAAACAAGGGAGTTGTTGAGCCTACTGGCTAAAGATGCATCTGCGACTCCAAAACTGTATGCAGCTGGAGAGTTAGAGCTCGAAAAATCAAAGAAGGTCTATGGGTTGGCCCAATGCACTAGGGACATTTCTGCAAGTGACTGTTCCAAGTGTCTCGATGGTATAATTGGTGAACTTCCTAGTTGCTGTGATGGGAAAGAAGGAGGAAGAGTTGTTACTGGGAGTTGCAACATAAGATATGAGATTTACTCTTTTGTCACTGCTTAGATTATAAGTGTTCTAGAGGTTTTTTTTTTTTTTTTTGTTTTTTTTAATGAATAAGTGTTCTAGAGTTTAGTATCGTCTATATACATTATAAGCAAAAACAAAGTCTTGATTTGTAAGAACACTTTTATGATTCTCTGTTTTAGAGGGTTGCATTAATATTACCTCCTTTTTATATGTTGCATGTTTCGATCATCAACAATTGTTGTGGAATAAAAATTTCTGTTGTTTCTTGATAGGATTTGTACGTTGTTGGATTGCATTCATTAATTCGTTTAACCTATTATTTTTTATTGATCCAATTGTTAGATGGACTTTTCCTTGTCTGAATACCTTTGCAGGCGAACCATTTTGTGTCTCTTAAATTTGATTGATCCAATTTGAGTTCGGTTCATCCAAATTTGGTTTATCAATTCAAATTTAGTTTGATTGATCCAAATCTTGAGCTCTTGTTGTTTCTTCATTTTAGCTCCAAAGACACAACCCTAGATCTAAAACTACAACTTAATTTATTTTAAGGTTAAATGTCTTTTTGGTACATGAGTTTTAACCCTTTTATTTTTTTCTCACCTAGGTTTCATTTTGTAGAATAGATGGGACCTTTGTTATCGGTACATTCAAAGCTAGTACCTCCATCCATCTTCTGTTGATAAAACTAACGAATTACCACATAAAACCAATCACAACATGCCACGTGTCATATGCCCCAATAAAAAAAAATTAAAACTTTTAAAATGAATAAAAAATAGAAATAATTTTACAAAAAAATGAAAAAATTGGTGGCTTTAGCCATCCCTTGCTAGTTTGGGGTGGCCGAACCACCCCCAACTTGCAAAATTGAGGTGGCTAAAACCACCCACAATAGGCTACAACCTTGTGGGTGGTCGAGCTTGTGAGTGGTCGAGCCACCACCATTTGGCTTTGGGTGCTTTTGGCTACCCCAAGGGTAACCCTCAAAAAATAATTTTTAGGGTTTAGGCCTTTCCCCCACTTGTAAAATGCCTAAGCCCTAAAAACAAATTTTGAGGGTTACCCTTCGAGTGGCCGAAACCACCCTAGGCCAAGCAGGGGTGGCTTGAACCACCCCTCAAATATTTTATATTTTATTTTTTCAAGTTATTTATATATTTTTAATTATTTTTTTAATTCATTTTAAAAAAATTATTGGGTCATGTGACACATGGCATATTATGATTGGTTTGACTTGAAAATTCATTAGTTTGTTTGACGGAATGTAGACAGAGATACTAACTTCGTATTTTTCGATAACAAAGGTACCATATATGATACAAAACGAAACCTAGGTAGAAAAAATAAAGGCGTTAAAACCCAAGTACCAAAAATGCATTTAACTCTTTATTTTATCATTGCATCAGCCGCCAAACAAGAAGAGAACCCGGGGGGTAGCCCTAGGTATCGGTCCAGTTAATAGGGTTATTGATTAACCGATTCTTAACCGTTAACCGACCGATAAGGAATTATACCGAAAGTTATCGGTCATATCGACCGGTTAAACCGGTTTTTGTGGGCTTTTTCACTTTTGAGCTTTTTATTTGAGGTTTAAGCTGGAAACAACTGAGTATTGGGCTTTTTTTTAATAAAATTTAGACATGGTTGAGAGCAGATTGAAGGAAGAATAATTTAAAAATATAATATTTATTATATGTGTTCAAGCTCTTATTCAAACGCTTTTACTTTGGAAAAATAACGGGATTAAGAAGAAGAGAAATAATAAAACAAAGAAGAAGAGTCTAGAAAATCAAAACAAGTAGCCACCCAATATTGAGCTAGATAAATTGATAGAAAAAAAGTAAGCATATAAAAATGTTCACTGCATAAGGGAACTCTTTGTTTCTTCTAATGTGGTCTTTTTAAAGCAAAAATTATCAATAATGAAATACTACTCGTAATAGAACGAATATTTGTAGGATACGGCTATAAAGAGGGTGTCAAACCTTAAGGACTGTAGGAATTTCGTTATTAAATCTAAAAGATGAAATTTAACCTAATTAAAGAAAAGAGATTTGATTTGTTGTGTGAATTAAAGTGCATAAAATTAAACGTTGAGTTGAAAGTAAATATATGAGAGAGAGAGAGAGAGAGTAAGGTACCGATTTCACCACAATCCGCACAATAATGGTAACCGTATTTAATTCCAGAAACTCAGGATATGTATGTTATAAAAGAACAAGAAAATATAATATTAAAGGATAAGGATAATCTATTTTCGGTTAGCACGGATCGTCCACCTAACTACTAAGATGTGGCACGACCCGTCTTCCCTAGGTATAAATTATAAAATCCTTTAATAAGTTTCATACAATTAATGGAAGAGCATAACCCATCTTCGGTTGGCATGGATCGTCTACCTAAATTACACTAAACTATGGTGTAGTACGACCCATCTTTCCTAGGTATGGCCTATCTTAATCCTATTAATCATATGTCTATTAACCCCCATTGCATAACCATCAATCTTATAATCACAGAAAATAAGGTTGATTTGGATTCAATATAAGCAAATTAATTTCTAAGACAAGAATAGAATTTCGCAAATGTTGATTTATAAATGAAGAACAATTGCAATTAATATTAAGAACATAAATCAATGGTTGCAATTCTCACAGCTATGCAATCACATACATAAATTGAATAACTAAAACTAAAATACAATCACCATTGTGCTTGGAGAGGGTTACATCAATATCCTACAAAGAGTTTTAGTCGCTTATGATCTTCTAAGCTCCACAGACAAGTTTCTAAATTTTACTCTAGGAACGGCCTCCCGTTTTCAATGTTTAAGAGCCTATTTATAGGGACTAGGAAATCCTAGAAACCCTAAAACCCTAATTACAATCATAGGTCAGTCTCCCAGTCTAATTAGGAGACTGAAAATCTAGTTTAACTTGTAAAAAAGGCACTTGCCGCATTATGCACCCCCGAGTGCGCTCGATTGCAAGGTGTGCGCTCAAGCTTAGCTGTTGTGCGTGCAATCGATCCTAGGCTTTGTGCGCTCGAGCGCATGAACGCTCGATCCCAATTCAGCTGCGATCGATCCCAGCATCAGAATGGCTCCAAGTTGTCATTTTAAGCCCAACTTCAATGGACTTCTTGTATTTGACCTGAAACATAAAAACGGAACAAAATCAAACAAATAACAACGCTAAAGAATTAACATATGCGAGTTAAGGGACTTGAATGTGCAACATTCAGCGCTTATCATCTTCTCCACAGAATCTCAATGTGATTGCCAGGGCGTAACTCACTCAAACAGTTGGAGATGTGAAGATTGTGTGGTCTTAGCGGAGGATACCCGAGAAGGAGATGACAAGGAGGAGCTGCCAAGTCCTACGACGGTGAATGAATGGATGGGAGATTGGGACTTGGGAGGCAACGGCTGTTGCGGGTTGCAAGGAGGGAGGGAGGGAGAGGGATGGGAGATTGGGACTTGGGAGGCGACGACTGTTGTGAGTTGCAAGGAGGGAGAGAGAGGGAGTTTTAGGGTTAGGAGAAAAGAGAGATTTATATAGTAAAACCAAAACGACATAGTTTTGGTTTCAACAAAGTTATATATAATTATAAAAATTAAAAATACTTATTGGTCATATCGGTTAACCGATAATAAATTATTGACCGACCAATAAGCTTATCAGAATAAATTTTGTAACCGATTACCGACCGATAACTATCGGTTACGGTTAATATCGGTAATCGGTCGGTAATCGGTAACCGATTAATCTGCCCACCCCTAAGGGGGTTCAACTTGTAGAGAGAGAGAGTCATAGAGACAGATGCGCGTAGAGGGGACGTGTGTCAATCGGTTTGAGAGAGGTCTGGTGGCAGATCAGAAGAAAGGGAAGAGTAGAGAGAAAGGGTGAGAAAGAAAGGAAGAAGGAGAAAGAAGAATCTAAAAGGTGGCCTTTTTTTCTTTATTTATTTATTTTAATTCATATTTTGAGAAGGGCATGAACTCGATCATTTGAAGCTTGA
Organism: Carpinus fangiana; assembly: GCA_006937295.1. Lineage (NCBI taxonomy): Eukaryota > Viridiplantae > Streptophyta > Magnoliopsida > Fagales > Betulaceae > Carpinus > Carpinus fangiana. The sequence goes on from CM017321.1 coordinate 6,410,028, forward strand.
TTTTTTGTATTTGACTGAAATCTGATTAGTTATTGTTGGTTTGAGAATCGTTATACAAATAATTAATAGAAAGAATATGATGGAGAATCAGAGAAGAAATTTAGTTTCTAGCAACAACAATTGCTGAAAACATGCACCTTTAGTGACAACTATTATTGCCGCTAATAATAGTTATAATCAATGATTGTTTTTGTGTCGCTAATTATAATGAGCATCCTTAGCGAAACAACTTTAGAAACATTATATGGAGATGTACGTGGCCCTCTTACAGTAATTCGACTAATATGAGGGCCAAATTAAGCAACTAGTGCTCTAATAGTCTAATTGGTTTCCTTCGAAGGTCGTAGAAGGAAGGATTAATATTGGGACATATTTTTCAACTTTGACTTATATGCACCAAAGAGCCTAACTTTTGACTATTCTTTCTTTCTTAACTCCTTTTTTTTTTTTTTAAAAAAAAAATGTAATAATGAAATACAGAAAATAAGCTTTTCTTCACTTTACTATATTAACAAAGAAGATTTGAACTTAAAAAAGAAAAAAGAAAAAGAAGGAAGATTAGAAGGTTAATGATTTTTAAATTATTTAATCATAGAAGGACTTGCTTGACATCACAATGAAGATCACTACCACGGGGTAATTCATATGATCGATTTTTATTTATTGATTGATTAATTTTAGGTAAAATAATTAATTTTCTCTTAGTTTGCAAATGCCTAATTAACTGGCCGGCTACTTGTAATTATCAAATTAAGTGGTATCACATGCTAATTACAATTATATAAAGAGAAATAAAATAGATATTGCTAAGACTTTGAGTTATGTTTTGGATGTATTCATGAGTGGCCCAGTAATCATTGGTATATGTAATTAATTAAACGCTTTGATTATGCCTACTCAAATGTTTGACTTGAATGTTTCCGAACACTCAGATCGATCTTTCTTTTAATAATGACATTTAACAAATCATTTGCCTTTTGTTTATTTTTATTTTTTATGTCAGATAATTAATAACGATCTAATTAAGGCTGTTTCGGCTGATTTCCTCTAGAAGCATATTGAATTTGACAAACAGAGCTTAGAACTAGCCAAATGATTAAAAGTCAAAGAAACATGCTCTCTAATAAACTCGGAAAATTAGTGGGTTTTGTTTAATAGGCAAAAATTTACTGTTCATTCACCGATAGAATAAAAATTTATTAAAACTTATTTTCCTACCTTTTATTTCTTTTTCTCACATTCTCAACCCGCCTAAACGCTCACGTTGGAAGCTGGAGAACTTGGAGGAACACAAAGCCAAACCAAGCCATCGATGATCACCAATTCGCCATCGTTAGAAAAGTACAAATATTTAAAAATATGACTGTTTAGATAATACAAACATTCAAAAATATAAAAGCTAGAAAATCAATAAAAAAATCTCTGAAATATAATATTTAAATAAAATAATAAAAGTAAATTATTAAAATAATAAGACGGCTAGGAATGCTTTAAAAAATTTTATAGGTAAAATAGAGAAAGTAATTTGTAAATCTAGAAGCACGTTGAATTGCTCTATAACTGGTGGTGATCAGTCGTTGCTCCACTTTCTACGTCTATAAGCAGGAGTTCTTGGTCAAAAAATTACACCGGAAATCCTATAAACAAAACCCCATGCCAGCTGCCTGAGGTAATTTGATGCTGACATGCATCATATAGAGTACTGTGCATTTTTGTATTTTTTTCATAGAATCAAAGCACCAAAAAAAAAAAAAAAATCCAACAATAAATACAAAACAAACATTATGGCTCAAAAAATGCAATCAATTAAATAATAAGAAATTGGTAAAATAAAAAAATAAAAAAAAAAAAAAAAAATTGGCATTATCCTCTCTGTAAGGGTCGCATACCGACATATGAAGCAAAAGAGATACAAAAATGGACACAATTCGAGAGGTCCCTTAACCGTCCTTACTTGAACTCCTGCTTGCAAACAATAATAGCAGCCGAAATAAAGTTAGAGCGGGAAAGGCACTGTCAAATGTAGAGGAAAAATTGAATAAATTAATAATCAAATGGAAAAATATATAAGATAAAAGTGGAAATAATAAAACTATGACCTACATTCACATGATAAAGCCCAAAGGGCTAAGTTATAGTACTATTATTCAATTATTTGTTTGCAATATAAAATGCTCTATTTAACTTACTCATAAATATAATCTTAATCAAATTCCCTAATTTAAGGAATCAAATCATCATCAAATATTTAAAATTAAACCAATCTAATCTTCATCAAATTCCTAATTTTAATGTCATTCAAATTTTATACTCTAACAAAAACAACTAGACTAAAACCCATGAAACCAAAAAAATAGAGTCATAAAGCCAATAACAGAAAAAAAAAAAAAACAAAAACAAAAACAAAAAAACAAAAAACAAAAAACAAAACAAAACAAAAAACAAAAAAACAAANAAAAAAAAAAAAAAAAAACAAAAACAAAAAAACAAAAAACAAAAAACAAAACAAAACAAAAAACAAAAAAACAAAAAACAAAAAACAAAAAACAAAAAGAAAAAGCCCAACGACAACAGCAACGGCGACTTAAGAACTGCATGAAATCCAAAATATACCAAGAAAATTCTTTCTTTCTTTTTTCTTTTTTTTTTAAATTTTCAAATTAAAGCATTTAATTTCTCCTTTAACTGCGTGAGATTCAACGAAGCCATGTCATTCTGATCTAGAACACGCATGTAATCAAAAAAGTCAACTGTTTGAATGATTAATGATTATTATTATTCACAAGTGGGTTTTGGCTATATCTATTTACTGATCAACATTACTTTTTCTATATTTTCGACTTCATTAATAACCCTCTTGTATGGGGAAGGGGATGGGTAGGCGCTTCCATGCATGTTCAGAATATATATATAATAAGGAAAATGTTAGTTATTTTTTTAGTTGTTATTTTTTTTTAATGTTTTCTTAACTGTAATGTAACTTTTAAAATTATTGTTAAATTTTAAAATTATTATTATTAATTTTTAATCTATTAGTGATTTTAAAAGTCACATTACAATTAAAAAAATATTAGAAGAACATCTAATATTTTTCCAAATAATAATAATATATTATTATATTATATTTGGATAACAAAGGTTGACGATGTGCACTTATTTATTTATAATTGAAGTGCATTTTTAACATATCCACTTTTGACTTTTCCAAAGAACACAGCTCACTTTTGACAATCTCTTGTCAACTTGAACATTCTGATCGAAAGGAAACTGCCAACCCTTTGATCAACTCTTTCGCTTAGGTTTTTACTATAAATAACTGCTACGTACGTGCTTCTCCATATCTTCATCCAAAACCACATCCTCATTTCAATCCCACTACCCAAAATGTCTTCCTTCTCTATCTATCTGCTAACATTTGCTCTCCTTCTCCAAACCATTTATGGAGCCAGTCCTCTCTTCCATTTCTGTTCAAGCTCTGGGAACTTCACTGCCAATGACCCTTATGAATCAAACCTAAGAAAGCTCTTGGGCAATCTCTACTACCAAACCCCTCCCCAGGGTTTTGGTTTTGGCTCAGTGGGTCAAGATCCGTACAAAACTTATGGGCTTGCTCTTTGTCGTGGTGACGTTGAAGCCGCAGACTGCAGGACTTGCGTTAATGACGCCAGCAGCGAAATTCGCAAACGCTGCCCATATAACAAAGGTGCGATCGTATGGTACGATAATTGTCTTTTGAAGTACATCAACACTGATTTTCTTGGCAAAATTGACAATCAAAACAAGTTCTATATGTGGAACTTGCGAAATGTTAGCGACCCTACAACCTTCAACCAAAAAACAAGGGAGTTGTTGAGCCTACTGGCCAAAGATGCATCTGCGACTCCAAAACTGTATGCAGCTGGAGAGCAAGAGCTCGAAAAATCAAAGAAGCTCTATGGCTTGGTCCAATGCACTAGGGACCTTTCTACAAGTGATTGTTTCAAGTGTCTTGATGGAATAATTGGTGAACTTCCTCGTTGCTGTGATGGGAAAGAAGGAGGAAGAGTTGTTGGTGGGAGTTGCAACTTTAGATATGAGATTTACCCCTTCGTCACTGCTTAGATTATAAGTACTGTTCTATAGGGTTTTATTTTGATGAATAAGTGTTCTAGACTTCCAGATTTCTAGACTTCTAGACTCTAGAGTTTAGTATCGTCTATATATAAATTATAAACTAAAATAGACTTCTAGACTCTAGAGTTTAATTTATGTTTCTCCGTTTTGGAGGGTTGCAATATTACCTCCTTTTTATGTGTTGCATGTTTCGATCATCAACATATATATGTTGTTCAATAAAAATCTGTTGTTTCTTGATAGGATTTGTTGTGGGATTAATGCATTCATACGTTTAACCCACTATTATTGAGTGACTATGTACGTTTTGGCCTTTAATCTAATCACAAGATAAGATAATAAAATAAAATAAAAAGAGGAAAATACACTTAGTACTTCAAAGAATTGACACCTCATTAGCACTAATTACCATCAAATTATGGTTTGTCATACTTTACCTTGTTAAACTATCATTTTGTTACAAAATGGCTCCTCCACTAGTTGTTAACATTAAAATTGGTATAAAAAATAGTCCACGTGAGTATTTTGGACTTGAAATTATCCAAATTGTCGTTAAACTATCATTTACAAAAATATCCTCAACCTACCATTTATGAAACTTTTCAATGCTCTTAAATTACCATTTTGTGTCAGTTGGCGCCCTCAAATTAACTCCCATTTCGTTTTCATTTAGTCCATTTTTTGGATGATAGGTTATAATGGATAGAAAATTGCATATATATATATGGACAAAGTTTTTCTCCAAACTGAGTTGGAGGAATCTCTTCCAACCTAGTCTATAAAAGTGACATGTGTCATTTTTTTTAGTAATATGTGAAATGCAATGAGTTTTTAATAAATTTTATTTCAATTTTGTCCCTACTATTAAAAAGTATGTGCATATTACATGTTCAAGGGACACATGTCACTTTTATAGATTAAGTTGAAGGAGATTCCTCCAACCCAGTTTGGAGGAAAACTTTGTCCTATATATATATGACTTTTATGTGGATATATATTTTATACTCCAATTTTTCTCATTTTAGAAATATTTTTTAAAGGAAAAAGGAGAGAGAGAGGAGGGAGTGAGGGCTGATCAACCACCCCTCAATTCTTACCTATGTTTTTTTTTCCTAAACTTTTTCTCCAAAATTGAGACAATTTAGGTGCTTCAAGTCCTAAATATGTACACTTGTGTCATGTGCCTCGTTTGATGTAGGTTTTAATGTCAGCATCTAATGGATATGCCAAATTGGAACAAAATGGGATTTCGAGAGGGCAAAGTGTCACAAAATGATAGTTTAATGATATTTGAAGATCAAAATATAAATTTGTTATACATGACTTCCTTAAACTACCCTTTGTTACAAAAATGGCTTACCTTATTAGTTGTTAATGTTAAAATGGACAAAAAATAGTGTAGAAGATTCTCCTACATGCTAGGTCGAAATTGTCGGTAGGAAAATACTTCATGAATATAATAATATTCCACCATAATGTCTTATAACATTCTCATCTTCCATGCTTTGGTAAACTCAGGTGCTCGCTTGATCTTCTTCTCATCTTAGGTAGATATTATTTTTTAAAAACAAATTAAGTAAGAGAAATAATATAAATTTATTTTTACTTTTTTAGAAAATAATTAATATATATCTAGGAGAACATTAAGAGAGCATCTAGTATTTCTCAAACTTGCGAATACTAGGGTAGAAAATGCACAACTTTCGTTATCTCGGTTTCTTTTTTTCCGGATAAATGTTTGAATTTTCCAAATTGAGAAGGTAGCTCGATTTTGACAAGTTCTTCTCCACACAAACAACACTAGCTACGTACCGCATGTGTTGAGGATGAGAATTACTATAAATAACTGCTATGTTACAAAACTTATGTTGGAAAAAACATCCTCATTTTTTGACCAAAAAATGTCTTCCTTCTCGATCTCCTTGCTAACATTTTCTCTCCTTGTCCAAAACACTTTTGGAGCTGGCCCTCTCTTCCATTTTTGTTCAAGCTCTGAGAACTTCACCGCCAATGACCCCTACGGATCAAACCTAAGAAAGCTCATGGGTAGTCTTTATAGCCAAACACCTCCTATGGGTTTTGGTCTCGGTTCATTGGGTCAAGATCCGTACAAAACATATGGGCTTGCTCTTTGCCGTGGTGACGTTAAAGCCACAGACTGCAGGAATTGCTTCAATGAGGCAAGCAATGAAATTGGCAAACGTTGCCCACATAACAAGGGTGCAATTATATGGTACGATAATTGTCTTCTGAAGTACCTCAACGAAGATTTCCATGGCCAAATTGATAGTAAAAACAAGTTCTACATGTGGAACTTGCGAAATGTTAGCGATCCCACAACCATTAACCAAAGAACAAAGGAGTTGTTTAGCCTACTCACAAAAAAGGCTTCTGGGACTCCGAAATTGTATGCAGTTGGAGAAGTAGAGCTTGGAAAATGGAGGAAGCTCTATGGCTTGGCCCAATGCACTAGGGACCTTTCTGGAAGTGATTGTTTCAAGTGTCTTGATGGTATAACTGGTGAACTTCCTCACTGTTGTAATGGGAAAGAAGGAGGAAGAGTTGTTGGTGGGAGTTGCAACATAAGATTTGAGATTTATCCCTTCATCACTGCTTAGATTATACGTTTTTTTTTTTTTTTTATAGCAAAAAGGGTAGGCCGGGAGACTAATTGTTACCTAGGCATGACTATATAGTAGCACCTACCCGCTAGGAGTTGCATATGAGAGGCTTAGACAGTATGAATCGTAGGTGCTCTCTCAAGTTTGACTAAGCCATGGCTTGACTCAGCTCCTCACCAGGGCATCAATAAGAACCAAGATGACTAATATTAATTAGACATATGTTGAGATTATTTACTTTGTAGATTCAAACTCAAGCCCTAGTATTTTTTTTTTCTTTGTATTTTTAGATTGTAAGTGTTGTAAACAAACAGTTTTGAGGAACACATTTATTATTCATTTTTTGAGGGGACGGTATCTCCATCGTAATGCACCAATTCCACAACAGTAAACTAAAGCATATTTTCCTCTTTATTATAACTTTCATAAGTATCTGTCTTTGCAAATTCTCGCAGGTTAACTAGGACAACTATATTCTTTACTATGCTCTATAAATTGTTAAAGAAGGACGTAATAGGGAATTTTACCTATTTTTGTACAACGTTTAAATAAAATGTAATTATCCAACTATAGCACGAAGGGAACGTAGCTCAATTGGTAGAGCCTTCATCAGCGCATGGATGAAAGGAACGAGGATCGATACCTCGCGTTTCCATGGTTTTTATAATTTTTAAGATAAAATAAATTTTCTTTGTTTTCTTTATTTCTTTATTTACTTTTCAAAAATGGAAGTGGAACACAAAAATTGAGTCATTTGGACCTAAACAGGAGTAAGTGGCCCAAAAGCTATGAGGTTTGCCCATAACCTAATCCAGCGAAATGGCTTCCCATCACCCAAATGCCTTCTTGTTATAATTATTTAAAAAATTGAATGGCCTAATATAACTAAACAAATAGGAGGGAAAAGAGTGAGGGGACTCCGAAATTGTTTAGCCTACTCACAAAAAACAAAGGAGTTGTTTAGCCTAATCACAAAAAAGTAGGGTGAAATTTAAAACCGCCTAACCGCATTCGCAAACCGCACTAGCGGTTAGTAAAAACCGTTAACCGCATTTTTTTAAAATATAATATATATTTTTATTATATATATTTCATATAATAAATAATAAGTTATTGTAACCTAGTGGTTATTGTACACCTATTTTACTCGGAAGTCCCGATTTCGATTCCTCCCACCTTATTTTTATAATATAGAAGTGTAAAATGACGTAGTTTTGCGCTTCTATATATTCATTTCTTCCTAACTCAAAATGATAATTTTGTTGTAATTTTATTCGTATATTATATATTGTAAAATGTGACCAACAAGATTTTGGTATAATGGTCCAACATATAATGCTAACTTTAAATCAACAATTTTTAATGCTAAAATGGCCATGAAAGAGGAAAAAAAATGTTGAAAGTGAGCAAAACAAGGGTTTAAAGTAAGCTCAAAACTGGCAAAAAAAAAAAGCCAATAAAAAGCCAAATAAAAAGCGGTTAGTAGAAAAAACGGTTAACTGCATTCGGTTAACCGCTAACCGGACGGTTAGCGGATACGGTTAGTAAATTCTACTAACTGCCTAGGTGGTTAACGATTAACGATTTTAGCCACTAACCGCTAATCGCAACCGTTATTTTACCCTTACAAAAAAGGCTTCTGGGACTCCGAAATTGTATGCAGTTGGAGAGCTAAAGCTTGGAAAATCGAGGAAGCTCTATGGCTTGGCCCAATGCACTAGGGACCTTTCCGGAAGCGATTGTTTCAAGTGTCTTGATGGTGTAACTGGTGACCTTCCTCATTGTTGTAATGGGAAAGAAGGAGGAAGAGTTGTTGGTGGGAGTTGCAACATAAGATTTGAGATTTATCCCTTCATCACTGCTTAGAGTATATGTTTTTTTTGTTTTGTTTTATTTTTTTAATTTTTTAATTATTTGTTTTTTAGCAAAAATGGTAGGCCAATGAGACTAATTGTGACTATCTTACCTGGACGTGACTATATAGTAGCATCTACCCACTGTGAGCTGCACATGAAAAGCCTAGACGGTAAGAACGACATGCGCTCCTTCAAGTTCGACTGAGTTATAGACCGACTCAGCCCCATTAGAGCATCAATATGAACTAAGATTGCTAATACTAATAAAGTATATATGAGAATTATCTAATGCAGAGATTGAAACCCATGCCCTAGCATTTTCCTTTCTTTGTATTTTTAGACTATAAGTATCGTAAACAAAGAGTTTTGAGGAACACATTTATATTGGAAGTTGGATTGTAGTTTTAATAAAATATTCTTAGTAAATATTAATTATCCAATTACAGCACAAAGGGAACGTAGCTCAATTGGTAGAGCCTTCATCAACGCATGGATGAAAGGAACGGGGATCGATGCCTCGCGTTTCCATGGTTTTTTTAAAATTTTTAAGATAAAATAAATTTTCTCTGTTTTCTTTATTTCTTTCCTCTTAAATTTTCTTTCACCTTAAATCTGTAGGAGTAAATAATTACTTTTCAAAAATGGAAGTAGAGGACAAAAATTGAGTCATTTGGACCTAAACAGTAAGTGGCCCAAATGCTATGAGGTTTAAGCCCATAACCTAATCCAACGAAATGGCTTTCCATCACCCAAATGCCTTCTTGTTATGATTATTTAAAAAATTGAATGGCCTAGTATTCATGTTAATTTTCTACTTTATAACTAAACAAATAAGAGGAAAAAAAGTCGGGGGAGAGAGTTAGGAGTCCCTCCTCCCCGCTCCTTCTCCCTTGCCCCTCCTTTTTCCTACCCTCCACCTTAGATTGACCAAGGCATGTGTGTTAATAGTCCTCAGGGTGCTTTCTAGTGGTGCGTGATTGGCGGGTGGTGGTGCGTGAAATGCGTAAGGGTGTGTTGGGTTTTGTTATTTTTAAATAACAATGTATTATCTTTATATTTGCTTTTAATAGCGATTTATGGGATGAAGTTTTATTCATTTTCTTAGGTTTTGTTTTCACAAATCCTTAGGAATAATTGAATTGATTTTCAGTTGGTCTTTTGTTTTCTTATGGTTTATTTTCTGAAAGCAAACCATAGATTGATGACGGAAGAGTTATCAAGCATAAATAAGAATTGTCACTATAGTGTAAATCATTTTAGATCTCACTGATATCCTGATGTGGTTATATCAGACTTTGAATCAACCAGGCCTAAGGGAGCATTTGCGGCTATGTGGGGCCTATCTATCGACCGGATCAAATAGATCCTTTGGTACCAAAGGAAATATGTCTTCCAGGGGCAGTATGGAAATTCTCCTACATAGCTCTGTGTCGGCTCGGAAAAAACGCTTCTTTCTTGGTTGCGCTCAAGCCCATCAAAATTGAGGCTTGCTTCATAAATATAATAAAATATTTATAAATAGATAAGACTCGAGTATTTATAATTAATACAATATTAATGAATTTGGGTGTTAGCTCGAGTTCTATCGAGAGAATTTGGGTAAAAAAGTCCTATTCAAGGTCTTAATGAGAGTAATAGTTTATGTAATTCTAGTTTTCGAAATTCCTACATTAATTCAAATGAAAAGATGTAGTTAGCATACCTCAACTCTTCAGCCTATAAATTAGCCCTTACACTAGATATAAATGATACATTTTTTGACTTTCTGATTATCATACTGGAGAATATGATCAAACACATATTGCAGATTTAGAAAGTCTAAAAAATGCGCAGTTCACACCGTGTCGAAAATTGTTATAACAATAATCATTTAAAAATTGTTTTAACAATAATCATCAAACGATTTTGAGCATCATAAAGCTGAGATTTCAAGGGAAAGAAAATTTAAGTCATATATTTATCTTCAATAAAGAAAAAATTAATTAATTAAACAGTTGTTAACAGGAATAACGACCCACCATAATTACCCGTTTATTGCTAACAATTTAAGCGCCTAAATGTCGGTAAAATGTATTTCGATGGTTTTGGTCTTAAATAATCACACCACACGCTAGGAAGTGGCGTGCTCCAAGTAATTAAAACTCAGGCGAAGGGCATTTGCGTGATTTGGAACATAATTGGCGGTTACACTGTTGCTCTCTCCTCACGGCTCGCACTCTCTATAAGCTCAACAACCAAATCTTACCGATACGAACCGAAGAAGAAGAAGAAGAAGAAGAAGAAAAAGAAAAAAGAAGAAGCAAAGAGAGATCTGGGAAGGGGAAGAGAATGAGGGAGCCACAGGGTGCGGTGGGGGTGGAGACCAACAACGGAACGATGCCGCCCCAGGCTCTGCTGGAGAGGCTCAAGGACTACGGCCAGGAGGACGCTTTTGCCCTCTGGGACGAGCTCTCTCCCGAGGAACGCGACCTTCTCGTCAAGGACATGGAGGTCATTTCATTCTCCTTTGGATCTCTTACTATCTTTGTTTTTCTATTGACTTGGTTTGTTCGCATTAGAATTGTGTTTTCCTTTCCCTTCTGCTTCTCTTCTGCTGCTCGTTCCTGTTTGGTTCCCGAGAAAGCTGATAAACGATTGGAAAATGAATGGCTCGTCAAATGATTGAGCGTAAAGGGTGAATTGAGGTTTTGCTTTTCTCTGGCGGCAAACGGTGGGAATTTAGATAAAAAGTGTCCTTAATTAAATATGTTTTATTTAAGGGCACTTGACTATTAGGTGCTCCTAATTAAGGACGCTTGACTAGCAAGCGTCCCAAATTAAAGAAGTTTGGATATAAAGTGTCCTTAATTAATTTAATTGAAGTCTTATTTAAGGGCGTTTGATTATTAGGCGCCTCTAATTAAAAACGCCTAACTAGCAGGTGTTCTGAATTAAAGGCGCCTCAATAAAAATTGTCCTTAATTAATTAAATAGGGACGTTTACATATTAAAACGTCTCTTTATAGAAACGTTTTATTAAAGTGTCCCAATTCCAAGCATCATTAAACCTTGTTTTTTTTAGTAGTGTGCGAAACTTTCGTTATCTCGGTTTCTTTTTTTCCGGATAAATGTTTGAATTTTCCAAATTGAGAAGGTAGCTCGATTTTGACAAGTTCTTCTCCACACAAACAACACTAGCTACGTACCGCATGGGTTGAGGATGAGAATTACTATAAATAACTGCTATGTTACAAAACTTATGTTGGAAAAAACATCNCTGTTGGATTTCAAATAAATTCGTAAACCAATGAACGACCTACACGTAGCCATTGAAGATAAACCATTGAAGATCAAGAGTGCAATGATTGTCTCAGTCGAGAAGGATCCTCTCCATTTGCTTTGAAATGGAGAGGTCTCCTGTTAGTGTTTTTTTAGGGGCAAAATAGTCTTTTCATTATAACTTTTCTAGTGAAAAAACTATTTTGCCCTTAAAAAAAAACGAACTGGATCCTATCCATTTCAAAGCAAATGGAGAGGATCCCATTCCTGTCTCAGTAGGGTTCATCCGGTTTTTATTAATTGTTAACCGTTTTATTTATATATAATAAATATATATATATTTCTTGTAGTTTTGGGTAAGGAAGAGAAGCTGATTTGTTTACCAACAAAAGCACAAATGAGATTGTGGGTCTATTCTCATAATTCTCTTGCAGACACAAAAGTCTAATATGCATGCACTTTAACACTTCTGTAGCTAGGCACGACTCCATCAACAAAGGGTTTATAAATTCCAAGTCTTATTGGGGGTGTTTGGCAAAAGAGTTAATTTAGACATGTAAATTAATGTAAAAAAAAAAAGTGAGAATATTTTGTATGAAAAAATAAAAAAATTATATAATGTTAGAACACAGTTTTCTAAGGATGACGTGGTGGATCCTGATTCGTCGGATTGCTGGATTGTTGTTATGGATGATTTTGGTGATGATGATCTATGGGTAGAATTGGCTGCAAAACAGAGAACTGTAAGGAAGGCCGGGGATGTCCCGGCGACGGGAGCTCCGATGCATAAGTCAGTACTTTGATTATGAAAGATCAAAATAACTTGAAGAGAATGAGTGAGTTGTGTGAGAAAAGGATACCTTTAATTTGTGAGAGGGACCTTCCTTTTATAGGAGTTCTAATGGTGTCATCATGGTCGGCGGAATTGATCTTCGGCTGCGATCCGAGGATCGCAGAATCTTCATAATCGGGAGACTAACACTCGGGAAACTGAAATGATCATTCGGGAAACCGAACAATTTCAAATTGGGAACGACATTCGGGAGAATCAAATAGCTACCAATTACCTGATCGTTCTTAGATAAGCCCAAATTTTTATGGTCCTCCCCTTTCTTTGGGCTTGATATCAAATGGGCTGAAGGGCCCATATAGATAAAAGTTTAGACCTAACAGTTACCCCCCTAATTTCCTAATTAGAGGGTTTTAGGAAATTTAGACCTTAGTTTATCTTCTTCGCAAAAGGGGATCCTTTATTCCTTTTTGTTCCATCTATCTTCCCTTTTCATTTGCGTCTTTGTACCAGGGTTTTTCCTTTCGACAGATTTACTAGCAATACAGTTGCTCGTTCTCTTTTTTTTTTTATCGAAATCCACTTCTCATCACAGGATGAACCAAAAAGAAGACGATATCGCCGATTTACTGGGGGATTCGTACCCAGGTTCTTGGAGATCTGAAATCACTAAGGCTGACGAAGCTCGACTTCGCAGTTCCTATTCTATCCCGTCCTCGATTGTTTTGCGATTTGCTGCGAAGAAAACTGGCACGACGGTAAGAGATGATGTACACGAGATTTGCGTGTACAAAGACATGTTCAAGGTCGGTTTTCGATTTCCCTTCCCAAGGGTAGTGCGAGAGTTACTTCATTACCTTCAGATAGCCCCTCATCAGCTAACCCTGAATGCTTGGAGGATATTCTTCGCATGTGTGGTTCTGTGGCCCAAGGCATTGGGAGAAGGAAAAAATCTTTCGGTCAAGGAATTCTTGAAGATATACAAGCTTGCGGAGGTTTCCGGAGCCGAATATCTTTTTAACTTCCAAGAACGGCACTCCGCCAAGTTCATTCGGCTGACCGGTCGTTCTAATAACAAAACTTGGAGAAAAAGATTCTTTTTTGCCCAAGAGGACTGGGAGTTCTCAATGACAGAGATAATCAAAGATCCTGATGTTCCTAGAGAAACACGCCTCCCTTCAGTTGCAGGAAGAGAGGAGCCTGTTTTGGATTCGGATGAAGAAAGTCGGATAGATCAGTTATTGAAGTATGCTCATGGAGGCTCTTCGAAGATGAACTTTGAGGCTATTTTCTCCCTGACAGTACTGGCAGCATACCTGAGATACCCTCAGATTGAAGGTTTAAGTGACGAACTGTTACGCGAAGGGCCCCAAGCACAGCTGATAAAGAAGAGAAGCGGCGTTGGCATTGAAACCTCGAGGTCTACAATTCCCGGCGGAAAAAGATCTAAGATTTCTTCTGATGCCCCAATCGCCACTACCACCGAATCCTTATAGCGCCCCCGTATTCAACTCTCTCTTCCAAAAGAGATGGCCTTTCCCCGGAAGTCCAGGTATGATAAGGGGAAAAATAAAGTAAATCCGGATGCCTCCGAAGATCCCTCCTTAGTCGATCCCGTCATTCCTTTGCGCACAGAGGGTAAAAGAGACATAGCTTCAATCTTTGATTTACTTGCAACTACTCATCCGTCCAGGGAAGTAAGCGTCCCTGTTAAAAGAGACAATCCTTTGGTGATTCCGTCTAGGGATATGACTCTCATTGCCGAGGGAAGTAATTCCCCGATTTTTACACCGCTTGAGGTGCTGCACCCCCCTTTGCCGTCTTCGACCACTGATCCTCTTGAACTTTTAACGACCGGGGTGATTCAAGAAGACTTCCACCCCGAAGCAGAGATTATGGAACCCTCTGCTTCCAACGAGATGGATAAAAGCGGGGCTTTTACCCTACGAACCGATTTTATGGAGGATGACGAAGTTACGGGACGTTTAAGGGGACTTTCGGCCGACAATCGATTTTTCCCGACAAATCCGAGCTCGGGTGGACCTTCAAATGATTGAACTTCTGATGAATTGGTCAAATTTTTGGGACGAGAAATTAATTGGGTAGGCGACCCCTTTAAGGCATTTGCGGACTTGATTCCCTTGAGTCCAGCTACAGAGGCCATCGCACCGTCCCGCCCGGGGACAGTGAATGAAGCGCTTCGTTACCTTGTAGACGTAAGTCTTCTTGACTGTTTTCTTACTTTCTTATCCTTCCGTCGAGCTCAACCGATAATGAAAAATGTATATTTTTGGCTTTCCAGGGTTTCNCTTGATAATAATGTATTTTCAAGTGAAATACATAAGATTCATTTCATGATTCAGATTAAATTTTACAAAATAAAAATCGAAACCCCATTTATTTATTTTCAGATTCAATCCAATGCATCCATTCTTCTGTCATGGCTATGATCATCTCTAGTGTGGAGCTGCACGTGGTTTATAAAGACAAAATACCACATGATGACATAAAGGCTTTGTAAAGCAATTGAATGATCTCTTTTAGGTTGATCATCAAATTGTCTTCACATGTACGCTGCTTTAGGAGCACGCAGGAAGAAGATGCTCACGCAGGGTATGGTGGACTCATATGAACATATTCCTTGTCTTTGCTTCAAACACAAACAAATCACCAAAAGGTAAACATTAAGCAAACACAAAAAGGGTGGCATATCCCCTAACATGCAATCATCATCATCATGGATAAGGGATAAGGATTTATGGTAATTATTGGAATAAATTATTGGGAGAGACTCTATATAGGATTCGATCAATTGTAGGATCGAGTGACTGGCTCAATAGCCCAAAATTATTTATAACACGTGGGTCTTATATAGGGCTGACAATTTTTGATACAATTCGCATACCTGATGTGAACTCAATATTTAAAGGGTTAAGGTTGAAGACTTCGATCTATTTAATTAAATGGGTTAGATTATAATTGAATTATATAGTCTTTTAGTCATGGCTCGACACGACTCAAACCCGACACACGACATATTAGCTAATAATTTTTTATACAAAATTATAAGGTTATGATTGAAGAGTTTGACCCGCTTAATTAAATAGGTCAGATTAAGATTGACCTATATAGTTTTATAATATTGCTTTGACATAGCCACGTAAACATGAATTGTCACCCCTAGTCTTATATGAATTCTTTCACATTACATACCAAAATTATTAGCAATTTAGGAATATAATTGTTGTAAATCCCTACCCGGATGGTACCGATATGGTTTATGGGGCTCCATTTTGGACAATTTATGTTCACAAATCCATTTAAAAAACCATATTTTATATAGGGTTTAGGTATAGGATTGTCCAGATTAATTTATGCAATTTATTTATTATTTTTTTATTTAGTGAACATGCCTCACATACACATATTGAATTTCATAAGTACTTTCATACCACTCCTTGTTTGGAAGGAGAGAAAATAAAATATATTTAAAAAAAAAAAAAACAAGAGAGAGAGAGAATTATGGGGCATTGTATTGTTGATATATTTTATATATTATCACGCTTTATCCAAAAATAATAATTGGCAGATTAAGGGAATCCAATCATATCTCCAAATAATTTGTGGTGTTCACTATTATATAAAAAGTTCCAAATAATGTTTTTGGCTCTTGAAATCATGAGACCTTAGAGGTCGTTGTTCATCATAATGGGTTTAGTAGCTGTGGTTGTTACAATTTTAATGCAATTGTTTGATTACTTCAACAAAAAGTTTAGACTTATCACCATTTCACAAAACTAGAAAAAAGCTAAAACACCAAACATTAACTTTCTTGTACGTACACAATTCAATTAGAGTCGACAATTTTTTATACGATTCCTGAATTCGACACAAATTAATGAGTTAAAGTTGAGAAGTTTAACCCATTTAATTAAATAAATCGAATTAAAGTTCACACGCTAACATAAATTGTCATAACTAAATACAACGCAATGAAAGGTATTCATTACACTACAAAAATCCTATTTTATACTAACGCCCAATTACTAATGTTTTAAGCCCTTTAAAACGTTAATAATGGTCCTAACGTACCATTTGTAACATTTTTCACACGTTAGTAAAGTATCCGTTAGAAATGGTAATTTACTAACGTGTCAGACATGTGCCACGTTACTATTTGCTAACGTGTTACTATTCACACGTTAGTAAATGGAAAAATTAAAAAAACAAAAGCTAACGTGTTAAAACATTACACGTTATCCCTGGGGTAACATGGCAAAAATTACCACGTTACCCCTAAAGTAACGTATGATGTTTTCCCACGTAAGCTTTTGTTTTTTTTTATATACAGCCATTAGTATATATATATTTTTATTTTACAATTACTAACGTGGCATTTCTTGCCACGTTAGTAATTTTTTTTTTAAAAAAAAAAAAAAGCCAATCATACGATTAAATTGGGTATTATATTAAAGTTTTTTATTTTTTATTTTGAGACTCCATTGGTAACGTTTCACTTTTTCAAACGTTACCATTGGATTTTTTTTTTTTCCCTCCCTCCCTTTTCTTTCTCCCACCCAGCCACGCACACAGCAGGCCTTTTTTTTTTTTTTTTTTTTTTTTTTTTCTCTCTCTCTCTTTTCTTTCTCCCCCACCCAACCACGAGCAGCCGGCCAGCTTTTTCTTTTGTTTTGTTTTGTTTTCCTTTCCTCTCTTTTCTTTCTCCCACCCAGCACGCAGCAGGCCATTTTTTCCCCCCATCCATACACCTTTCTTCCCCCATTTTTTTCCCCTAACATTTCTTCCTGCTTGATCTCTGGCGTCGCCGGCAGTGGGTCTAACCACCGTGGGTCACCATACTCAGCCGAACCAACAGTCTGTTAACAGACCCAACACTTACAATCAACAAAAAAAAATTAGTAACAGAAATAAGACAAACAATTAATGAAAACTTAAAAACCAGAGACAAAAACAGGGGAAGTAAAACCAGAGACGTCTCCGGTAATGGGTCGTTGCCTTGGGCGGTGTCGCGGGTCTGCAAGTTCAGCGGTGAACGACAGAACAGATTAGCGTGCCTGGAGCTCCGGTGGGTGGGTCGCGCGTTGGATCTCCGGCGAGAGAGGGTAACGCCGGCAGCAGTGGGTCAGCGTTAACGTTGAGGAGAAAAAAAAGAGAAGAAAATAAAAGCTGAGAAGAAAAAAAGCTGGGGAGAAAAAAAAGAGAAGAAAAAAAGTTGCATGTGGCTGAGAAGAAAAAAATTAAATAAATACAGAGAGGGAGAGGATGAGAGGTCTGGCGGGATGAGAGAAAAAAGAGGGGGAAAATTAAATAAATAAAGAGAGGGAGAGGAGGAGAGGTCCGGCGGGATGAGAGAAAAAAGAGGGGGAAGAGAAAAAAATCAAAAGAGAATAATGCCCCTGCAGGTCTAGATCTACGTGCAAAAGACCCATCATATAAACACCATCTAACGTATTTTTAAATCTCCATTACTAAGTACGGATTAATGACACGTTAGTAATTATTAATGTATTATACTAACATGTCATTAATCCACACGTTAGTAATGGAGATTTTTCTTATCTAGGATTATTTATAGTAATTAATTAACGTGTGAATATATTATTAAGATAATTTTTAATATAAGTTCTTATATATAGTAATTTGGGTTATATATAAGATATTATTTATATATTAATATATTTATAATTTATAATCTATTGATATATATATATTATTATAAAAATAAAAAATCCCCATTACTAACGTGTGGATTAATGACACGTTAGTAATTACTAACGTGTCATTAATCCACACGTTAGTAATGGGGATTTTAAAAAAAAAAATTAAAAAAAAAACAATTTAATTCTTATCTAGGGTTATTTATAGTAATTAATTAATTACTTTAATATATAATTAAATAGATTTCGACGTTGAATTTCAAAATTCAAAATTTAAACTTTATCTCTTCTATATTAAATGTGTGTTTAATTTTGAGCCATTAGATTTTTTAAAATGACTAAGATTTTCAAAAAAATTGGCTAGCAATTTTCCAAAATTGCTGGGGATCTTGATCCTTAATTAAATATCTAACCTAATTAATTAAGTAACCTAATCTCATTAAATATCTAATCTCAATTCAAAAAAAATATCTAATCTCATCTCATTAAATATCTAAACTAATTAATTATGACCTAATTAAATATCTAATCTCATTTAAAAAAAGATAAATATCTAATCTAATTAATTAATATAGCCTAATTAAATAATAATATAAATAATATCTCATATAATTTTTTTTTTTTTAAAACACATTTCCTAACGTGCAATGCAGCCACACGTTAGCAAACATTTTTTCAATTTTTTTTTTTTTTTGTTATTTATCCTCCTAAAATTAAAACCCTATATGACATAATTAATTATCTAACAGTATTTAATTAATCTAACCTAGTTAATTAAGTATCTAACCTAATTAATTAAGTAACCTAATCTCATTAAATATCTGATCTCATTTCAAAAAAAATTAAATATCTAATCTAATCTAATTAATTATATAAATAATATCTCATATAAAAAAAAAACTTTGAAAACACATTTCAAACTAATGAATGAGTAATGAAGTGATTAATGATTAAACCCTAAAACCGTGATTAATGAAGTGAACCCTTGTTAATTAACCAATCATATTAATTAATGAACTAAAACCCTACTTACTTAATATACTCCCTAATTAATCAGCTAACATAATTAACTAACTGAACCCACAAAACAATAATAATATGTTTTTTTTTAAAAAAATCACATTTACTAACGTGGTGTTGGGTCACACGTTGGTAATTCCTAACGTGGCAGTTGGTCACACGTTAGCAATTCCTAACGTGTTACCCAGTCCCACGTTAGGATGCAATTTTTTTTTTCCTTTTTTTTTTTAATTAGTTTGTCCTAATAATTAAAAATAAGAACCCCATAGAACCTAATTAATTAACTAAACAGTAATTAATGATCCAACCTTGTCAATTAACTAACCTAATTAAGCATACGACGCACAATGATTAATCTAACCTAATTATCAATCTAACGTGATTAACTAATTTTCTATTTATATATCTAACCGAATTACCAGGGAACAAATGAAACGGATGCTAGAAGGCCTCGGTGTTCTGCATGCAATGTAGTTGACAAGAATTCCTGATTGGAAGGTGCGCAATCCAAATATTTTGAGGTCCGTTCACTTGCGAAGATTGAAGAAGAACCAGGGAGTCACCTATAATATACCGCGGAATAGTGAAGAAAAACCACCGAGTGTAATTAACAAATTATCTATTTCAATATCTGACCGAGTTGATGAGGAATTAATCCACTAACCCGACTAAATAATATAAATAATATCTGCTAATAAAGCCCAAAAAAAAAAAAAAAACATATGCTATGGCACGTTAGCAATTTCTAACGTGGAACTGGGCGACACGTTAGTAATTGCTAACGTGTTATCCAGTCCCACGTTAGTAAATGTGAATTTTTTTATTTTTATCGTTGACCTTTGTTTTTAAACTAATGAATGAGTAATGAAGTGATTAATGATTAAGCCCTAAAACCGTGATTAATGAAGTGAACCCTTGTTAATTAACCAATCATATTAATTAATGAACTAAAACCCTACTTCCTTAATATACTCCTTAATTAATCAGCTAACATAATTAACTAATTGAACCCACAAAAAAATAATAATAATATGTTTAAAAAAAAAAATCACATTTACTAACGTGGTGTTGGGTCACACGTTGGTAATTCCTAACGTGGCAGTGGGTCACACGTTAGCAATTCCTAACGTGTTACCCAGTCCCACGTTAGGAAATGTGAATTTTTTTATTTTTATCCTTAGCCTTTGTTTTTAAACTAATGAATGAGTAATGAAGTGATTAATGATTAAACCCTAAAATCGTGATTAATGAAGTGAACCCTTGTTAATTAACCAATCATATTAATTAATGAACTAAAACCCTACTTAATTAATATACTCCCTAATTAATCAGCTAACATAATTAACTAGTTGAACCCACAAAACAATAACAATAATATGTCAAAAAAAAAATAATAATAATCACATTTACTAACGTGGCTTTGGGTCACACGTTGGTAATTCCTAACGTGGTAGTGGGTCACACGTTAGGAATTCCTAACGTGTTACCCTGTCCCACGTTAGGAAATGCAATATTTTTTTCCCTTTTTTTTTATTAGTTTGTCCTAATAATTAAAAATAAGAACCCCATAGAACCTAATTAATTAACTAAACAGTAATTAATGATCCAACCTTCTCAATTAACTAACCTAATTAAGCATACGACACACAATGATTAATCTAACCTAATTATCAATCTAACGTGATTAACTAATTATCTATTTATATATCTGACCGAATTACCAGGGAACAAATAAAACGGATGCTAGAAGGCCTCGTTGTTCTGCATGCAATGTAGTCGACGGGAATTCCTGATTGGAAGGTGCGCAATCCAAATATTTTGAGGTCCGTTCACATACAAAGATTGAAGAAGAACCAGAGAGTCACCTAAATAATTAACTAAACCGTTGCATGATCTAACCGTCTTAATTAAGCCTGTGACAAAGATTGATAATCTAAGCTAATTATCAATCTAATATAGTTAATTAGTTAATACAATCTAGTGAGATAATATATGATATTGAAAAAAAAAAAAAAAAAAAAAAAAAAACGTAAGCTAACGTGCCATGCCATGCAACTTTAGCATTTGCTAACGTGCCATGCCATGGCACGTTAGTATTTGCTAATGTTCAGTGACCTGCCGCGTTAGTAAATGTAAATTATTTTTTTTATGGGGTTTTTTTGATTAGTCTCTCATAACAATTAAAAATAGGTTAACCTTGAAGAACATAAATAATTAACTAAACCGTTGCATGATCTAACCTTCTTAATTAACTAAACTAAATAAGCCTATGACAAAGATTGATAATCTAAGCTAATTAACTAACATAATTAATTAATTGAACCCACAAAACAATTAATTTCTAACCTAATTTATTAATTACCATGCCGGAAAAACTTAGTAACATAATCTATGCATGCCGGAAAAAATTATCTAATTATATATCTACCTATAGATATATAGCTAGCTAGTATATACATACACCATTTCTAATTATCTACCTATACATAATATATATATCAATTACAAATTTAACATATACACAATTTCTAATTATCTACCTATAGATAATATATACACCATTTCTAATTATCTACCTTTAGATAATATATCAATTACAACTAAAATAAGTCCAAAAAAAAATTTTAAAAAAAAGTCAAAAAAACTTTTTTTAAAAAATTTGAAAACCCAGTTACTAACGTGCCAGATGTGACACATTAGAAAATACTAACGTGTTTCATTTGGCACGTCAGTATTTGGAATGCATTTACCGACGTGTTATCTTTTACACGTTAGTAAAATATAAATATTTTTTTTTAAAAAATTAATTTTCCATTACTAACGTGGTATGAACTACACGTTACCAATTGCTAACGTTTGGTTCATGCCACGTTATTAATTAGTAACGTGTTTAAAATGACATGTTAGAATATTTTTCTTTTTTCTTTTTTTTTTTTTGGCGTCCCATTTACTAACGTGTTAATATTTAACACGTTAGTAAATTGTAACGTGGCAAAAAAAGTGAACAGTAGACACGTTAGTAAATGGCGTGTTTTTTGTAGTGTTGTGTCAAAAGAAGGCAACCAACCAACCAATGATAATAATAATAATAGCGAAGTAAAGCAAGAAGTTGATGAATTTAATCACTGGATCTAGCTTATATGCTGTTATTAAAATAACAGCGTGTATTCTATAGTAAAAGCAACGGGTAATATTAAATCTTTTAAGATCTCTTTTTATTTTCTAACAACATATATACTATAGTAAAAACAACGATTAAGATTGAATTTTTTAAAATATCTTTTTATTTTCTCAGTAGATGATTGTCCATTAATTCGCTGCACTAGTGGCCCTTTAAGATCCTCTTGCTAGTTTGGTTTCATATCTCTATCCACATCTGCCGGGTGGGAGGCATGCAATATGGACCCTCATCCTACTAAAAACCTTTTATTATTATTATTATTATTATTATTATTATTATTGTTGTTGTTATTCTTTTATTTTGTTGGTATCCTACTATGTCAAATAATACCCTTTTATTTATTTATTAAAATACAAGTTACATTAAATTTTATTTATTTGTATATTCTCACAAACAAGTCCAGAAGTTTCCAAAAAGATCATGTCAGTTAGGGATAAATGATAATTAAATGAAGATCAAAACTTTCCTTTAATTAATGCATTGAAAGGAAAGGAAAAAAGGGGCATTATTTTATAATTAATTGCTGCATTTCTTGCCTCAGGAAGGGGAACCAAAAAATAAAAGGAAAAAGAAAAATTCACCTTTACCCAGATGTAAAACTGTAAAAATCATAATTTTTTTTTTTTTTGGGGGGGCTTTTGTCCAACCTTGTAAAGGTTGTCGGTAATATCATATTTTTTTCAAAATAAGTTTTACAGCATAACTGTGATTAATTACCTAAGTATACCAGTTCATGATTGATACCTTCTTTAGTTGATGAAAAAAAGTTCTCATTTGATTAGAAATTCCTAAAAAAATATCTTTTAACCCATTTAAAATAATGATAAATGTTTATAAACATTTAAAAGACGCATTAAATTTAGTGTAATAAGTTAGTAAATGGTTATTAATGATGTTAAGAATTTAATGTGCTTTTTAAATATTTATAGACATTTATTACTATTTTAAATGGGTTGAAGAATATTTTATTTAGACTGATTTGGAGAAAATATTTGTCTAATAAATAATAGAGGAATCTATATATATATAAATAATAATAATAGAGGAATCTATATATATATATATATAAAATATTAATAGAGGAAATCATGGTAATATGAAAGTGTTACTATATTCTTTGTGTTGAATAGAATATATATTATTTTGGTGTTTGGACGATAGAGAAGAAAGACGGCATTATCCGCAAGAGCATTCATTTGGTGGATAATTTTGGAAAATGATAGGTGCTTTTTCAGTGTATTTTTGTATCATCTTGATCGTAAGTGAAAATTATTTTATAAAAAAATAAAAGATAAAGTTACCCTTATTTTTTTTTCACTTGATTTTATAAAATAATTTCTACATATGACAATAAAGATACAATAAAAACACTAAGAGAACACCTAATATTTAATTAAGTAATGAAATTTTATTCTTTAAATAAGTAAAAACAAGTTCTACATGTGGAACTTGCGAAATGTTAGCGATCCCACAACCATTAACCAAAGAACAAGCGATCCTTCATCACTGCTTAGATTAAAAGTTTTTTTGTTTTTTAAATTTATTATTATTATTTGTTTTTTAGCAAAAAGGGTAGGCCGGGAGATTAATTGTGACTATCTTACATGGGCGTGACTATATAGTAGCACCTACTCGCTGGGAGCCGCACATGAGAGGCCTAGACAATATGAACCGCAGGCGCTTCCCCAAGTTTGACTAAGCCATAGCGTGACCCAATCCCTTACCAGGGCATCAATAAGAACCAAAATAGTTAATACTGATCAGGCATATGTGAAAATTATTTACTGCAAAGATTCAAACTCACACATAATATTTTTCTTTCTATGTATTTTTAGATTATAGGTGTTATAAACAAACAGTTTTGAAGAGCACATTTATTAGTCATTTTTTTAGGGGGCAGTATCACCATCGTAATGCGCCAATTCCACAACAGTAAACTAAAGCATATTTTCCTCTTTATTATAACTTTCATAAGTATCTGTCTTTGCAAATTCTCACAGGTTAACTAGGGCAACTATATTCTTTACTATCTTAAGGAATTTTACCTATTTTTGTATAGCGTTTAAATAAAATTTAATTATCCAACTATATCACGAAGGGAACGTAGCTCAATTGGTAGAGCCTTCATCAGCGCATGGATGAAAGGAACGAGGATCGATGCCTCGCGTTTCCATGGTTTTTATAATTTTTAAGATAAAATAAATTTTCTTTGTTTTCTTTATTTCTTTATTTACTTTTCAAAAATGGAAGTGGAACACAAAAATTGAGTCATTTGGACCTAAACAGGAGTAAGTGGCCCAAAAGCTGTGAGGTTTAAGCCCATAACCTAATCCAACGAAATGGCTTTCCATCACCCAAATGCCTTCTTGTTATAATTATTTAAAAAATTGAATGGCCTAATATAACTAAACAAATAAGAGGGAAAAGAGTGGGGGGATAGAGTTAGGAGTCCCTCCTCCACGCCCCCTTTCTCCTTTCCCCTCGCCCTTTCTTTTTCCTGCCTCCACTGTAGATCAACTAGGGTGTGTATATCAATGATCTTGGAGGTGCTTTCTAGTGGTACATGGCTAGCAGATGGTAGTGCGTGGAATGCGTGAGTGTGAGTTGGGTTTTGTTATTTTATTTTTTTTAAAAAAAATAATAATGTATTTTCTCTATATTTGCTTTTAGTAGAGATCTATGGGATGGAGTTTCATTCGTTTTCTTCAGTTTTGTTTTCACAAATCCTTAAGAATAACAGAATTGATTTTCGGTTGGTCTTTTGTTTTGTTATGGTTTATTTTCTGAAAGCAAACCATAAACCGATGGCAGAGGAGTTATCAAGCATAAAGAAGAATTGTCACTATTGTGTAAATCATTTTGTGTCTCACTGATGTCCTGATAGGGTTAGATTAGACTTTAAATCAACGAGGCCTAAGGGAGCATTTGTGGTTTCTACTGTCTATACCCCTTCAGTCTGTCATTGGTTTCTAGTGGACAAGTTCTACTATGATCATGCTCAAATAGAATAGTCACTCTAATCGCTCTCTCCTACCTTTTTAATTAGAAAAAAAAAAAAAAAATCATTTTTGCTTGATAATAATGTATTTTCAAGTGAAATACATAAGATTCATTTCATGATTCAGATTAAATAAAAATCGAAACCCCATTTATTTAATTTCAGATTCAATCTAATGCATCCATTCTTCTGTCATGGCTATGATCATCTCTAGTGTGGAGCTGCACGTGGTTTATAAAGACAAAATACCACATGATGACATAAAGGCTTTGTAAAGCAATTGAATGATCTCTTTTAGGTTGATCATCAAATTGTCTTCACGTGTAAGCTGCTTTAGGAGCACGCAGGAAGAAGATGCTCACGCAGGGTATGGTGGACTCATGTGAACATATTCCTTGTCTTTGCTTCAAACACAAACAAATCGCCAAAAGGTAAACATTAAGCAAACACAAAAAGGGTGGCATATCCCCTAACATGCAATCATCATCATCATGTGAAAAATGTTATGCAGACTTCAAAAACTTATTTATCACAATTTATGCAGAATTAAAACTATGAAGCAATAAACAATTTAATTAGCAAAATATCTAAAGCAATAAAGAAGCAGACACAGATATTTTGGTTACAAAGAGGAAACCAATTAGAACACTTCTCTAATTGTAAAACCTCTCCAGGGCAGCTAAACCCAGCAAATCACTATCAAAAGATTATCCAGAGATTACAGACACTAGGAACACTTACAACTCTTAGCAAGACCTTGGCCCTGTAAGATTGACAAGCCTCCAACTCGTCTCTTTGCTCACAATCTTCTTCAACGTGATTCTCCTTTATCGAACCCTTCCGATAGGCTTCGTAATGACGCTTACAAATAATTAACAAAGAACAAAAACTCTAAGAGAGATAAAACAACGCTCAATATCAAAGGCTCTCTTAGCACACGACGGTGAATTCTAGATACAAAATTCGTACCTAATACAAATCTGTAGAGATTTATATATAATACCTAAAGGCTCCTAGACACAATAGAACTCAATTACAATGTATTTTAGACCTAGAAGCTATGGGCCGTTCGGACGGTAAGTGGGCTCGTCCGGACGGGCTGTTAAAAACACGGGGAAAAGGCTTCTTAAAAACTGCCGTCCGGACGGGACTCCAGACGCGAGTTCAGACGAGCTTCTCAGGAAATCTTCATCTTCATCACGCGTCGAGACGGTCAAAGAGTCCGGCCGAACGATCTTTGTTCCAATATCAACTTGGCACTTTGAACTCCATTTTGTTCACGAACATTAGCCAATACTTGAAACTAACATCATGGATAAGAGATAAGGAGTCCCTCCTCCCCGCCCCCTTTCTCCTTCCCCCTTGGCCTTCCTTTTTCTTGCCTTTATCGTAGATCAACAAGGGTGTGTATGTCAATGATCTTCAAGGTGCTTTTAGCGGTGCGTGGAATGCGTGAGTATGTGTTAGGTTTTGTTATTTTTTTTAAAATAAGAATGTATTCTCTCTAAATTTGCTTTTAGTAAAGATCTATGGAATGAAGTTTTATTCGTTTTTTCGGTTTTGTTTTAACGGATCCTTAAGAATAATGGAATTGATATCCAGTTGCTCTTTCGTTTTCTTATGGTTTATTTTCTGAAAGCAAACCATAAACCGATGACGAAAAAGTTACTAAACATAAAGAATTGTCACTATAGTGTAAATCATTTTAGGTCTCATTAATGTTCTGATGGGGCAAGATCAGACGTTGAATCAACGAGGCCTAAGGGAGCATTTGCGGTTTCTACTGTCTAGACCCCTCCAGTTTGTCATTGGTTTCCGGTGGGCAAGTTCTACTATGATCATGCTCAAATAGAATAGTCACTCTGGTCGTTCTCTCCTACCCTTTTAATTAGAAAAAAAAAAAAAAATCATTTTCGCTTGATAATAATGTATTTTCAAGTGAAATACATAAGATTCATTTCATGTTTCAGATTAAACTTTAGACCCCTCCCAGTCTGTCATTGGTTTTCTGTGGACAAGTTCTACTATGATCTTAATCAAATAGAACTGCCACTCTGGTCGCTCTCTCATACCTTTTTAATTAGAAAAAAAAAATCATTTTCACTTGATAATAATGTATTTTCAAATGAAATACATAAGATTCATTTCATGATTCAAATTAAATTTTACAAAATAAAAAACGAAACCCCATTTATTTATTTTCAGATTCAATCCAATGCATCCATTCTTCTGTCATGGCTATGATCATTTAAAAGATACATTAAATTTATTGTAATAAGTTAGTAAACGGTTATTAATGATGTTAAGAATTTAATGTGTTTTTTAAATGTTTATAGACATTTGTTACTATTTTAAATGGGTTGAAGAATATTTTATTTAGATTGATTTGGAGAAAATTTTTGTCTAAAAAATAATAGAGGAATCTACATATATATATAAAATAATAATAGAGGAAATCATGGTAATATGAAAGATACATTAAATTTATTGTAATATGGTTTATGGGACTCCGAAATTGTATGCAGTTGGAGAGCTAGAGCTTGGAAAATGGAGGAAGCTCTATGGCTTGGCCCAATGCACTAGGGACCTTTCTAAACAATTAGTAATATATATATAGATTCCTCTATTATTATGAATGATGTTAGTAAATGTTTATAAAACCATAGCCATTATCATGGTAATATGGTTTATGGGACTCCAAAATTGTATGCAGTTGGAGAGCTAGAGCTTGGAAAATGGAGGAAGCTCTATGGCTTGGCCCAATGCACTAGAGACCTTTCTGGAAGTGATTGTTTCAAGTGTCTTGATGGTATAACTGGTGAACTTCCTCACTGTTGTAATGGGAAAGAAGGAGGAAGAGTTGTTGGTGGGAGTTACAACATAAGATTTGAGATTTATCCTTTCATCACTGCTTAGATTATAAGTTTTTTTTTTTAGCAAAAAGGGTAGGCAAGGAGACTAATTGTGGCTATCTTACCTGGCCATAACCATATAATAGCGCCTACCCATTAGGAGCTGCACATGAGAGGTCTATACAGTATGAACCGCAGGCGCTTCCTCAAGTTTAACTGAGCTATAGCTTGACCCAACCCCTCATTAGGGCATCAATAAGAACCAAGATGACTAATACTAATCAAACATATGTGGAGATTATTTACTTTGAAGATTCAAACTCACGTCCTAGTATTTTTCTTTCTCTGTATTTTTAGATTATACAAAGAGTTTTGAGAAACACATTTATTATTCATTTTTTGAGGGGGGGCGGTATCACCATTGTAATGCCCCAATTCCACAACAGTAAACAAAAGTATATTTTCCCCTTTATTATAACTTTCATAAGTATCTGTCTTTGCAAATTCTCACAGGGTTAACTTAGGCAACTATATTCTTTACTATGTTCTATAAATTGTTAAAGAACCATGCAAAAGGGAATTTTACCTATTTTTGTATGAGTGCAGCTGCTATACGGATGGGGCAAAATGGGGGGTTTTTTGCCCTCCATTTATATGCTGACACCTCATTATTTCAAGAAAAATAAAATGAGAACAAAACACTCGATTTTTTTTTCCTTCCTTCTTCTCCCTCACCTCACGCACACACCTGCTAGTTTCTTTCTTTTTCTTTTTCTTTTTTTCTTCTTCTTTTCCAGTTATCCCTCACCTCACGCCTGGTTTCTTTCTTTTTTTTTTTTTTCTTCTTCTTCTCCAGTTCTCCCTCACCTCTCCGGCGACGGCACTCACCATCTCCGGCAATACCATCTCCGGCGACGTTCTTCATTTCCGGCCAACCCAACCGGAAAATACCAAAAAACACAAATCCAACCTCAAAAATCGATTCTAATGCCTCAAAAATCATTTTTAGATTCAAAACTAAAACCTAGATTTTGAAAATTAACCTTAGAGGGGTCCGGGATCCATTGGAGAAGATAAACGTGGGTCACGCCGGAGCCACGGGGTACCATGGTGGGTGGGCATGGGCCGGAATGGCGGCGCTGGGTGGGTGGGCGTCGCCGGCCATGGGTGGGTGGGTTGCTGGCCAGCCTTCTTCTTCTTCTTCTTCTTCGTTTTCCTTCTCTTTTTTCTCTCTTTTTTTCTTTGGCTGACTGAATCTAGTGTTTTTTTTTTTTTTTCTATACAAGTTTTTTGCAATTTTTTTGTTTTAGCTGAGGTGTCTTACTCCTATTGGTGGGCGTAAACTCGGTCTTTTATGCCACGACCGAATTGAAGATAAACTCAGCTATAGCGTTTAAATAAAATGTAAGCACGAAGGGAACGTAGCTCAATTGGTAGAGCCTTCATCAGCGCATGGATGAAAGGAACAGGGATCGATACCTCGCGTTTCCATGGTTTTTAAAATTTTTAAGATAAAATAAATTTTCTCTGTCTTCTTTATTTACTTTTCAAAAATGGTAGTGGAAGACAAAAATTGAGTCATTTGGACCTAAACAGGAGTATGTGGCCCAAAAGCTATGAGGTTAAGCCCATAACCTATCCAACGAAGTGGCTTTCCATCACCCAAATGCCTTCTCTTGTTATAATTATTTAAAAAATTGAATGGCCTAACATAACTAAGCAAATAAGAGGGAAAAGAGTAAGGGGAGAGAGTTAGGAGTCCCTCCTCCCCGCCCCCTTTCTCCTTCTCCTTTCCTCTTTCCTACTTCCACCGTAAATCAACTAGGGTGTGTATGTCAATGATCTTCCGGGTGTTTACTAGCGGTAGGTGGCTGGCGGGTTGTGGTGCGTGGAATGCGTGAGTGTGTGTTGGGTTTTGTTATTATTATTATTTTTTTAAATAAAAACGTATTCTCTCTATATTTGCTTTAAGTAGAGATCTATGGGATGAAGTTTTATTCATTTTTTTTGGTTTTGTTTTCATGGATTCTTAAAAATAACAGAATTGATTTCTAGTTGGTCTTTCATTTTCTTATGGTTTATTTTCTGAAAGCAAACCATAGACCGATGACGGAAGAGTTATCAAGCATAAAGAAGAATTGTCACTATTGTGTAAATCATTTTGCGTCTTACTGATGTCCTAATGGGGTTAGATCAGACTTTAAATCAACGAGGCCTAAGGGAGCATTTGCGGTTTCTACTGTCTATACCCCTCCAGTCTGTCATTGGTTTCTAGTGGACAAGTTTTACTATGATCATGCTCAAATAGAATAGCCACTCTGATCGCTCTCTCCTACTTTTTTAATTAGAAAAAAAAAAAAATCATTTTTGCTTGATAATAATGTATTTTCAAGTGAAATACATAAGATTCATTTCATGATTCAGATTAAATTTTACAAAATAAAAATCGAAACCCCATTTATTTATTTTCAGATTCAATCCAATGCATCCATTAATTCTTCTGTCATGGCTTTGATCATCTCTAGTGTGGAGCTGCACGTGGTTTATAAAGACAAAATACCACATGATGACATAAAGGCTTTGAAAAGCAATTGAATGATCTCTTTTAGGTTGATCATCAAATTGTCTTCACATGTGAGCTGCTTTAGGAGCACGCAGGAAGAAGATGCTATAGTGGACTCATGTGAACATCTTCCTTGTCTTTGCTTCAAACACAAACAAATCACCAAAAGGTAAACATTAAGCAAACACAAAAAGGGTGGCATATCCCCTAACATGCAATCATCATCATCATGAATAGGAGATAAAGATTCACAGTAATTATTTGTGTAAATTATTGGGAGAAACTCTATATAGGATTCAATTGTAGGATTGAGTAACTAGCTCGATAGCCCAAAATTATCTATAACATGTGAGTCTTAAATAAGGCTGACAATTTTTTATAAGACTCGCAAACTTGATGCGAACTCAATATTTAAAGGGTTAATGTTGAAGACTTTGATTTGTTTAATTAAATGGGTCAGATTATAATTGAATTATATAGTTTTTCACCCATGGCTCGACATGACTCAAACCTGACACACGACATATTGGCTAATAATTTTTGACATGATCTAATACAAAATTATAAGGTTAGGGTTGAAGAGTTTGACCTGTTTAATTCAATATGTTAGATTAAGGTTGACTTATATAGTTTTATAATATTGGTTTGACATAGCCACGTGAACATGAATTGTCACCCCAGTCTTATATGAATTCTCTCACATTACATACCAAAATTATTAGCGATTTAGGAATATAATTGTTGTAAATCCCTACCCGGATGGTACCGATATAGTTTATAGGGCTCCATTTTGGACAATTTATGTTCATAGATCCATTTAAAAAACCATATTTTATATAGGGTTTAGGTATAGGATTATCCAGATTAATTTATGCATTTTTTTTTTAATTTTTTAATTTTTAATTTTATTTTTTACAGTGAACATGCCTCACATACATATTGAATTTCATAAGTACTTTCATTCCACTCCTTGTTTGGAAGGAGAGAAAATACAATATATATATATATATATATTTTTTTTTTTAAAAAAAAAGAGAGAGTGAAAGAATTATGGGGTGTGTATTGTTGATATATTTTATATATTATCACGCTTTATCCAAAAATAATAATTGGCAGTTAAGGGAATCCAATCATATCTCCAAATAATTTGTGGTGTTCACTATTATATAAAAAGTTCCAAATAATGTTTTTGGCTCTTGAAATCATGAGACCTTAGAGGTCGTTGTTCATCATAATGGGTTTAGTAGCTGTGGTTGTTACAATTTTAATGCAATTGCTTGATTACTTCAACAAAAAGTTTAGACTTATCACCATTTCACCAAACTAGAAAAAAGCTAAAGCACCAAACATTAACTTCCTTGTACGTACACGATTCAATTAGAGTCTTATATGATTCCTGAATTCGACATAAATTAATGAGTTAAAGTTGAGAAGTTTAACCCATTTAATTAGATGAATCGAATTAAAGTTCACACTAACATAAATTGTCATCACTAAATACAACGCAATGAAAGGTATTCATTGTGTCAAAAGAAGGCAACCAACCAACCACTGATAATAATAATAATAATAGTGAAGTAAAGCAAGAAGTTGATGAATTTAATCACCAGATCTGGCTTATATGCTGTTATTAAAATAACAACATGTATACTATAGTAAAAGCAACGGGTANTAATTAGATGAATCGAATTAAAGTTCACACTAACATAAATTGTCATCACTAAATACAACGCAATGAAAGGTATTCATTGTGTCAAAAGAAGGCAACCAACCAACCACTGATAATAATAATAATAATAATAGTGAAGTAAAGCAAGAAGTTGATGAATTTAATCACCAGATCTGGCTTATATGCTGTTATTAAAATAACAGCATGTATGCTATAGTAAAAGCAACGGATAAGATTAAATCTTTCAAAATCTCTTTTTATTTTCTAACAACATGTATTTTCTCGGTAGATGATTGTCCATTAATTGGCTGCACTAGTCCTTTAAGATCCTCTTGCTAGTTTGGTTTCATATCTCTATCCGCATCTGCCGGGTGGGAGGCATGCACTATGGACCCGGCCTCATCCTACTAAAAACCTTTTATTATTATTATTATTGTTATTATTCTTTTATTTTGTTGGTATCCCACTATGTCAAATAATACCCTTTTATTTATTTATTAAATACAAGTTACATTAAATTTTATTTATTTATTAAATACAAGTTACATTAAATACAAGATTTCCATGGCCAAATTGATAGTAAAAACAAGTTCTACATGTGGAACTTGCGAAATGTTAGCGATCCCACAACCATTAACCAAAGAACAAGGGAGTTGTTTAGCCTACTCACAAAAAAGGCTTCTGGGACTCCGAAATTGTATGCAGTTGGAGAAGTAGAGCTTGGAAAATGGAGGAAGCTCTATGGCTTGGCCCAATGCACTAGGGACCTTTCTGGAAGTGATTGTTTCAAGTGTCTTGATGGTATAACTGGTGAACTTCCTCACTGTTGTAATGGGAAAGAAGGAGGAAGAGTTGTTGGTGGGAGTTGCAACATAAGATTTGAGATTTATCCCTTCATCACTGCTTAGATTATACGTTTTTTTTTTTTTTTATAGCAAAAAGGGTAGGCCGGGAGACTAATTGTTACCTAGGCATGACTATATAGTTGCACCTACCCGCTAGGAGTTGCATATGAGAGACTTAGACAGTATGAATTGCAGGTGCTCTCTCAAGTTTGACTAAGTCATAGCCTGACTCAGCCCCTCACCAGAGCATCAATAAAAACCAAAGTGGCTAATATTACTCTGGCATATGTGAAAATTATTTACTGCGGAGATTCAAACTCATCACGCCCTAATATTTTTCTTTCTAGGTATTTTTAGATTATACGTGTTGTAAACAAACAGTTTTAAGGAACACATTTACTATTCATTTTTTGAGGGGGCGGTATCACCATTGTAATGCCCCAATTCCACCACAGTAAACTAAAGCATATTTTCCTCTTTATTATAACTTTCATAAGTATTTGTCTTTGCANGATGCTATAGTGGACTCATATGAACATATTCCTTGTCTTTGCTTCAAACACAAACAAATCGCCAAAAGGTAAACATTAAGCAAACACAAAAAGGGTGGCATATCCCCTAACATGCAATCATCATCATCATGGATAAGAGATAAGGATTCACGGTAATTATTTGTCTAAATTATTGGGAGAGACTCTATATAGGATTCAATTGTAGGATCGAGTGATTGGCTCGATAGCCCAAAATTATCTATAACACGTGGGTCTTATATAGGGCTGACAATTTTTGATACAACTCGCATACCTGATGCAAACTCAATATTTAAAGGGTTAATGTTGAAGACTTTGATCTATTTAATTAAATTGGTCGGATTATAATTGAATTATATAGTCTTTTACTCATGGCTCGACACGACTCAAACCCAACACACGACATATTGGCTAATAATTTTTGATACAAAATTAGAAGGTTAGGGTTGAAGAGTTTGACCCGTTTAATTAAATAGGTCAGATTAAGATTGACCTATATAGTTTTATAATATTGCTTTGACATAGCCACGTGAACATGAATTGTCACCCCTAGTCTTATATGAATTCTCTCACATTACATACCAAAATTATTAGCAATTTAGGAATATAATTATTGTAAATCCCTACCTGGATGGTACCGATATGGTTTATGGGGCTCCATTTTGGACAATTTATGTTCACAGATCCATTTAAAAAACCATATTTTATATAGGGTTTAGGTATAGGATTATCCAGATTAATTTATCCAATTTTTTTTTTTTTTTTTTTAGTGAACATGCCTCACATACACATTGAATTTCATAAGTCCTTTCATTCCACTCCTTGTTTGGAAGGAGAGAAAATACAATTTTTTTTTTAATTAAAAAAAAACAAGAGAGAGAATTATGGGGCTGTGTATTGTTGATATATTTTACATATTATCACGCTTTATCCAAAAATAATAATTGGCAGCTTAAGGGAATCCAATCATATCTCCAAATAATTTGTGGTGTTCACTATTATATAAAAAGTTCCAAATAATGTTTTTGGCTCTTGAAATTATGAGACCTTAGAGGTCGTTGTTCATCATAATGGGTTTAGTAGCTGTGGTTGTTACAATTTTAATGCAATTGCTTGATTACTTCAACAAAAAGTTTAGACTTATCACCATTTCACCAAACTAGAAAAAAGCTAAAACACCAAACATTAACTTCCTTGTACGTACACGTTTCAATTCGAATTGACAATTTTTTATACGATTCCTAAATTCGACACAAATTAATGAGTTAAAGTTGAGAAGTTTAACCTATTTAATTAAATGAATCGAATTAAAGTTCACACGCTAACATAAATTGTCATCACTAAATACAAGGCAATGAAAGGTATTCATTGTGTCAAAAGAAGGCAACCAACCAACCAATGATAATAATAATAATAATAATAATAATAGCGAAGTAAAGCAAGAAGTTGATGAATTTAATCACCGAATTTGACTTACATGCTGTTATTAAAATAACAAAATGTATGTTATAGTAAAAGCAACGGTTAAGATTGAAACTTTCAATTTTTTTTTTTTATTTTCCTAGTAGATGATTGTCCATTAATTGACTGCACCAGTGGCCCTTTAAGATCCTCTTGCTAGTTTGGTTTCATATCTCTATCCACATCTGCCGGGTGGGAGGCATGCACTATGGACCCTCATCCTACTAAAAACCTTTTATTATTATTATTATTATTGTTATTATTCTTTTATTTTGTTGGTATCCTACTATGTCAAATAATACCCTTTTATTTATTTATTAAAATACAAGTTACATTAAATTTTATTTATTTGTATATTCTCACAAACAAGTCCAGAAGTTTCCAAAAAGATCATGTCAGTTAGGGATAAATGATAATTAAATGAAGATCAAAACTTTCCTTTAATTAATGCATTGAAAGGAAAGGAAAAAAGGGGCATTATTTTATAATTAATTGCTACATTTCTTGCCTCAGGAAGGGGAACCAAAAATTAAAAGAAAAAGAAAAATTCACCTTTACCCAGATGTAAAACTGTAAAAATCATAATTTTTTTTTTTGGCTTTTGTCCTACCTTGTAAAGGTTGTCGGTAATATTGTTTAAAAAAAAAAAAAAAAAAAGGTTGTCGGTAATATCAGATTTATTTCAAAATAAGTTTTACAGTATAACTGTGATGAATTACCTAAGTATACAAGTTCATGATTAATACCTTCTTTACGATGAAAAAAAGTTCTCATTTGATGAGAAAGACCTAAAAAAAAAAAAATAATGACATAAATTTTCTTCAAATCAGTTTAAGTAAAATATTCTTCAACCCATTTAAAATAATGACAAGTGTTAATAAACATTTAAAAGACATATTAAATTTAGTGTAATAAGTTAGTAAACGGTTATTAATGATGTTAAGAATTTAATATGCTTTTTAAATATTTATAGACATTTGTTATTATTTTAAATGGGTCGAAGAATATTTCTTTTAAACTAATTTGGAGAAAATTTTTGTCTAATAAATAATAGAGGAATCTATATAATAATAATAATAATAATAGAGAAAATCATGCTAATATGAAAGTGTTACTATATTCTTTGTGTTAAATAGAACATATATTATTTTGTTGTTTGGACGGTAGAGAAGGAAGACGGCATTATCCACAAGTGCTTTCATTTGGTGGATAATTTTGAAAAATAATAGGTGCTCTTTTAGTGTTTTTTTGTATCATCTTGATCGTATGTGAAAATTATTTTATAAAAACAAAGAGATAAAGTTACCCTTTTTTTTTCACTTGATTTTATAAAATAATTTCTACATATGATAAGAAAGACACAAGGAAAACAATAGGAGAACACCTAACATTTAATTAAGTAATGAAATTTTATTCTTTAAATAATAATAATAATAATAGTAAAATAAGAGTTACACATGGTTAGATCTGATTTGGCTATGTGGGGGCCAATCTATCGACCGGAACAAATAGATCCTTTGGTACCAAAGGAAATATGTCTTCCAGGGGCAGTATGGAAATTCTTCTAGATAGCTCTGTGTCGGCTCGGAAAAAACGCTTCTTTCTTGGTTGCGCTCAAGCCCATCAAAATTGAGGCTTGCTTCATAAATACAATAAAATATTTATAAATAGATAAGACTCGAGTATTTACAATTAATACAATATTAATGAATCTGGGTGTTAGCTCGAGTTCTATCGAGAGAATTTGGGTAAAAAGTCCTATTCAATGTCTTAATTAGAGTAATAGTTTATGTCCAATTCTAGTTTTCGAAATTCTCACTTTAATTCAAATAAAAAGATATAGTTCAGCATATCTCAACTCTTCAGTCTATAAATTGACCCTTACACTAGGTATAAATGATACACTTTTTGACTTTTTGATTATCATATTAGAGAATTCAAAATTCCCACATTAATTCAAACACATATTGCAGATTTAGAAAGTCTAAAAAATGCGCAGTCCACACCGTGTCAA
Organism: Carpinus fangiana; assembly: GCA_006937295.1. Lineage (NCBI taxonomy): Eukaryota > Viridiplantae > Streptophyta > Magnoliopsida > Fagales > Betulaceae > Carpinus > Carpinus fangiana. The sequence goes on from CM017321.1 coordinate 6,447,477, forward strand.
AAATTGTTATAACAATAATCATTTAAAAATTGTTTTAACAATAATCATCAAACGATTTTGAGCATCATAAAGCTGAGATTTCAAGGAAAAGAAAATTTAAGTCATATATTTATCTTCAATAAAGAAAAAATTAATTAATTAAACAGTTGTTAACAGGAATAACGACCCACCATAATTACCCGTTTATTGCTAACAATTTAAGCGCCTAAATGTCGGTAAAATGTATTTCGATGGTTTTGGTCTTATTAAATAATCACACCACACGCTATGAAGTGGCGTGCTCCAAGTAATTAAAACTCAGGCGAAGGGCATTTGCGTGATTTGGAACATAATTGGCGGTTACACTGTTGCTCTCTCCTCACGGCTCGCACTCTCTATAAGCTCAACAACCAAATCTTACCGATAGGAACCGAAGAAGAAGAAGAAGAAGAAGAAAAAGAAAAAAGAAGAAGCAAAGAGAGATCTGGGAAGGGGAAGAGAATGAGGGAGCCACAGGGTGCGGTGGGGGTGGAGACCAACAACGGAACGATGCCGCCCCAGGCTCTGCTGGAGAGGCTCAAGGACTACGGCCAGGAGGACGCTTTTGCCCTCTGGGACGAGCTCTCTCCCGAGGAACGCGACCTTCTCGTCAAGGACATGGAGGTCATTTCATTCTCCTTTGGATCTCTTACTATCTTTGTTTTTCTATTGACTTGGTTTGTTCGCATTAGAATTGTGTTTTCCTTTCCCTTCTGCTTCTCTTCTGCTGCTCGTTCCTGTTTGGTTCCCGAGAAAGCTGATAAGCGATTGGAAAATGAATGGCTCGTCAAATGATTGAGCGTAATGGCTGAATTGAGGTTTTACTTTTCTCTGGCGGCAAACGGTGGGAATTTAGTGACTCGGAAATTGCGGTTTTTGTTTGTTTGGTTGTTTGTATTTTCTCTGCAACCAAACGGAGTTTGGTGATGAGTCTTTGGTGAATTTGGTTGATCTGTGATCAAATCGGCGTCCTTCACTGCGAAAATTAATTTTTATATCACTGCCTTTAAAATATGAATTTGTTGTGATTTATGATGCTTTCTTCAGAGTTTGGATCTTCCAAGGATCGATCGGATCATTCGCTGTTCACTTCGATCTCAAGGTCAGAATCTCTCTCTCTATCTCTCTCTCTCTCTCTAACTGTATGGTCATGTATATACATGCATGCGACCATATATACTTATAGTCCAATTCTGGTAGGTTTTGATGTGTGGATTACACGATTTGAATTGAGATTTCAGGGCTACCGGCAGCGGCTATAGAGCCAGTGCCGGAGAGCAGCGTGTCGACGGTGGAGGAGCGATCACTTGAACACAGGGAGCGATGGTGGAAGATGGGTTTGAAGGCCATCTCGGAGGGAAAATTGGGTGTGTTGCTTTTATCTGGTGGCCAGGTATTACTCTTATTATTCCCTCTCTCTCTTTTTCTTTTCTTCTTCTTCTTCTTCTTCTTTTAATTATTATTTTTTATTTATAAATATGTTTAACCATAAGACATGGTTGATGCACCATACTTTTGTGAGAGTTGCTTTTACTTTTGTGTGAATTGCTTTTTACTTTGTGTTTAACTTTATCATGCAGCTAGAAATAATCGATTATTTAATAATTCTGTTTACGTGAGTATTCATGAAAAATCTCTCTCTAACCATAATTCTTGTATGATGTTGCTTTTTGGGGTTTTGGTTACTCAAAACAATTTGATGATTATTATGCTTAACTTAATAGTGTAAAAGTAGTCACTTTTAATAGTTCTGTGAAACTCTCTCTTTCTCACTTTCTAGTCTGTAATACATTCGTTTCTTCTGGATGTCCCCTTACGAAAGTTGTTTATTAATAAGTCCACTAATGATATTGAAGCAATGATTGTAGCTTTTTCTGTGGATAATCATTATTTGTAATAAAGTTGCTTTTTAGAATTCCACATTTTTTCGTAGTAGGAAGCAACTACAGAAAATGATTCTCTTGAAGATCGTTAAATGTGAAAGCTGGAATGCTTAGGCCCCAATGTGTTAAAAGAGAGCACTTTTGGGAATATTTATATTAGTTCATATTTTTTGTTTAAGAACTTAGGTCTGAGGAGGTTGGTTTCATTTATTTATGTATTTTTATCCTTTTCAATAACTAAAATTACAAGATAGGATACCTTCCAGTCTGACACAATAAGAATCCTATTCAATCAAATCTAGCTAGAAAGGAAGTAGTCTCCCTGGAGCTTTAAGATTATAATCACTAAGACATTTCTAGGCCAAACTTGAACCCCATTATCCCCACCTTCCTGAGTCATCCAGTTACATTGTACAGCGATTTTCATCAATCATTAGCTTTAATATTTCTAGATTACGTTTGATCATATAATTCATGAAAATATATATTTTTACCCTTATGGTTTTCTATGTTGGAATAGGAATCTTTTAACAGAAAACTCGTCCTTCTTAAGCCCTTTTTTTTTTTTTTTTTAAATTTTTAAATTTTTTTATAAGCCTTAATATGTTATCCTAGGCAATTTTTTTTTGTGATGGTTAAGAGTTAGTATATGTTGTACCTGCAATTAGCTTTACCAATAAATATTTTTAACTAAATTTTATCCTCTCTTTTTTTTCTTCTTTTTTTTTTTCTTGAAAAAACTTCTGGAAACAAGAGAGCATTCATTAAATACTTATAAACATAGCTCTTCAAGAAAGTCGGCAATTGCCCAATGAAAAAGGCCAAGTATGCATAGAAATTTCCTCTTCACAGTAGAGCTGAATCCAATTTCTTGTATTTGTATATATTACAGGGAATAATGAGGAACTTGATTGAGTTCTCACTCTTCATAGTTCTACCCTCTCTTAATACTGGAGAAGTTTGCTCTTTCTTGTTTTTTGAAACATTGTGTTACTTAGAACTTGGAAGATTTGCTGACGAATTGTACTATGGTGTACTTGACTGCTGTAAAAGGTTAATTTGATGATTGTGAATAAACCTGACCCACCCCCCACCCCCCCCCTCCCTCTCTTCCCAAATTCTCTCTGATAATGGACATTTTTTAGCATATTGCTGGTTCAAGGTTACATAGATTGGTTGATTGGTCGATCATTATAAAGCTTTTCAGGAAAAGGTGTTTAGTAATCTTTTAGATCTTATCAGGATGCATGTTACATTGCCTCCATTGTTCAAATACTTTAATGTCTACTTGTTTGTTGTTACATATGTCTCTCTCTCTCTCCGTTTTAATTTTTTTTTCCCCCTTTAGCATTGTGTTAATCTAATTATTACATGCATTTTCTCATGATTTAAATGTAAATTCAGGGAACTCGACTTGGAAGTTCAGATCCAAAAGGGTGTTTCAGTGAGTAAATATCAAGTTAACTTCATTTTGGAACAATTTTCTGCTGTGCCGGATATGTCTAATCTAAAGGGGTGGTTTGGAATTTGAAACAGAAGAGGGATCAATACCCTGCATCTCCACTTTCTATCTTACCAATCAAAATAGTTGCTAAATAAGAACTAGAAATGCTTAGAGAATGCAAGGTGTGCATATTAAGATAGTTATAAAATTCTTTAATTTTTTTTCCCTCTCTTCCTGTTTGTCAAACTATTAGGAAAGTTCAATAGTCCTTCCAATGCTATTTGTCTGGTATTTCATTTTTGGATATCTCAAAATGTTTTCCAGTTTGAAAATCACTTGGCATAAATTGAATAACTTTCCTAATATGGCCTTGTTTTATTGGAAAGTCAATTGGTTTAGATTACTCTGCTAAGTTTGCTTGACCTTTTAGGGGAGGTAGTCTTGGAAACATTTATCTTTTTATTTGAAAGATAATGCATAAAATGATGTCCCTTTAAAGAGGTGGATTTCCTTAGGTAGACAAATGATATTGGGGCAGAGGGGGTAAATATTGTTACTAGAAATAGAGCACCTGACTACAAACAAATTCATTGCTCTCTGCTTTCGGCTAAAAGAGTTGCCTTTTTCTAGCATGGATCATATCTCTAGTTCAAGCACAGACTTCATGTTTTTCCTGGTGGCCTTTGCCAATGCCGTCTTTCACCTTCTGTTGTTCAAGGTCATATCTTTAGTTGAAAATTTACATTGAAAGGATAATTGGATGATGGCTTCTATTATTTGTAAAAAACATCTAAAGTGTCAATATAAAAAAATTCGAAAAATTCCTTAGAATTGCAAGACCAGAATATATAATAATTGATCTTCCTCTTTTTTTTGGTCAGTAGTCTTTATTTATTATTTTACGTTAATTACTTCTCCTAAATAGAATAAATTAGTCTTATCGTTGCTTACCATCGAGAATTTTGTGGCAGTTCGTAATTTTTCGGATATATTTGATCTTTAAGAATTTTCTCAATTTGGTATTTCCCTCTGAATAGTTTTGAAATAAGGGGTTCTGTTATTTTTACCTCTTCTTTTTTATTTTTACTTTTATTTAGATATTGGGCTTCCATCTGCCAAGTCACTTTTTCAACTGCAAGCTGAGCGAATATTATGTGTTCAAAGACTAGCTGCTCAGGCTACAAATGAGGGTAAAGCTCTCTCTGTCTCTCTCTCCTTTGAAGTATTAGCTAAACAACTGAAAACCCTCGTTATATGACATTCTATTATAATAATACCTGCAGGTTCTGCCGGATCAGTGCAAATACATTGGTACATAATGACCAGTCCATTCACTGATGATGCTACACGCAAATTTTTTGAAAGTCATAAATTCTTTGGTCTGGAAGCTGACCAAGTAAGAATTTTATTTTTATTTTCTATTAATATCCTCCCTTTTTTCCCATGGAAAGCCCCCCCTCTGCAGGTTTGTTTGTTTGTTTGTTTGTTTATTTTTTGTTCTCTCCTCACATTGAAGGATACGCTTCTTAATGTAGGTCACCTTCTTTCAGCAAGGCACTATACCTTGTGTTTCAAAAGATGGCAGATTTATTATGGAGACTCCATACAGGGTATGATTACTTTTTTTGTAGACTAACTGAATTGGACTTTTTAAAGTTTCGTTGGTCTTCTGCAAATACGCTAGTTTTGGGTCCTCAAAAATTTTGTTTCATGTCATTTTGCTTCTCAATGAGTGTCATCATTGAAGCTCTTAATAATTGTTGACTGTTACTAGGATTACTTCTATTCATTTTGTTTTATTATGTTTATAAGTTACTTATCCATTCTGCCAATATCGTCATTACATGACTTTAATTTTTTAAATCCAGGTATCTAAGGCTCCAGATGGGAATGGTGGAGTATATTCAGGTATTTTTTCTAAAACTTCCACTTTACATGTTGATTACAACTGCTGAACTTGACTATCTTTGTATCTCTTATTGTTTGGACCACACTCATTGGTTTAATTGAAGCCCTAATATCTTGATCAGCTCTAAAATCTTCAAGGTTGTTAGAAGATATGGCCACGAGAGGGATTAAATATGTGGATTGCTACGGAGTAGACAATGCACTGGTCAATTTTTTTTTTCTTTAACTTGTCCTCTGTTGGTTAAAGTTCCCTAGCTTTTTTTTGGTTAATGTTAATTAGCATATTGAATGCAGGTCCGAGTGGCTGATCCAACTTTCTTGGGCTATTTCATGGATAAAGGCGTAGCTGCTGCAGCAAAAGTTGTCCGTAAGGTAACCATTCTTTAGAAAAGACATGGGAACTTCAATTGTTTTAACCATCTCTATTATTTAAAATTGTGGATTTTTCAGAGAGCTTTTGAATTTGGATTGTGCTATAGCTTTTGCTGCTTTTGTTGTGCTGCTTGAAGTTATCATTTCCCTCATATGAACTTTGACTTTGTTCTGAATATTTACTGGATATTGTATTTGTGTGATTCAATCTGTCAGGAGAAAGAGAATGTGTAATTCATCTGATTTGTGAATGAAGTTTACATCATTGTGTGATTTTCCTTGGGACACGAAGAAGTCATTGGGAAACCATGAAAATAATATGAATGCTTGCAATTGCATTTCTAAATTCATGTAGGAGTGGGATATGTTTATATTCTATGGTTGCCATTTTCTTTGTGCATGTTTTAATTTATTTGGCATCGCTATCTTCAACTTCTGTTCATCTTTTCTGGAGGTGTGTCCTATATTTGCTGTCTTCGTCAGGGTGTCAGACATGGGGACACTATCCCCTAGGCATGTCTGTGCTTGCTAGCCTTTGATAAACTATTATAGGCGGCCTTGTTTTAATTATTATAAATCGTATGTTAACATTACTGTGCTAAATGCTAATTGTTAATAATTTGTAAGAAGTGAGCACATATAGAGTTGGACAAAAATTTCCTCCAAACCTGTCTTGAGAAAATATCTTCCAACCTATTTAAAATACTGCTAAGTGTCTATAAGCATTTAAAACGCATATTAAATTTTTCAGGTCATTAATAGCAGTTTACTAACTTAGACTAACGTTTTAAATGTTTATACACTTGGCAGTATTTTAAATGGGTTGAAGGATATTTCCTCTAAACTAGTTTGGAGTAAATTTTTGTCCTATAGAGTTTCATAAGTGAATATATAGTGCATGCATTTGACTGCAATTCAATTTGTATTTCTTGAACAATGTCATTATGCTCTTTAGTAGCTTATTTTTACACATAATTGTTCGGTTGTTATTTGTATAAACTTGTAGGATGTGGCATTGCATCTTAATTTTTGGAGTTATTTGGTTACAGGCTTATCCCCAAGAAAATGTTGGCGTTTTTGTAAGGCGGGGTAAAGGTGGACCTCTCACTGTAGTTGAGTACAGTGAGTTGGACACATCACTGGCTTCTGCAATCAATCAGGAGACTGGACGTCTTCGTTTTTGTTGGAGTAATGTAATGTCTGATGCCACATTGTTTGATCTACCATTGCTTATTTATAATACAATATTGTGCTTGTGGATTTACATTCTGCTTTTTATTATCTTTGAAATCCTGGGCTCTTAGAAGTTTTTGTGAAAATTATGATTTATGTAACTAGGGTGACCCTCCCCTTGTTACATTGGTTGGCGGCATGTGCTAGTCCTCTTATATAATTGAAATATACCTTTCTTTTCTATAATGACAACACTTAACCAAAACAAAATAATAATATAATGTCTAATAAGCATACTTGTAAGTTTGATGCTCTATCAGCTGTGAATTTTGCAAATTGTGTATNGTTGGAGTAATGTAATGTCTGATGCCACATTGTTTGATCTACCATTGCTTATTTATAACACAATATTGTGCTTGTGGATTTACATTCTGCTTTTTATTATCTTTGAAATCCTGGGCTCTTAGAAGTTTTTGTGAAAATTATGATTTATGTAACTAGGGTGACCCTCCCCTTGTTACATTGGTTGGCGGCATGTGCTAGTCCTCTTATATAATTGAAATATACCTTTCTTTTCTATAATGACAACACTTAATTGCTCTTCTCCACCAGTTGTACTTAGGCCTACTTTTTTGTGAGATGTTGCTGTATTTGGTTGACCAAGAACTCTCCCCAACTGGTAGACAAGCAGATCCCCCTCCCAAAACAAAATAATAATATAATGTCTAATAAGCATACTTGTAAGTTTGATGCTCTATCAGCTGTGAATTTTGCAAATTGTGTATATTTAGTTTGTTTGTTGAAGTATATTGAATACTAAAAACAAGTATGCATGGCTTTCTTCTCAATGTTTTTAGTGAAATTTGATATTGGTACCATAGAGCACCATATTTTGCTGAGCATTTTGGCTTTGTCATGTGCTATATAGTTGCATTGTCAATGGTTTTGCATTCTTTCGAAAGCTCGTCTCATTCTAGAGTTCTTGTCAATTCCTGCTTTTCAGGTGTGCTTACACATGTTTAGCTTGGATTTTCTAAACCAAGTGGCAAGTGGCCTCGAGAAAGATAGCATGTTAGTGATGCTCCTCTCTCTCTCTTGTTTCTTTGATTTTCATCTAGCATGGTTACGATATTTGTCATTCCTGTAATCAGACCATTTTTTTTTTTTAATGCAAAACAGATGCAAAATTTTAGTTGCACTCTACCTAGCCATTAAATTATCAATTAGTGCCATATACCGAGTAGTCTGGGAGTTGGAGTAGTTTATGCATGGAGCTAGCTGATGCATTTGTCTTTCCATTAGAGTAAAACGCATAATTTTTCTTCTAGAACTGAGTTTTGACCTCTCTCTGCATACCCTCTGTCTAACTTTATCAAGTAATGCTGATTGAACCTGTCACCGTGATTATGTCTAGCTTAATAGGAGTCCATTTCGTTTGGAAGCCTGAGGCTAAAGAAGATCCATCAACATTAAACTTATAGGTCCTTTAAGGCTGGGGGTCCTTGGAGGCATATAAGTAGTGCGAGTAGAGGAAGAACCTGAGCTAGCTTTCATGTCTTGGAACTTCCATTTTCATATATATCAGTGAACTCTAGTATGTTGGATATGTCTGCATAGACGAAAGTAACTGGTAGAATGTATTGCATTTCACATTAGTGTTAACTCACTGGTTCTCCATCTGAATTTTGTTGTGGTTCAGCACTTAATTCTGTATGTATGCACCCGGAGTTTCTACTATTACAAGGATATTAATGTGCACATTCTTTGTGAGTGCAGTTACCATCTTGCTGAGAAGAAAATTCCTTCTATACATGGACAAACAATGGGATTAAAACTAGAGCAGTTTATTTTTGATGCATTTCCCTATGCTCCTTCAACTGCACTTTTTGAGGTTACTTTGTTCTTCTGGTTCTCACTGTAATTCCAGTAATTTACTTTCTTATATTATATATCTGCTGCTTATCGAAAAATGCTACCTTTTGTACTTGGACTAATTGTTTGTCCCAATGCATCCAGGTATTACGTGAAGAAGAGTTTGCACCAGTAAAAAATGCCAATGGGTCAAATTTTGACACCCCGGACAGCGCTAGGCTTCTTGTTCTCCGACTCCACAGTCGTTGGGTAGTTGCTGCTGGTGGCTTCTTAACACATTCAGTGCCCTTGTACTTAACAGGTAATTCCTTGCTTTATATTGTATCCATTCTTGTAGTTCAATTGAAGCATATAAAGTGCATTCACATGCTAAAAGCTGTAACAGCTATAGGAAATGTATTTTCTGCGTTATTAAAAAAAAGTCAATTTTTAGTCCTCCGCCATAATTGATATTGTTTCAGGTGTGGAGGTATCACCACAATGTTCTTATGCTGGAGAAAACCTAGAAGCCATATGCCGTGGAAGAACATTCCATGCGCCATGCGAGATTACATTTTAGTTGAGTTTGATCCATATATTCTCCATGTTTGCGGCTCTACTACTACTACTACTTCTACTTCAACTGAAGTTAGAATGGGTGAGGTTGGTCTTTCTCATGCACGTAATGTATTAGATCGAAGAGTGGGTGAAAGGACGGTATATTAATTATAGGTTTTGGGATATTTTAAGCATGTCAGGATTTATTCAATCATGCCAATATCTTTGGTGCATTTTTATTTTTGAGATTTGCCCCATTTATGGTCATTTCTTTGCAGTGTTAAAAACTTTTTTGATATTCAATTGTTTGCCCCATTGATATCTATCTTCATTTATTATGATCCTTTTGTTTTTCATTTTTGCGAAATTTTCCATGAAATGAGTCCTGCCCAAAATTATAGAAACGTGTGCAGTTGTAAGAGAGGAGAAATATAAGTAAAAAAATTAATTTTGTTTGTAGTTGCTTACTCACTGTTGCACGACTAAAAAAAAAAAAGAAAAAGAAAAAGAAAAAGAAAATAAAGTTCAATCTTCACATAAAGACAAGCGACTTTGCATGGGCCATTAAAACAAACGCTTTACTCATTCAGTCATTTCTCCTAAGAAATCAATTTTATTTTTTATTTTTTTAAAACATTAGGAAGAGGGCCATGGCCTCTTTCGGTCTCAACATCAGTGCCACTGATGATAGACTTTTAGATGGAACATAACAAATCCAAATCCAACTTTTGCTCACCCTACTGAAGAAGGCATTCAAGCCAAAGCTTCTCATAATGTGGAAGGAGAAGGCAGGTTGATGGGATCAGATCAGATCAGATCAGAAAGTCCACCTTCTCTTCTCTGGAAAGGAGCAAGCCCCCTATGCAACAACTCTAATTTCTAGTTTCTTACTTAGAAAGTGGTGGAAAACCTTTGACCTCAAACCCCATTCTTCCAGTCTAACCTGTTTCAAATCCCATGGTGATAAATGATAATAGCATTGTTCTGTAGAGCTGTACAAATGCCCCTTGGCTATGTAGTTTAACCACAGCAATCCGCTTTCTTTGAACTTGCATTTCAAACATCTCCAAGTAGTTAGCTAGGTAGACATGCTCCAAAAACTAAAATCCACCAAAACTTTGAACAATGACTTGGGTGAGAAGAAATACGAAGCTGGTTGTAGATTGTGAATGCTCTATTATACTTTAGCCTGTGTATGACGACAATCTACCGAACCAGCCAATAAAGACAGGTTCTCCCTGATTCATTCTTCCATGAATTGCAAATAGCAAATAAGTTCATCATCAAAATTTGGGAAATCCAATAATTCAAAATTACTTTTCAAATAACCGAGCGAACAATATTACATTTATTTTCTCAACATCCAGATAATCAGGATTACCTGAGACCGATCGAAAAACCCCTGTCAGACATCACAATAAGACAAGTGTTGCATTATGTACAGTTTGACAATCCTCTAATCAGAAGATCAGAAGAAAATGAGCAGCATAAGCAACAGCATGGGCAATAAATAATTATGATGTCAAATGCCCACACGAACCTACTAAAGAAAAATTGGTCTCAACAAGATGTGTTCGAGCACAAGAACTACAGGAAAAAGTCACATAAAAGAAAGAGGAGTCGGGACAAGATCATGACAGCCTTAAAGGTAATAAGAGTGGAAGGAAAGTTGACCTTAATTATAATTTTACATGGTAAGATCAGAGAATGCTTCCCCTCATTAAAAGCATTCCTTTCCTATTTTTTATTTTTGGATATCAAAAAGGGGCAAATTATGAATGTTTGATACCAAGAAAAAGATGATTCCAGCAAGGTGGGAGTGGAATGATAAGGATATTTATTCAAATGCACTTCCCATTGCCCACATTTAAATAAAGAGAAATGCTAGATACTATAATTCTATTCAACATTCATCCAACGATGTTGATGTGATAATCCCAACTAACTATTATATCTTTTTTTTTTTTAATTTTTTTTTTTAACAATGATTGATCCAAGGGTTGTCACAGTGCCACATAAACATTGTTGGATGAATATTTGATAAAACTATAGTATTTAGCATTACTCTTGAATAAAAGATTGATATAAAATTGGCCTTTTTTTTTGTTGACAACAAGACTCTAAAACATATTGACTGCTTATACATTTATTCATTGTAGTTGGATCACTTTGAACGCCTAAAAACCCACACCAGCTTTCAGACAATTGAAAAAGACTCAGCTACTCATTTTTTCTCAATCACTTACCCGTTCCTCCTCTTTAGAGGTGTGAATGAGTTAAGTAACCACACACCAAGGTTCTTCATAAAATTTATTAGGAATTTGATACTTGCATTTATGCTGTTCGTTTTATAGTTCATAAAACTGATGAATGAAAAAATGGAGACTTAAAGAGAGAGGTGACATTTGAAGAAAGAAACCCTTTTCTTTTTCATAGCACATCCGCAGAGATGGTATTTACGAGTCCAAATTTAGACATCAGCCCTTCTAGAAAAAACAATTTAGAAGATGGTTAAAAATCATCATCCTGGAATTTGATAAAGGAGCCTAAATCTAAATTGATTGTCGGCCAAGGAAAATCAGTCCGTCTATTGGTCAAACGAATAGGAAAAGAATAGCTTTGATAGAGGCTTTGCTCAAAAGAAACCATTTATTTAGAATTAGAAGCGCATACATCCTGTGGTCAGTACAAAACCATAGAAAAATAACGGAAAATTTTCATACGTACAATGGAGCCAAGGATTTCAAAAAAAGGTTTTCCCTTCATGTTTTTATCGATATGGTGACACCCCGAGCAGTGGCTCCAAGCAAGCCAATTGATGCTGCAGAAATCTATAAACAGATTCAGTCGTCATGGCAGCTATACGAACAACAAGACCTATCCCCTGCACAGACAGCAAACCCGTGGCCAGTATTTAACTCAGATAGCCAGCAATATGACATTTAAACAATATTTTTATGTTAAATGCTCAGGAAAATGTAACAAACTTTTCATTTGTACTTTCAAATAAATAAGCCCAACTTTAAGGGGATAAAGGGAGTAAAAGGATAATTGCATTGAGATCTCGATCAACATAACCATCTAACTCATATGATACCTCCTCCCATTTAAGAATAGAGTGAAGAGTGAAGTCCTAAGGTCAACATCCAAGGGTGTGTATATTAATAATTAGGGGGAGAGAGATCAGTTAACATACACTATACCCTTATTTTTGAGCCATATAACAAAGTCACTGCTGTTTTGTGATTTTAGACATTGCAAATAGCTGAATTGTATTTGTACATATTGACTTAGCATAAGGAGTTTTATGAAGGTCACCGTGTCAAAGACCTCGTGACTGATGCACACAAGTACACCAATCTCTGCATCCTTGTTACATAAATTCAAAGTAGAAACATGAAAAGTGAACTAAGCATGGTTCCTGAAAACTACCAAAGCATATTATATACATAAGTTCATAGGTTTTATATATGCTGAAGAAAAAAGATAATGTTCAATTAATATTTCATGAGTCCTTCACATAAAAAGTTACATTGAACTTAAAACTAATAATGCATTGAGCATTCACAAAATGAAACATTTACACTAGATTCAAATTAAGTGAAATAAAATTTACTGAATTACAAATCACTTGATTAAGCTTTTGAGATAAGTCAAGAAGTCACTATTCTACACTACAAGAATTTTGGGTTTTATTCGAACTGAAGTCAATAAAGTGAGCACTTCTCATATGGGCAGGTTACCAAAAAAAAAAACACAATTATTTTTTACTAGTTAGCTCAGTAAGCAAGCTGCAAGCTCTCATTCACGGTTAAAGAAAGCATGAGAAGCACAGTTGTAGAAAAAAATTCAGCGATCACCATGTGATAGCAAATTCAGTCAAAATTACCTTAGGACCAAAGACACTAGCAGAAGCAATAAAGCTTGGTTTCATCAAGAAATGATCAGATTTCGTTATTATTTGGCGGCCCAAGGAAGTGGATGGGACATGTAATTGCTCAGACATTATCCTCTTCACATCTTCTTGAACTTGGCTCTGAATGTGATTCATCTTTGGCCTACAACAAACCAACCATAAGGTCTAACATTAATTTATTTATAGAAATTCCAAATTATACAATAACATACAGGATAACTATGCCGGGAATGAGTTATAAATCATTACTCACCCCAAGATAACAACCATTGCAATGACTTGATAGTCCTGCATGCGTTCTGCAATAGAGGTAATACTTCCTCGCTCTAGAAGCACCTGCTCTAGAATGTTAAACCATGTGAGATGAAGTGGTAAGAAAAGAATCTACAACCTCCAGGTGCCTCCCAAAACTTTGTTATTGCAAGACAACGTGTAAACTTTGCTAAATCTTTGATTCCTGCTTAAAAAAACAAAAAAAATTCTAACCAAACTAAATACTGTAAAAACCAAAATGCCCTAAAGGCAACCTAATATCTTGTTATGAGCAAGTTGAAGATTTCAGAAGAGGGAGGAAAGACTGGAAAATTCGCGCATGAAGTCGGTCAATAAAAAAATTGTAGGGAAAAGATCAGAAATAATGTAAGATTACATGATCATTATGGAAGTGGCAGAGGTAAGTTGATTAAATTGCCAAACTATGGCTCCTTCGTAACATTATCCTCAGAATAGATAGCCAATAAAAAGGAATTTTGACAGCTTTCCAGACTCGCCCATTATTAAAAAATCATTCCTAGAATTATCTTAAATAAGCAACAGCAAATTACTAATCCAACAAATACAGAATAAAACAGAAAAAATAGCATTACCGTATCAAGAAACAAAGGTTGATTGTCTTCTAAGAAGATGTGGTTGGTGCTCTTATAAAGATCGAAATCCCATTTTTCTCCGCTTTCATGGCGCCCACTGGTAATCCAATCAACAATGACCATACTTGAGTCTGAAGCCACCCTGAAGACTTGTTTCTGAGAGTACCTTGCAGTGGAGAAACATGTCACCGGATCTGGAACGACAGCCAATACAGCACCACTCCCAACTCTTGTCTACAGCACCACATTAATTCACCATTATCACTTTGAAAGCACCACATTAATTCACCACTATCACTTTGAAACCGTTCTTCACACCAATAGTCAAAAAGGAAAACTTCTTGAAGAATTGTCTCTGTATTTCAATGCATGTCCTCCCGTGATTTCAACAGAAACCTCCTAGACGCTAACTTCTTAGAAATGAATTAACAGTTATATGCACCATAACTGCATACAAAAGTTCAAAGTAGGAAAATAACATTTTAAAAATATTAAATCACCACTTATCCTACAAAATTACTTTAGGATAAATAGTGAACTTAATCATTAATTAATTTTTTTTGATAAGTAACTTATCATCAATTAATATTCTAACAAGCTGTCTCATGTGTAAGGCCAAACAAATGAAATATTTTAATTGAAATAGGAGATACACTATAGAGCTATTATTATGATACATGTTAAATCACGACTTATCCCAAAACCTTTAACTTTTTGGAATAAGTAGCCTTTTAACACAAAAAAAAAAAAAAAAAAAAAAAAAACAGCTGAGACACATTTATTCTTTTATTTCTTGAAATTCAATAACAAGTTGTCAACTTAAGGCAAGATTGTTACCTCCAAGACTTGTTCAGAACACTTGGATCCCATGGACTTGTATACCTATGGAAGGGTAAACACCATGCTGGGTTATCCGTGTAAAACAAGAATCAAATGAAATACAGCAAAATCAGGCACAAACATTGTAATGTACTTAACCCGGAACTTAATTAATACAATTCAAAACCAGCAAACCCAAAAGAAGGATTAAAACTCAAAAATCAAGTTACTAACACAATGCAAAACAAGTTGAGAGAAGCAAAAGAAATCAACCTTTGTTGAAGCTTGGGTTGTAAGGACAGCGGTGCAACCATCTCCAACGGTTAATTCACATGAAATAGAATCTCCCTGCACCCAATACAAGAGAAAATTATAACCCATAAAACCAAATAAAGACTGATTATCATGTGATACAAAAGAGTAAGATAGATGGAACATACAGAGACAATGCCACCACCATAGGTGAGGCTATAAATCCAAACAGCATCAGTACTAGAGGGACCCACCTGAGGAAAAGAGCAACAAAGAAAATGTCTAACAGCCTCAGCCTCAGCCTCAGTTTAAGATTGTTTCTGATGAACAATCAATTGCCCACATATAATACAAGATTGAACACAAGAAGAAAAAGTCAACCTTATTGGGAACTATGAATTTGAGGGGATACTTTGAGAAGCACCTTGTCACTGTTGATCTCCCTCCCACCATCTCCACCACCACCTTACCTTCACTTTCCATTTTCTCTCTTCTCTGTCTCACTGTGAATCTGAAACTAAGATGCAGCAAAGTGGAGAGCGCGTGAGAGCCACGTTCCTTATTATAAAGGAGCAACTCAAAATGGGCTCCGCGGCCCACGGGCGACGTCGTTTAGCTTAGCTTGAGTTAAGGCTTTGCATGACTGGACGACGTCGTTTGGAAAGAAAATTAAACCCCGAAACTGGAGCTTGATAATCAGTTGCTTCGCGCACACACACACAAGCCACCACTGCTCTGACAAAACATTACGGCGGAGCGGCGAAGCCCCGATCGCCGATAACAGCCTACTGTCCTAGACGACGTCGTCTTCGGCGTTCCCCTCAGGTAATTCTGATATTTGTATTTCTTTTTGTAGTTTCTGGATAGATATGTACTTGCGTGTTTGTTATTGAATGTGAGGTTTTTTCTTCTTTTCGAATTGAATCTCAATCCCTTGGCCATTGAGAGAGAGAGAGAGAGAGAGAGAGAGAGAGGTTTTAAATGGTGAAAAACTGGGTAGAAAAATTTTGAATCTTTTTCCCCATTTCCTTTATCTTCTCATTAACAAAAATAAAAAATAAAAAATTCATTTGGTTTTTTCTAAATAAGTTGGTAAATTTTTTTTTGGGTATCCTTGATAAGCACTGGGAATTATTTTGATAAGTCAAACGTGGTAGCTAATCTTGAATCTGTTGGGAAAATTTGCATTAGGGAAGACTAGCAGCTTTAGTTTAGTAATTTGCAGGTTGCTCATATATATACCCTCATTTTTTTTTTTTTTTATTCATATATAAGGGAAGGAAGTAGCATTTGGGATAGCTCATTGGCAGTAAGATGTTAGGTTTTGGTGAAAGGCACAGCACCGCAGTCCTTGGCAGTCATGTCCTTGACTGGGCTCTCGGGCAGAGGAGGTTTATGGACGCTTACGGAGGGTAGCCTGAGTAGGGGACACGGAAAGCTCTAGCTGATAAGGAAGTAAGCAAATGAACCTTATACTCTTTGAGGGAAATTTACCCACGGAAAAGTTTCAGAGGAAGAGTGCATTATATAGAAGTAAAGAAAAAGAAATAAACCACTTGTAGACAGGGTTTAGGTACGTATATATAACTTGTTCTCAGTTGTTAGGGTCTAAGTCTTAGGCTTCGTTTGTTTAAGCGTAAAATACTTTCTGAAAAATATTTTCTGTATTTTCCGGTGATCAGTGCAACTGAAAATATTTTCGCTTTGACCAAAAAAGTTTATTTTGCTTTGGAAAATGATTTTTGGTTTTTTAAATTTCATAAATCATTTTCTCAGTTTGAGTTTCTCCTGCTCAAACAACTGGACCATTGTTAGAGTTTGCCAAACCTCAGCTGGAGGTTCCTAAAAGTCGCCAAGCGTTTTTCGCTGTTGCTCATTTTCCATAGGAGCCAAACGCCAAAAATTATTTTCTTGTTTTTGAAATTGTTTTTCGTCAGAAAATATTTTCGGACGGAAAACATTTTACTTAGAAACAAGCCGAGCCTTAAATCTGTTGTTAATACAGTAGCCATATTTTCAATGTATAAACAGGAATGAGTTTTGTGAATGAGAAAGTGTGTGCAGGAAACATATGATCAATAGCATCAAGATTCCAAAGAGAAATTATTATGGGTTTTACTTTAGTCAATCAAAAGTTGGTACTTTACGCTAAAAGAAATGTGCAGAGGGTACATGCAGTGGGTAGGATAGAGGATGAGTAGATTTGGATTCGACAACTTCCCGCAGCATTACTTTGCAATCAAGGCTATCAAACCATTTCACGTGTTTCTGAGCATGCTGTAGCATTTCATAGCATTGAGTTTATATCAAATCTGATATTTTCAAGGATTTAAACATTTAAACTTTGAAATGTCAATGACTACATACAGCGAGCGTATGATCTTAACACAAGGAGAGCAATTAGCCAATCTGCATGATATCTTTCTTTCACCTCAAAATCTTTCTTGTTCCAAATGCACCACCATCGTTGTCAATGTCTTTTGGCTGATAAAGTTCGAGTTCACGCAGGCTTGTGACAACAAATGCTGTAAATTTTTGTCAATAGCTTCTCTCAACCCTTCATCAACCAAAATGTCTGTGATATAAATCACAATAACATCTCATTGTCTCTGAGAAGATTAGACTACATATACCTTTTCCTGCACTTGAGCTAGTTAGCCATCAACTCAGTCTTTTTAGATGGATTATGCATTAATTAAAATATGTCCCTATTTATTATTTGATTTTGATATTCTACCTAAATTATTATATTCCTTTTATTTCATTAAAATACTCGTTAGTTACAAACATATACTGTTATCTCTATTACGAATGGACATTCTTTAGAATTTTCTGTTCCAGTTTTACTAAATATACATGTTTTGAGCACCTCTTCGTGAGTTGTGGGATATAGAAGATGTGATAGTAGTATACAAGTTGAAGCTATTTCTGTTTTGACTTTTCAAATATGTTTCATGCGATCCTTTATTGTCATGTTTGTTTTGATGACTAGTGATTATTATTACCCAACTTTCAACGATCTAACGTAGAACACACTTTGATGCTGTATTTCCCTTCTTCTTGAGGTTTAGAGCTATTATATCTTCTTCTTCCTGTTTTTTCTTTTGAAGCTTAATTTTATGTCCAGTTTAGCTTTGTAAATATCTTCTTTCCTATTTTATTAAGCTAGATTAAAGCAAATGCTTATGATTTAAAGTTATCCTGTTTATTTATTTATTTATTTTTTGAATTCCAGGCCATATTGTTGTCCGGAGAGAACTCAAAGTGCATAGATTAATTTTCCATTAGTAGAATATAAACTTGAAAATGAGCTTCATTTTGAGATTAAGGCATAATTTACCTAATGGGTTATCCAGAAAATCTTTGGTAGCACTAAATCCCATTAACTTCAATGGGTTCACTCGAAGTTTTGGTCAACCTGCAAAGGAGGAAGAAGAGGAAGAAGTTGAGATTGATCAGAGAAGGCTTCCAACTGATTTCGATCCCGCTACTTTCGATCCTACGGAGCATCGTAGTCCTCCAACGGACCGTGTCTTTAGGCTTGTAGACGAAGTTTCAGGACTCACATTGGCTGAAGCTTGCGAGTTGGGCGTCGTTATGATGAGAAAAATGGGAATGAAGGAACCACCAACAGTGGGAGTCATGAAACCAGGAGCTGCTGGAGTGGCTGGAATTGCAGTGAAGGCTGCAACTTCCGCCAAGGAGGAGAAGAAACCAGAAAAGACTGTTTTTGAATTGAAACTGGAGTCGTACGAAGCTGCCGCAAAGATCAAGGTAATCAAGGAGGTTAGGAGTTTTACAGATTTGGGTCTCAAGGAAGCCAAAGACTTGGTGGAGAAGACACCTTCAATTTTCAAAAAGGGAGTATCAAAAGAAGAAGGTGAACAAATAATCGAGAAGATGAAAGCTCTTGGGGCTAAGGTTGTCATGGAATGAATGGAAGCTGATTCCAAATGTATGACTCCCTGTTAAAAATTTTCTGAATCTAGTCTCTTCTGCTTTAGACACTATAGTTATAATTTTCTCATGCAATCATTGAGTTTAAAGGGTGGGTGAACCCTGTTGTATCAGTATGGATTAAAGGGTTTGGGTATTTTGGGCATGTCAGGATCGATTCAGTCATATGAAGAAATTAATAGGGCCATGGCAAACAGTTTTTTAATTTATTTTCTAGTCAATGTCATGGCAAACAGTTCATCAGTCAGGTGCAATTTGGAGACTCTGAGAAGGAATATCAAGTCTATTGACATATTACTGCAGCAGGAACTTTAACATGGATGAGGATGATCAATTGAATCGGCTGAAGTAATTTGCATATCTAACACTTGATCTACCTTGTTGATTGGTTCTGTGTAACCATGCTGCTAAACAGCATGAGTTTCTATTTTTTTCACTTGAATTGTGCAGCTTTCATCTCAGTCGAAACATTATTTAAGCAAATAAATGCTTAAAATTGCTGTATTGGGAATATCGGATCCGGATTCGAGAGTATTTAGTTGATGGTTAAGATTTTTGAGATCTTAGGGCTACAAATGGAACATGTGTCCTACTAATTAAAAATAATAGTAAAATATTATTTAGAATTAAAATATATATATATAAAAATAATGGGGTGGCTGGCCACCCCATTTTGGCTTTGGCAGCCTTAGATCAGCCGGTTTGAGGTGACCGAAGCCCCCCATGGCTCTTGGGGGTGGTTCGGCCACTCTTATGGCAAAAATGGGATGGCCAGCCACCCCTTATAGCCAAAATGGGTGGCCAGCCATCTCATTATTTTTTTATTATTTGGTTTTTTATTTTTTTAATTGTAAATAATATTTTATTACTATTTTTAATTAGTATGACATGTGTCCCATTTGTAGCCTTAGGATTTCTTCTAAAAAATTTTAACCATGAACTGAATATTCTCTTATCTTGATCCAGAAATCTTAATTATGTCCCCTCCCCCCCCCAACTCCTTATGAGGTGACGGCAATTTATATTCTTGGATTTCCTATAAGGGCAAAATAAAATTATCTCGTATCTTTATATTCTTTATTTTGAGCTACTTAATTATCACTGGTAATAATAATATATATTAGACGTCCCCTGTGGTCATCTCAATTGGCAAGTGGATATGTTTTTTTACATTGTTGGCCGAGATTGGGATCCTTTGACCAACATAATGCTTGACAAGGGACAGTCAGTTTAACTAACAGAAATTTCTTACAAATTGGTTTGTAAAAAAAATTCGTGTTTCATGTATGCTAAAGACACATGCCACTTTTAATGGTTGATTTTTAAGAAATTTTCTACAAGAAGTGCCCACCATCTAGCAAGAAATTTTTTACAAGAATTTACGGTAAGAAGTGCCTACCATCTAGCAAATTCCTGTGCTACGTCTGATAGAGGGGAGTGCTATTATTCGACATGTAATACAGACACATGGAAGAGCATATGAAAGATAAAGGTTCCTGATGTTATAAAAAATTTCGTGTGGAAGGCCTGTCATAATGTACTGCCAACAGAAGCAAATTTTTTAAGAAAAAAATAGTGTTTAATCCATTGTGTCTCGTATATGGGTTGAAGGAGAAAACAATAGAGCATCAGCTAGAGATGCGTGGAGTGTGTGTCAGTGTGTGGCAAGAGGCTTCAAATATGTAGTGAGGTGCACAGAACTTTATATCCTTCATAGATTCTATGCACAATGATTTGGGTAAAGGATGATTTTGAAGCGATGAGAGTGCTTGCATGCATGGAACTTGTTGCTAAATTGAAATTCCTTAATCTATGGGGTGATTTTGGCCATCCTAACCAAATTGTAAGGAAGGCTATAGAATCCCTTAAGGAATACAAAGATGCTTAGGTCAAATCATATGAAAAGGTACGCAAGGCTATGGTGGCGTGCCATAGCTGGAGGGCTCCTTCAGGGGGACGAGTAAAGGGGAACTGGAATGTTGCGGTAAATATGCATAGTAAGAAGATTTGAAGATGGCATATAAGTGATTATATGTGATTCTATGGGAGTGGTATTAGCCACTTCGTTACTGTATTACTGATCTAGTTNCAGAACTTTATATCCTTTATAGATTCTATGGACAATGATTTGGGTAAAGGATGATTTTGAAGCAATGAGAGTGGTTGCATGCATGGAACTTGTTGCTAAATTGAAATTCCTTAATCTATGGGGTGATTTTGGCCATCCTAACCAAATTGTAAGGAAGGCTATAGAATCCCTTAAGGAATACAAAGATGCTTAGGTCAAATCATATGAAAAGGTACGCAAGGCTATGGTGGCGTGCCATAGCTGGAAGGCTCCTTCAGGGGGACGAGTAAAGGGGAACTAGAATGTTGTGGTAAATATGCGTAGTAAGAAGATTTGAAGATGGCATATAAGTGATTATATGTGATTCTATGGGAGAGGTATTACCCACTTCGTTACTGTATTACTGATCTAGTTGTTGCAGAATATGTTGTTGCTTTACGGGCAATAGTTTATGCTAAAGAGATGAGGTGGCAAAAGATGGAACTGAAAGGTCCAGAAGGAGATGCATTATAGGTGGTACATGCATTAAGAAACGATGAAAAAAATTGATGTCACTATGGCCAATTAATCGAGGACGCCTGCCAAGGACGGAGCTAGCCTTGAGAACGGGCAGGGGCCATTAGCAAAAACACAAAAAATGTAACCATAAAAAATTGTTTTTACCTTAAAAAAAAAAGAAAAAAAAAAAAAAGTCATTTGGGTGGGGGGGCTCCTTCCTCGTCCCTGCCTGCTTTACTCAAGCAAGCCACCATTTAATATACCAAACCCACCTAATTAAAAATAAAAAAGTAGGCCAAAACAATTTCTGAATACAAAACGTAAAGGATATCTAAAAGAAAAGGCTACTACTATTCCAAGTCTTTAAAGTACTTCCATTCGTCAATGCATGTCATCATAATTAGACTAATTCTAATGCAGAAGTCATACGTCATTCTATTATTTTCAAACCATAATAAGCCTTAATGTGTATGGATTGATTAACACTACATGATACTCTTATATCTCTCGTGTTATTTTGAAAATGATGTGACTTCTAAAATTATCATTGGGCTTGTAATAGATTATTATTGAATTTTGATAAAATTGTGATTTTAAAAGCCACCTCATTCATAGAGTGACTTCTAGAATTATTCGTTTGGAAATCTGTCCTGCCCGACCCGTACCCATTTTAGAGTGAAATAAAAATGACTTTTAAAGTTATTTCATGTACTCCTACTCGTCATCCATGGTTTTAGAGTGTGTTTCAATCGGGTGCTTCAATTTGGTTTTTAATTGACCAAATTAATTACCTTTTACAAATATGTTACGGCATTGAAGGAATCAATTAAGAAGAAAGAAGAAGCAACCAAAACGTGGTTAAAAAGTCTGCATTAGTTGTTGTAGAAACTTGGTACAATTCTTACATTAAATCCATAACTACTCAAGACTTGGTGTGGCAGACCTAATCTTGACCCTTTCCATGTGTATCGATTATCCATAAATAGACATGTTTCCCATTCAATATTTGTAAGTACCCATCCCCAAAGCAATATCATAGAAGAGAAGTAAAACACAGAGTTTACTTAGATATGATGAAAGGAGTCCATTTTCTTGCAATTGTTGCTCTCGTGTCACTTGCATCTTCCTTTGTCTCTGCTGCCTTCGATCCCAGCCCTCTTCAGGACATTTGTGTTGCAATTGATGACCCCAAGTCTGCTGGTATATATATATTATAATTATGTTCATTACTTTCTGCTTAGAAGCATTACTATCTTTATTGTTTCTTACTCTTGTACCTATCTTGAAATCTATTGTTTCATGCAGTGTTTGTGAATGGGAAATTCTGCNTCTAGGTTCAACTAGCGTATGGTCAAATTGATAGATACAACTAGTCAAAACCCTCATATAGTTACCTCACACAACTCATATTTTAAGACAAAACTCAATTTAAGCTTCAACGTGCACAATAGTTTAAAGCATGAGCAAAACGTACAAATTAAGCTTCGGCTTTAGGTGACCACAAAAATTGTCC
Organism: Carpinus fangiana; assembly: GCA_006937295.1. Taxonomy (NCBI): domain Eukaryota; kingdom Viridiplantae; phylum Streptophyta; class Magnoliopsida; order Fagales; family Betulaceae; genus Carpinus; species Carpinus fangiana. The sequence goes on from CM017321.1 coordinate 6,470,573, forward strand.
ATTGAAATAATATGACAACTCATGCATATTGAAAACATTTTAAGACATAAGGAATTAAATCCATAGAAGAAGCATGAGCACATAATGGACACTCAAGGTGCATCAGACAAAAGAAGGAAGAAATAAAAATAACTAAATTAGAATATTTTTGTCTTTTTGAAAATTTTTTAAAAATAGAATGCACACAAACAATAAAAATAAAATAAAATAACACACGAAACAAAAAAAATAGAAAAACAAACATGCTCTAGGATATTTCAAATGAAGCAAAGACAACCAATCCTAGGCATGTGGGTGACTCACCTAACCCAAGGTGAGATCACCACCACTCCCCCTCAAAGGGTGAATGGTATCATCCTTCTTAACCCATACTTAGGCCTGTAAACGAGCCGAGCCGAGCCGAGCTTTGGCAAACTCGGCTCGGCTCATTTAAGAATACAAACAAACGAGCCGAGCTCGAGCCCGAGCCGAGCTCGAGCCCTCTTCAGGACATTTGTGTTGCAATTGATGACCCCAAGTCTGCTGGTATATATATATATTATAATTATGTTCATTACTTTCTGCTTAGAAGCATTACTATCTTTATTGGTTTCTTACTCTTGTACCTATCTTGAAATCTATTGTTTCATGCAGTGTTTGTGAATGGAAAATTCTGCAAGGATTTGAAGGATTCCAATGCCGACGATTTCTTCTTTCCTGGGCTCCAAAATCCTGGAAATACAGATAATAAAGTTGGGTCAAATGTCACTACTGTAAATGTGGACAAAATAAAAGGCCTCAACACTCTAGGCATATCTTTGGTTCGTATTGACTATGCACCATATGGCCAAAATCCTCCCCACATTCACCCTCGTGGCACTGAGATTCTGGTAGTCGTAGAAGGTTCTCTCTTAGTTGGTTTTGTCACATCCAACATGGAGAATCGTCTTTTCACCAAAGTTCTAAATAAGGGAGATGTCTTTGTGTTCCCAATTGGTCTCATTCACTTCCAATTCAACGTGGGACACTCCAATGCTCTAGCCTTTGCTGCTCTGAGTAGCCAGAATGCAGGTGTTATCACGATTGCAGACGCTGTTTTTGGATCTGATCCTCCCATCAATCCTGATGTTCTCGCCAAGGCCTTCCAGCTTGACAAGAAAATTATTGAAGATCTCCAGAAAAAGTTCGAGAAAAATTAGAAAAGCTTATGAAACGGTTATCAACCCTTCATAATAGTATTAAAATAAAAGATTGCTTATGTAATGCTATCTAAGTGGAGTTGGAGTATAAAATAATATTGTTGACGTTTATTGAGCATTCCCTTGTCTCTCTCTTTCCCCCTCTCTATCTCACTATATATATATATTGGTCATCAAATAAACACATGCATGATGTAACAATATTAACCAATCTTCCATCTTTGATCTCATGACCGTTTGTTAAAATTTTTGTTTTCACTCTTTCATTTTCTCTTCTCAAAATAAAAATATTAGCAAATAATCAAACATAAAACATTTTTAAAAACACAAAACAATTTTCATTTTTATGTCATTTCAAAACAGTTTTTCAAACTAAAACAAAAAAGGTTCTCCCAAAACATATTAACAAATAAATCCCATCAACCTACCTCAAGGAGAATGATATTATACACAAATGCGAACTGGTTCCGGCCACAAAATGTTTAAATGCTGAAAATAATTGTCGCCATTCTTTTCCGGCCAATAAATTGTCAAATGAGAATCCAAATATCCAATCTTTGGTTCCATATGTCTTTGAACCATAGAAAAAATATACAAATTGAGTCCTAGTTTTACTTCAACGTATGAGTGATGAAATTATTGGAAAGCATATATGAGGAAGTCTAGGAAAAGCCCATCCACATATATTCTAGAATGATTTATATGACCAAAATAGTTTAATATGATCCTTAAGTTTTAATAGGCAATAGATCTAGTCTTCCTTCTCTTGTGTTGTATTATTATTTGGTGGCAAGGATGGATTCAGAAAGTTGGATGGGGAGGGACTAAATGGGTTATTTTTTGGGCAAGGCCAAATGCCTTTAAATAATTTTTTTTTTTTTTTTTTTTGGGAGGATTTTGGGGTAGGCCAAGGCCATCCCCTGTAACCCCCCAAACCCGCCTCTGTTTGGTGGAGACTATTTTTGACTCATATTCAATCTCCTTTCAGTGCTTCTTTCACTGTTGTTCTTTGCTATTATGGTTAAAAGAGGTCTCTTAATTGTGGTTGTGGTTCTTAAATTCTCTAATGGTAAAATTATCCATGCTACCACCATGTGACTCTCGTCTTTTGCTACCTTTGACAAAGTCCTTGTTGTGTTGCTAGCATCTAAAGATTGGACTTTGTTTTTTCAATTTCATTTGTTAATTGCTTTAGTTGTAGTGCATTTTATTGTGCACATTGTGGAGTTAGATGAGTCACTTTCAACCTTATGTTCGGAAACATTCTCGACTAATCGCCCATTCACTCTTCCTCTTGTAACATTTTTCCAAAAAAAAAAAAAAAAACTTTGATATATATGGATGATGATGAATTGAATCTGCTCAACTAATTCCCATGTATAACACTTGATCTAGCCCATGTAGCTGTATTGGGAATACAACCATTTTAATCATTGTTTGGAATAGACCCAACAGATTTACAAAATAATTATGAGATAAAAATATGGTTTATAGCATTAATACTATTTTCTATAACGCTACATGATAAAATAAAAGAGTAATGTTAAATAATATACTACTATCTCACTATGCTACTATGCTGATGTAGCATTGCTTATCTACTTTTAGATTAGCTCTTGTTATTAAAAAATATATATATTTATTATTATAATATCAAAATTTATTATTGACCGAGCTATTTTGTATGTATGAACACAGAGCATTCATATTCATCAGAGTCACACAATGATTTATATATGTTATGTTGTTCTCTTCTTTTGTTCTACTATTTTTTATTATTATTATTAATATTATTTTGATGAATTAAGTTTTCATAAACAAAACCGTCTCATTTGACATCTTCAGCAACTTACGTACATTAACCGACGAAAGAACCACTACAAAAATGATACGGCGTTAAAGACTTGAAGTACTGGCCAAATTAGGATGAGAAACTGTCAATTATTTGTTGAGTTAAGCATAAGAAGAAGTAAGATCAATTAAGATGAAAGAAAAAGTATGCATGAGAAGAATAAACCAACTGAGGTTAAAAGTCTACAGTAGTTGTTGATGAACTTCATCCTTGTCACATTAAATCCATCACCACTCAAGATTTGGTGTAGCAGAGCCAATATTGACCCTTTCCATTTATATATAGCGATTATCTATAAATAGACATGTTTCCCATGCAATATTTACGTACATTAACCGACGAAAGAACCACTACAAAAATGACACGACGTTGAAGACTTGAAGTACTGGCCAAATTAAAATGAGAAACTGTCAATTATTTGTTGAGTTAAGCATAAGAAGAAGTAAGATCAATTAAGATGAAAGAAAAAGCATGCATGAGAAGAATAAACCAACGGAGGTTAAAAGTCTACAGTAGTTGTTGATGAACTTCATCTTTGTCACATTAAATCCATAACCACTCAAGACTTGGTGTAGCAGAGCCAATATTGACCCTTTCCATTTATATATAGTGATTATCTATAAATAGACATGTTTACCATGCAATATTTCTCACCCATCACCATTAAAACACAGATCGAGAGCTTAAGTAGATATGACGAAAGGAGTCTATTTCCTTGCAATTGTTGTTCTCTTGTCAATGGCAATATCCTCCCTTGTCTCTGCTGAGGATCCTAGTCCACTTCAGGACATTTGTGTTGCAATTGATGACCCCAAGTCTGAAACTGCTGGTATATATATACTACTTTTTACTCTTTTTTTTTATTTTTATTTTTTAAATCTAGCTTCTGCATATATAATTATGTTCATTAGTACTTAATTTCTGCATAGAAGCAAGACTATCGTTACTGGTTTCTTACAAAATCTTGTATGCATGGTATCTTGCAATCTATTGTTTCCTGCAGTGTTCGTCAATGGAAAATTCTGCAAGGATTTGAAGTATGCCGAGGCCAAAGACTTTTTCTCCTCCGGGCTCCAAAATCCTGGGAATACAGACAATCCAGTTGGGTCAAATGTCACTACTGTGAATGTGGACAAAATACCAGGCCTCAACACTCTAGGCATATCCTTGGTTCGTATTGACTATGCACCATATGGTCAAAATCCTCCCCACATTCACCCTCGTGGCACTGAGATTCTGGTAGTCGTTGAAGGTTCTCTCTTAGTTGGTTTTGTCACATCCAACATGGAGAACCGTCTTTTCACCAAAGTTCTAAACAAAGGAGATGTCTTTGTATTCCCAATTGGTCTTATTCACTTCCAGTTCAACAGGGGACACTCCAATGCTCTAGCCTTTGCTGCTTTGAGTAGCCAGAATGCAGGTGTCATCACGATTGCAGACGCTGTTTTTGGATCTGATCCTCCCATCAATCCTGATGTTCTCGCCAAGGCCTTCCAACTTGACAAGAATATTATTGAAGATCTTCAAAAAAAGTTCGAATGAGATAAAAATTAGAAAAACTTATGAAACTGTTATCAACCCTTCATAATAGTATTAAAATAAAATGTTGCTTATGTAACGCTCTCTAAGTGAAGTTGGAGTATAAAATAATTTTGACGTTTATTGAGCATTTCCCTCTCTCTCTCTATATATATATAATTCATCACAAATAAAACATGATATATAGGTAGCCTATTTCTAATATTTGAAATATTAACCAAATAAACACATGATTTCTATTTCATTTTTTCTCTTCTCAAACTAAAAATATTAACAAATTTTACAAGCTTGTTAAAAAAAAAAAACACACACACACACAAATAATTTCACTTTTAAGTCATTTAAGAATATTTTTTCAAACTAAAATACATTAACAAATAAATTGCATCAACCTACCTTCAAGGAAAATGATATTATACCCCAATACGAAGTGGTTCCAGGTAATGTTTAAATGCATTAATTAGAATAAGCCGACTGTAATTTTGATAGGATCGCTACAAAAAAGAGAGGGTTAATGACATTTGGGATTGTGTCGTTTTGTAAAGACGACACTAAAAGGAGTGAAGAAATTATTGAAAACATATTTCAAGTAGGAGATAATTATGCCCCATACATAAACCATAAATCTGAGTAAAAGCAAAATTTATTGCGATCTTTATTACAAGCTGAGATTGATTCGATCTATTGAGATCCACATCGTGGCGATTGCTTGTTCGGCTACCGATGAACAAGAATATGATATTCATTTGTTAATGAATGTTGATAATTAATTATTTTATGGTTAATATCTTGGAGCTCTAGTAGTAAATTCCATTAGATTTTTCATAAATTTAAGAAATTAAATTACTTTTTGCTTCGGCAGTCGAAAGTTGGCCGAAGACGTAGGCTAATCATGAACTCATACTAGCGGTGATCGGCAACATGGTCAATGGTGGCAACTGGCAGTGTGTCGGCAAATTCAGGGCCAGCCCAGCCGCTAGGCGAGTTAGGCTGGCGCCTAGAGCCCCCATTTTATAAGGTCCAAAAATTTTTTTTAATAAGGGAAAAAAAAAAAAAAGTTGCATACAAATTTAAGGCACTCAACATGCGCGCGCTTTCTTGAAGCCCTCAACATGCTTTAAAAAAAATATTATTATTTGTTTATAATATCAAGACCCTCAACATGCTATCTTGAGGCTTTCAGCATGCTTTAAAAAAATAATAATATATTTTTTTTATAATATGGAGGCCCTAGCATGCATTTTGCACAACGGCCACGAGGCCCTCAAAATGTTTTTTTAAAAAATAATATTATTTATTTATAATATTGAAGCTCTCAATAAAATAAGAACAATAATTCAAAAAAAAAAAAAAATTGATAATCCCACCAAAAATCCAGCCCCTCACAAAAAGTTAAAATGTTAAACTTTTCACAATTAAATAAGGTTAAAAGGGTTATTTTGCAATCTATGAAAATGCTGAAAGATAAAAATAAGCCTGCTTAATTTAAGTATAAAGAACAAAGAATAAGGGTAAAATAGTAATTTTAGTCTCAAACAAAAAAATCTCCATGAGTGCGGAATTGGTGCTTGTTTATAGCTTATTAGGTAAAAATTTCCTGCAATATTAAAATAATAAATATTAAAAAATAAGGCCTCATTTCAAATTTTGGCCTAAGGCCTCCAAATACATTTGGCCGGCCCTATTGGTAACCATATGGTCCATATGGGCAGTGACGGAGCCACATGCTGACCAGGGGGAGCCATGGCTCCCCCAAGACGTTTCAAAATTTTTTTTTTTATGAGCCTTCAAAATTTTTAGATGGACGTGGCTCCCCCAAATTCCAGTAAGTTTATATATATATATATATATGAAGGCTCCCACTCCCACAATAAGTTAATAACTTCCCAGTTTTCCACGACCCACGTAGGCCTCCATTAATTTTATTTTTTTTTCAAGTGCATTGAAAAAAAAAAATTATTGGATATTCTCTATTTTTCAAACAACATTCTCCCTTTAGACACGAGCTTTTTCTGTTTCTCAAGCGCACTTCCCTGAGTTCTCTTATTCCCTGGTCTTTCTTTTTGTTTAGACAATCCATAGAGGTAGAGCTATGATTTGAATCTAAAAGATGTTTATAAGTCCTTCGAAATTGACGATATATATATCATTGCAGATAAGTATTATCCTCTTGATTTTTCTGAGCAGGAAAAAATTAATTTGAGATACCAGTTGGGGTATTTTGAATTTGATGTGCTTACGGAACCGACATTACAAAATTTGTCTTCCATTGCAGAATTATGCCAAGGATTGGCAAAGACAGAAAAATCAAAGACATACTATCTTATTAATAGATTGATTCCTATTTTGATTCTTCCAGCATCTATAGTAACTACAGAACGAGCATTTTTAGCAATAAAAATTGTTAAAACACGACTACGCAACAAAATAGAGGATGTGTTTTTTGTAAATAGCTTAGTTCTCTACATTGAAAGGGAAATTGCTGAGAACTTTGATTCAAATTCGATACTTGATGATTTTGTACTTCTAAGAGACCGTAAAATGCAGTTCTAGAAACTTTTTTTTTTTTTTTTTTTTTTT
>CM017321.1:6478103-6557852 GCA_006937295.1 Carpinus fangiana
AAAAAAAAAAATGAGAGAAGAAAAAAAAAATTCAAGAAACACATAGATAATGAAATAACCAAGAAAATAGAGATCGAAGAGAAGAGAGGGGAGAAAGATACCTTGCTTTGAGAGATGGATATCGTGAGAGGTGTGAAAAGCATAAGGTTTTTTAAGTAATTTTACAAGATATTTTTAATCCCACATGAAAGGATTAGCTAAGCCACTCATTTTCGAGTGGCTTAGCTAACCCTGTGTGTATGGGATTAGTAGTCCTATGGGAATAAACTACTCCCAGGAATAGCATGTTACCAAACAAAGGATTAGCTAACACTAGTGTTAGCTAGTCCAATCCAAGAGCCTAATCCGCGAACCAAACGGGGCCTAAATCCATAACCACGTACTCAAGACTTGTTATAGCAGAACAGATATTGACCCTATCCATATATAGCGATTATCTATAAATAGACATGTTTCCCATCAATATTTCTCCGTACCCATCACCAAAGCAATATTAGTATATCACAGAGCTTACTTATTATTAAAAAAAAATATATATTTATTATTATAATATCAAAATTTATTAGTGACCGAGATTTTGTATGTATGAACACAGAGCATTCATATTCATCAGAGTCACACAATGATTTATATATGTTATGTTGTTCTCTTCTTTTATTCTACTATTTTTTATTATTATTATTAATATTATTTTGATGAATTAAGTTTTCATAAACAAAACCGTCTCATTTGACATCTTTAGCAACCTACGTACATTAACCGACGAAAGAACCACTACAAAAATGATACGGCATTGAAGACTTGAAGTACTGGCCAAATTAAGATGAGAAACTGTCAATTATTTGTTGAGTTAAGCATAAGAAGTAAGATCAATTAAGATGAAAGAAAAACCATGCATAAGAAGAATAAACCAACGGAGGTTAAAAGTCTACAGTAGTTGTTGATGAACTTCATCCTTGTCACATTAAATCCATAACCACTCAAGACTTGGTGTAGCGGAGCCAATATTGACCCATTCCATTTATATATAGCAATTATCTATAAATAGACATGTTTCCCATGTAACATTTACGTACATTAACCGACGAAAGAACCACTACAAAAATGATACGGCGTTGAAGACTTGAAGTACTGGCCAAATAAAGATGAGAAACTGTCAATTATTTGTTGAGTTAAGCGTAAGAATAAGTAAGATCAATTAAGATGAAAGAAAAACTATGCATGAGAAGAATAAACCAATGGAGATTAAAAGTCTACAACAGTTGTTGATGAACTTCATCCTTGTCACATTAAATCCATAACCACTCAAGACTTGGTGTAGCAGAGCCAATATTGACCTTTCCATTTATATATAGCGATTATCTATAAATAGACATCTTTCCCATGCAATATTTACGTACATTAACCGACGAAAGAACCACTACAAAAATGATATGGCGTTGAAGACTTGAAGTATTGGCCAAATTAAGATGAGAAACTGTCAATTATTTGTTGAGTCAAGCATAAGAAGAAGTAAGATCAATTAAGATGAAAGAAAAACCATGCATGAGAAGAATAAACCAACATAGATTAAAAGTCTACAGCAGTTGTTGATGAACTTCATCCTTATCACATTAAATCCATAACCACTCAAGACTTGGTGTAGCAAAGCCAATATTGACCCTTTTCATTTATATATAGCGATTATCTATAAATAGACATGTTTCCCATGTAATATTTACATACATTAACCGACGAAAGAACCACTACAAAAATGATACGGCGTTGAAGACTTGAAGTACTAGCCAAATAAAGATGAGAAACTGTCAATTATTTGTTGAGTTAAGCATAAGAAGAAGTAAGATCAATTAAGATGAAAGAAAAACAATGCATGAGAAGAATAAACCAACAGAGGTTAAAAGTCTACAGCAATTGTTGATGAACTTCATCATTGTCACATTAAATCCATAACCACTCAAGACTTGGTGTAGCAGAGCCAATATTGACCCTTTCCATTTATATATAGCGATTATCTAGAAATAGACATGTTTCCCATGCAATATTTAGGTACATTAACTGACTAAAGAACCACTACAAAAATGATAAGGCGTTGAAGACTTGAAGTACTGGCCAAATAAAGATGTGTTGGTACCTTTAATAACAAGAGTTAGGCTGGCGCCTAGAGCCCCCATTTTATAAGGTCCAAAATATTTTTTTAATAAGGCAAGAAAAAAAAAAAAATTGCATACAAATTTAAGACACTCAACATGCTTTAAAAAAATATTATTATTTGTTTATAATATCAAGACCCTCAACATGCTTTAAAAAAATAATATTATTTTTTTATATAATATGGAGGCCCTAGCATGCATTCTGCACAACGGCCACGAGGCCCTCAAAATGTTTTTTTTTTTTAATAATATTATTTGTTTATAATATTGAAGCTCTCAATAAAATAAGAACAATAATTCAGAAAAAAATAAAAATTTCAGAATCCCACCAGAAATTGAGCCCCTCACAAAAAGTTAAAATGTTAAACTTTTCACAATTAAATAAGGTTAAAAAGATTATTTTGCAATATATGAAAATGCTGAAAGACAAAAATAAGCCTACTTAATTTAAGTATAAAGAACAAAGACTAAGGGTAAAATGGTAATTTTAGTCTCAAACAAAAAATCACTATGAGTGCGGAATTGGTGCTTGTTTATAGCTTATTAGGTAAAAATTTCATGCAATATTAAAATAATAAAATTATAATAATAAAATATTAAAAAAATAAGGCGTCGTTTCAAAGTTTGGCCTAAGGCCCCCAAATACATTTGGCCGGCCCTGTCAACAATCATATGGGTTGGCCCACTTGGGCTTCCTTTACAAATAGATCATGGTGTTGAAGTGGCATGGCCCAATTAAAAAAAGAGAGTGTTGAATTTGTCAATTTGTCTGTTGAGTTAAGCATAAGAAGAATTAATCAACTGAGTAGAAAGAAAAAGTATGCATGCACAGGAAGAAAAAACAAACACGTGGTTGAAATTATGCAAGTAGTTGTTGAAGAACTTGGTACCTTTTCATATTAAATCCATTACCACACAAGACTTGTTATAGCAGAATTAGAAAAAGAGATTGTTGAATTTGTCAATTTGTTTGTTGAGTCAAGCATAAGAAGAATTAATCGATCGATTGAGTAGAAAGAAAAAGCATGCAAGCATGGGAAGAATAAACAAAAACGTGGTTTTTGAAATTATGCAAGTAGTTGTTGAAGAACTTGGTACCTCGTCATATCAAATCCATAGCCACTCAAGACTTGTTATAGTAGAACAGATATTGACCCTTTCCATATAAAGCGATTATCTATAAATAGACATGTTTCCCATTCAATATTTCTCAGTACCCATCACCAAAGCAAATATTAGTATATCACAGAGCTTACTTAGATATGATGAAAGGAGTCCATTTCCTTGCAATTGTGGCTCTCTTGTCACTTGCATCCTCCCTTGTCTCTGCCTTCGATCCCAGCCCTCTTCAGGACATTTGTGTTGCAATTGATGACCCCAAGTCTGCTGATATATATATATATTATAATTATGTTCATTACTTTCTGCTTACAAGCATTACTATATATCTTTATTGGTTTCTTACTCTTGTATGCATCTTGCAATCTATTGTTTCTTGCAGTGTTCGTGAACGGAAAATTCTGCAAGGATTTGAAGGATTCTGATGCCAATGATTTCTTCTACGAAGGGCTCCAAAATCCTGGAGATACAAATAATAAAGTTGGGTCAATTGTCACTACTGTAAATGTGGATCAAATAAAAGGCCTCAACACTCTAGGCATATCTTTGGTTCGTATTGACTATGCACCATATGGCCAAAATCCCCCCCACACTCACCCTCGTGGCACTGAGATTCTAGTAGTCATTGAAGGAACTCTCTTAGTTGGTTTTGTCACATCCAACCCAGAGAATCGCCTTTTCACCAAAGTTCTAAATGAGGGAGATGTTTTTGTGTTCCCAATTGGTCTCATTCACTTTCAGTTTAATGTGGGAAAGACTAATGCTGTAGCTTTTGCTGGTTTGAGCAGCCAAAATGCAGGTGTCATCACGATTGCAGACACTGTTTTTGGATCTGATCCTCCCATCAATCCTGATGTTCTTGCCAAGGCCTTCCAACTTGACAAGAAAATTATTGAAGATCTTCAGAAAAAGTTCGAGAAAAATTAGAAAAACTTATGAAATAGTTATCAACCTTTCATAATAGTATTAAAATAAAAGGTTGCTTATGTAATGCTATCTAAGTGGAGTTGGAGTATAAAATAATATTGTTGACGTTTATTGAGCAATATTTCCTTGTCTCTCTCTTTCCCCCTCTCTATCTAGCTCACTATGTATATATATATATTGGTCATCAAATAAACACATGATATAACAATATAAGAACCCTATTTCTAATTTTTGTCATATTAACCAGTCCACTGTCCTTGAGCTTAAAATTTTTGTCTCAATTTTCATACTTACAGTGATTTATATGACGAAAACAGTTTAATATATGATTGTTATCCATTACGTTTTAATCAAGAATTTCTAAAATTTTCACATATATTAATATATATATATAGATTAATTAATTCATCTTCTCCCATCTAAAAAAAGCATTTGCGCTAATGCTCTATTGAGATCCACATGCATCGTGGCTCTGTAGTTGTATAGGGCCTCGTAGAATTTGGATTTTATTGCTGTTGGCTGGTTTTGAACTTGATGATTGAAGGGTTCTCTCGATTTTTTATTTCTTGTACTTTAGATCCATTGGTTTTTCATTTCCTCAGTATTTGTTGGTGAGGTATTCTGGTTTGCATAATTGGTCGTGGGTTCCAAAGGAAAACGGATCCTCTCTATTTAGTACATTTTGGAGGGTAATATTGTCCTTATTTTTTGAGGGGCAAAATGTTTGGACAATATTACCCTCCTAAATGTACGAAATGAAAATGAAATAGAGATGATCCGTTTCCGTTCCAAAGGGGGCCGATCACCATTCTTAGGAGTATAAATGTGGATGTGAATGTAATGATTTGTCATAGCATTCTCATTATCTTATTACTAACCAAATCCATGTGGTTATTGTGATTATTAAATGTGGTTATTATCCGTATCCATATATTAGGTAATGACCTTTTTGGGCTTATTTTATTCTTTCTTGCATTCATTGGGTCTTTATTAAGGCATATTTTAAACAATTTTGAAAATAATTTAGGGCAGTTATTAGTTTTTGAGCTTCTTTTATTTTTTTAGCCTTAATATTTTGACATATATTGATTTCACATCACTTTTGAAAATAATGTAAACATAGTACATACCTAATCCAAAACGACATCATTTTGGAGAATTTATTAAATATAATATACAAAATTAATATTATATATAAGGGTACGTGGATATTATTACTAATTATGTCCACATACCCTAAAATAGCTATATATATCCGCATATGCGGATAATAGTTTTTAGGGAAAAGTATAAAATGGCCCCTCAAACTATCAGCCTTTTGTAATTTAGCCCCCCAAAGTTTCAATTGGTTTAAAGTAGCCCCCCAAACTACCAACTTCTTATAAAATGGCCTACTCCGTTAGTTGAAACCGTGAAAATGGATGGAAAACCCAAAACAACATCGTTTTGGGTTTTAAAGTTACTAAAATGCCCTTGTTATAATAAAAATAAAATTATAAAAACCCCAAACAAAACGTCATTGTTTTGCTGCACCCTCAACAAAAACACCTCCTTCTTCCCCTTCCTCTCCCCTGTTCTTTCCAGTGAGGATCTTCTCGTAGATGTCTGGTCTCTCTCCTACATATTTAATGAAGAAAGTCATGGCGGTAGCCACTGTGCTATACCCTGCAACAAGCAAACCCATGAATTTGTTGAAGAAGAGGAATTTGTGTCCTTTGGGGCCGCAGATGACTGCGGTTTCCTCTCCGAGAATTGTCGTCTTGAATATATCAGGTGAGTACTTGTTCATCCGTTCGAACACAAACTTTTCTAGCTTCCCAAACAGGAACTCGAGAGTTTCACCCATGATAGGCCATCCGAAGCTCCCTGGTGGCAGTGAGGATGGCCGAATGGTTTTGTATCAAGAAAAGTTCACTGGGATTGGTGGGAGATTTCCCTGGGATTCAAACCTTAAAGGACAAACTTGTGAAGAAGGGGAAGAAGGGTTGCAGTGGGAGAGATTGAAAGAACACGGGGGGGAGGTAGGGGAAGAAGAGGGGTTTTTGTTGAAGGTGTAGCAAAACGACGACGTTTTGTTTGGGTTTTTTTTAATTTTATTTTTTATTGTAACAAGGGCATTTTAGTAACTTTAAAACACAAAACGACATCATTTTGGGTTTTCCATCCATTTTCACAGTTTCATCTAACAGAGGAGGCCATTTTATAAGTAATTGGTAGTTTGAGGGACTACTTTATACCAATTGAAAGTTTGAGGGGCTAAATTACAAAAGACTGGTAGTTTGAGGGGCCATTTTATACTTTTCCCTAGTTTTTACTAACCGCATTGCGTGTGTTGATAGCGGATACATGCAGTTAATATCTGCCCGCATATACACCCCTTTTGGCCGGTCTAAATTTTCTTTTGCCAACATTTATTTATTGTCTTTGTCCAACCTTGGAAAAAAAAAAAAAATGCTCCTAGTATAAAATCATGGTGTGAAATTGTAAAAGAAACTTGTATAGGTAGCAAAACTCAATAGGGCAACTTTGGCTCAAAAAATTAGGTGAACGGAATGATGAATGACCACACTGCACTCAGGATTCCTTACAATTTTAAAGAAATTATAGATTTTCAAATTAGAGAATTTAATTTAGACTGTTTCTTTACATCAAAACCCTTAGAAAATGTCATAAATTAAAAATGTGGCATGTTATAGTTAAAAATTGAGTATATTTTATTTGGTTTTTACTCTCTATGTTGTTAAAAAAAATTGAGCAAAAAATAATCTTTTGGTTTTCTGAAAAAGAAGCGTCTCCGCAAAAGTACAAATATGTCTTTTCAGAAATAAATTATTTTTGGCAGCCTCGATAATATACCACAATTTTAAAACATTGCATTTCACAAGCATTTCGATGTAAAGAACCAGACTAAATCTTGTAATTTGAGAAATTACAAATTTTTTTTTTTGAAATTATATAGGATCCTAATCGGAATTAAAAGCCTATATTGACATATAGAACCACAAAATTTTGTAGTCATTCAAGGCAATTCTTGAAAAAGTATAATATTCCAGTCCCAAATTCTTTCACTGTAACCTCTTTAATCACCATGACAAGAGAAGGATGGAATTGAAAATAGAATAAAGATCTTGCCGGTCTTCTTTTATCTTTTTGGGGGCACAACTTAAAAAGATTAATATTATTTATCACATTTGTTTATTACACCAATTGTGTCGTATTTTAAGTAACTAATATGAGAAGTTACTTAAAATACCCGATGTCAACTAATGTTAAGAAAGTGGAGTAGGTTATTAAATTGAATTGCTTCTATGTATCAATGGGTGTATTTGGCAACATCCTCCTCCCATATTTTTCATTTCTCCCCAAAAAAAAAAAAAAAACTAGCCTATTTTTTTCTTATTACCAAACAACTGTTTTCATTGTTCTCTCACAAAAAAATTCAACGATTAATTTTTTTTTTTTTCCCATTATGGTTTAACAACTTTAACTTTTATCTCCTGATCAGTTTCATTTAATTTATATCACAGATGACAAAAATCCACCTAATTAAAAAAAAAATGAAAACTAAAATTATCAAAAACATTAAAAACATTCGCAATTAACAGTGAGAATAATAATTTTTCTAAACAAAATCCCTAATCAATTCATATCAAATCATTCACGGGCAGGCAACTTGAATCGACAGAGCGGGCAAAAATTATTCCTGTTCAGCCAATTCACGATGCAGGTTTGATCAAACAGATGCAAACATGGCATGCGAGCGGCTGCCGCACCACCGATGAGCTCTTCCAAACAGATGCTACACGTCTCCCCCGTTCCTTCTTCAACCTCCACCTTCTCCAATGCTTCAATCGACGACTCACTCGCCGGAACCAACCCACAAACCCGGTTGTCGACGGGCAACCCCAAAACAAAATCGTCATCGACGCACTGCATCACCTCAGCCCTCACACGCATCCTCAGAACCTTCCGACAGGCATAGCGCTTCTGTCTCGCCATGTCATTCGCGCAATCCAAGATTCTGATTACCATGAATTCTTGGATCTCCAAGGGGACGCCGACTTCAAAAAGCATGTCGGATACGGTAGACGTGGACGTGGTTTCATGCAGAATAGCGTCGCGCTTCACCCTGAATGTTTTCCGGAATGTCTCGCTCTCGAGGTTATCAAAAAGCTGCAGATCACCGGAATCGTCTTCAAGCATGGAGTGAGGGACGTAAGTATGTGAAGCTTCCATCTCGACAACGAAGTCCACATCCGAGGACGCATTGTCGTCGTCTTCGGGCATTACAATATCTAGCGGCCGAGCGGAGCAGTAGTTGTCAAAGTCCATGTCGGAGGGAAAGGAATTGAAGAAGAGGGAGATGGAATATGATGAATATATAGGGTTGATCGAAGATGAAGAGAAACCGTTGGGCTTTATTACTTGGAAGATAAGGAAAGTAGCCTGGAAATCAAAGTGTGGATCGTAATTCAAGGAATTTCAAATTTGAGTCGGTGGGATACGTTTTCTTTTTCTTTTTTGTTGGATAACGTACGCTACCATTTTGTTATCCTCCTAATTAATTACACTAATTTTTGTATTAATTGTAGGGTTAAATACAAAACAAGTACATGTGGTTTGCACCAAAATCAAACAGGCACCTAGGCTTTCAAAAGTATCACAAATGGTACTTGTGGTTTGCAAAAAAACTCACTTGGTACCTCTGTTAACATTCCGTTAGATTTTTTAACGAAATGCCACGTCATCCTTACACGTGAGCGCCACGTGACGTGATACCTGGGTTTTTGGGTGCCATGTCATTTTTTTAATTAAATAAAACCCAAAAATTTAAAAAATATAAAGAAAAAAAAATTAAAAAAGAAAAAGAAGGATTTGAGAGTTCCGAGGAACCATGATCTCAAAGGAACGATTCATTTGCGAACACTGAATTTACTTTGTTCCTAGGGCACTCATCCCAATGGTCACTCATACGGTACTATATGTAGGATATATTCTGAAAGATCTCATAAGGAAAGAGGAGGAGACGCGGGAGCTGTTTTTGGAAATCCTGTAATTTTAGTTTGGGTGACATTCCAAGTCTCTTGAATGCCTATTCAGAGGGATACAGGACAGAGCAACGTAAGGGAAAAGGAGTAGTCTACCATGAGACAAAAGATCTTCTTGTTTTTTAAGGTTTGGCCCTAGGGTGGCCGAACCACCCCCAAGGCAAAATCAGGTGGCCGAGCCACCCCAGCTGCTGTCTTTTTATTATTATTATTATTTTATTTTATTATTATTTTTTTTTTAATGACGTGGTACCCAAAAACCTAGGTATCACGTCACATGACGCCCACGTGTAAGGATGACGTGACATTCCGTTAAAAAATCTAACGGAATGTTAACAGAGGTACCAAGTGAGTTTTTTTGCAAACCACAAGTACCATTTGTGATACTTTTGAAAACCTAGGTGTCTGTTTGATTTTGGTGCAAACCCTAGGTACCTGTTTTGTATTTAACCCTTAATTGTATTTACCTTATTTTATAACTGTATTAAATTTTTAAAAAATAACTAGTTATACAGGAAAATAAATTTATCCTCAATTTTTTTTGACATGTCCACACAAGAAGGAGAGAGAGGATTCGAATTAATGATCTCTGCTTCATTAGGCGTGGTTCCAACCAATTGAGCTACCTTTTGGGGACTTTAATTTTACTTTTTAAACTTGAATGTTCCATCCAGATCGATAATACATTTATATTATTTCAAAGTTTTCACTCTTTTTTAGCTACACGTTCTATACTCTAGTATGCAGGGATTATGATCCCCTACAATTTCTTTAAAATTGTATATTCTCAAATTACACAATTTAGGCTGTTTTTAGGTATCAAAACGTTTGAAAAATGCTACATATTAAAAATGTAGCAAATTATCAAGGTAACCAAAAAAAATAAAATTCATCCCAAAATGGTTTCTCTTCACTTTTGTATAGATGCTTATTCTTCATAAAAGTAAAAGACAATTTTTTAGTCAAATCTTTTTTACAACATAAAGAGTAAGAACGTGATGAAAATATACTCAATTCTCAAATAAAATATTTCACATTTTTAATTGGTAACATTTTCAAGTGTTTCAGTGCCTAAAAATAACCAAAATTGCATAATTTGAGAATCTAAAAATTGTAGACGATCCTAATCCAGTATACGCATGAGCATGAACAGGTCGTTCATGATATCCATCAAAATACAAGGAAAGAGATTAAATGTTGTTTAATTAGGGCTAAGGATGGCAAGAATATTTGATTGTTGCCTACCGACTGCTATCAAACCACTACCGATAGTCTACTGACTTCTAGAGGTCGGTAGTTAGAATAAAAAAACTGTTTCAATGTCGGTAATTGGTTTGGTAGGTAGTAAAAATTGTATTTCGTTAATTAACCGAATCGAACCAAACCAAAAAAACTGACTTAACCGACTTTGGCTAGCTCTCATCTCAATAGTTTTTTGTTTTTTTTGGCATTACTTGTTTAGCCCAAAACCATGTCCAATAAACACCAGTTTAGTCCAAAAATCAACCATTAATTTGGACCACAAAAAAAAAATCAATTTTGGCCCATAAAAATAAGTTTTCGCCCAATATATATATATGCCCACGACAAACCAACTTAACGGACCGTACATTCATGGATGCTAAAATTTGATTAGTCCATATTTAATTTTATACAAACGATGGCCTTGAAGTTGTTGAGGCTTAGAGCATATAGTCCACGCATGGAGGCCCATTGATTTATATATAGAGATTACCCAAGATTGGTAATCAGAGTGGTGAAGGAAAGAATATGTGATCATAAGATTTTTTTTTCCCCTACTAATAAATATTTATATTCATGAATTTCCTGTAAAATAAAATTATCCTTGATATATTTATATCATTTATTTTTATTTTAATATTGTGCCACAACTATCAACAGCCTCATGACAAGGCCGATGTGGCGATGTGTAAAGGTTCAATTTAGGGGTGAAAATACATATGCTATCTCAATTCGCACAGTTAATGCGAATAATACATTTGGATATTATCCTCTATCCACATTTAAGGTAATGAGCATTTTAGACACATTATTTATAGTTGAACACTATTATTCATATCACATTGTCTAATCATTTTGCCAATAAATTTTCATCACATACATTATTTAATATTTAACTTCTAGTAAATCTATAGTTGGTAACAAAGAAAAACATACAAAAAATAATAATAAATTAATAATAAAGGAAGAACATATAAGACAATTAACCAAAACAAATTAAAAGAGTTTTCTAAAAGTGGAATCCAACAACATTACAAATCTAGCAAATATAAGAAACATAAATTACAAATCTGACAAACATTAAAAAACTTAGGAGTATAAAGGTCATTGTATCACTTTTAATGTTTAAAAACTACAGCCTCACCAAAACCATTTTTTGGTTATTTTGGTGAGGCAATTTAACCAAAATGGCTTGAACATCCACTTTTCAGCCTTACTACTTTAACAAATAAATTTTTTTTAAAAAAAAGGGTCAGGTGAACAGTACTCACCAAATTTAAAAATTACTATTCACTCACTTATTGATTAAACAATTAATTTCTCTCTTTTCCTTTAATAGTTAAAAAAGAATAAATAAATCTTTGAAAAAAATATTTAAATGGAATAGTGAAAGTTGATTGTTAAAATAGTGAGGCTACTGGGTTGCTCTAAAAAAGTGAATTGTTAAAATAACTAAAAGTGTACTTTTGATTATTCTTGTGAATAAAATTTGGTGATGCTGCTAGCAATGCTCGAATAATGCTATTCAGCAGCAAAAAATGTGTCTCCGGTGCGCAGAAAGGTTGGTTAACCCAAGGTTAACCAACTTTTTAATATATAAAAAAAAAAATTTAAAAAAAAAAACGTACGTGCCTGCCTTTAGTTTGAGTCCTGAAGATTTTCTCATTTTCTCCCTCATCAGCCGCTTCTCTCCCTTTCTCCCTCTCTTTCTTTCTTAGGGGCATCTCTCCATCTCTCCCTCTTGCTCATCTTTCTTTCTCAGACAACGAAGACGCACTCCGGCGGGGTTGACTCCGGCTCCAGCTCTCTCAACAGATCCGATGGTTGGGCTCCGACAACGGCCAGATCTGTGTGAAGAGTGCTTTCAAGTGTTTTTTTTTTTTTTTAATTAATGGGTTAAGGTTAACGCATGGCACATCAGCAAATGTGCACAGGAGATGCATTTTTTGCTGCTGAATAGCATTACTCGCAATGCTCGGATAGGTTTAAATTGACTTCAATTAAAAGTTGAAGGGTTCAAATTAAGAGTTTTTGAACTTAATTTGAAGGATCTTTTCAAAACGCGCGGTAGTTCAGGGGTTTAAAATGAAGTTTTTCCTAATTTTTTTATTAATTGAGGGCCCTAAGCGGCTGCCTAATCCACCTAAGGGATGAGCCGACCTAGTTTATTCATCTAACCATGCGGAAATATCTTTGCGCAATATTGTCACCCAATGAATAGACTGAGACGGGTTTTTTTTTTTTTTTTCTTTTTTTCTCAAAGAAAAGTATTCAAGAGCATATTATGTATTTTAAAACTTGGGGTTGATTGTTTTCAAAGTAAGGGAGAATGATGTCAGACAAAACAATCAATTGGTTTTTTTAAAAAATAAATTAAACAAATTTATTTAGGTTTTATTAATCAATTAATTGCGTTATAAATAGTTAATTTTGTATGTTTAAGAGTTGTGTGATTTTGTAAATAAATAAATGAGTTATAGTGCTCAAAATTTAAACTAAACAATACCTTTTTATCATCGCACTCCAAGAAATTAGATTTCCTCCAAACTCTTAAGGATTAGCCCAACATCCATCGGCTACTTCCTTTTTATCTATGCTTTGTTTCCCACTGAGTTTTTGGTTGAGCTAATAAGATTAATTAAATCTACTTGCAGACTTCACCTACTAGCCATGAACAACTCTTGTCTACCGCATATATTCAATAGAAAAAAAAAATTAAAAAAAAAAAAAATCAACCACTATATTACGTCAAAAAAATATTATGGTTGAGCTAATACGATTTGTTTTCCATCTTAATACAATAAATCTATTAAACCTAACTAACATTGATTTATATATCTTCTGTTGTTCACTAGCTTCTAGCTACATATATATATATACATGCTCAATTGATTTTTTCCAAGTGGATCAAGTTGATAANAACTCTTGTCTACCGCATGTATTCAATAGAAAAAAAAAATTAAAAAAAAAAAAAATCAACCACTATATTACGTCAAAAAAATATTATGGTTGAGCTAATACGATTTGTTTTCCATCTTAATACAATAAATCTATTAAACCTAACTAACATTGATTTATATATCTTCTGTTGTTCACTAGCTTCTAGCTATATACATATACATGCTCAATTGATTTTTTCCAAGTGGATCAAGTTGATAAAGTGGGAAACTGCTTTGTGCATGATTCCCAGCAATCGAATTAGAATGGGAATGGGAAAAGTTTTCTCTTATTTTATTCTAACTTATTATTATCATTATTTATTTCTTGATGAATTAAGTTTTCATAAACAAAACCGTCTGATTTGACGTCTTCAGGAATCTAGATTAATTTGAGTGCTTCGGTTGTTAATTGACAAATATTATGATAAGGCGTTGACCTAATCAAAATACGACGACTTGTCAATGGTTAAGCATATATAAGAAGTAATCAATAGAGAATAAAGACAAAGCATGCATTAGAAGAATAAACCAAAGCATGCGGTAGTTGTTGATCATGAACTTCGTCCTAGCTATCACATTAATTAAATCGACAACGATTGAAGTCTAAACGCTTGGTGTAGCAGAAACAATGACCATTTCCATATTGGTTCTCTATAAATAGGCATGTTTCCATACAAGATATATCACCCATCACCATTAAACAAAAATATTAGAGCTTGCTTAGATATGATGAAAGGAGTCCATTTCCTTGCAATTGTGGCTCTCTTGTCGCTTGCATCCTCCCTTGTTTCTGCCTTCGATCCTAGCCCTCTTCAGGACATCTGTGTTGCAATTGATGACCCCAAGTCTGCTGGTATATATACATTATAATTATGTTCATTACTTTCTGCTTACAAGCATTACTGTCATTATTGGTTTCTTACTGATCTTGTATGCATGCAATTTATTGTTTCCTGCAGTGTTCGTGAATGGGAAATTCTGCAAGGATTTGAAGTATGCCAAGGCCGAAGATTTCTTCTTCTCTGGGCTCCAAAAGCCTGGAAATACAGATAATAAAGTTGGATCAAATGTTACTACTGTGAATGTGGAACAAATACCGGGCCTCAACACTCTAGGCATATCTTTGGTTCGCATTGACTATGCACCATATGGCCAAAATCCTCCTCACACTCACCCTCGTGCCACTGAGATTCTCGTAGTTGTAGAAGGTACTCTGTTGGTTGGTTTTGTCACATCCAACCCAGAGAATCGCCTTTTCACCAAAGTTCTAAATAAGGGAGATGTCTTCGTGTTCCCAATTGGTCTCATTCACTTCCAATTTAATGTGGGAAAGACTAATGCTATAGCCTTTGCTGGGTTGAGCAGCCAAAATGCAGGTGTCATCACAATAGCAAACGCTGTTTTCGGATCTAATCCTCCCATCAACCCTGATGTTCTCGCTAAAGCCTTCCAACTTGACAAGAATATCATTGAAGATCTTCAGAAAAAATTCTAATTATACGACATTTAGAGTAACTTCTTAAACAATTATGACGGTTTGCCTCATTCCATCATAATAAAATTAAAATAAATGGAGGTTGCTTGTATAATTTTTTCTATGTGGAGTTGGAGTATAAAATAATGTTGACTTTTGTTGAGTGTGCATCTCTCTCTCTCTCAATCTCTGTATATATATATATATATATATATGTATAACATCTCAAATAAATAAATGATATAAGGAGCCTATTCTATTTTGTTGTCATATTAACCACTTCAGATACCAAGGGTCCAAGACCATGGCACGAGCCGCCATTTTTCAAAAGATTTTCAACCATCGAGCAATTTTAAGTAGAAAATTCACTTTTTTCTATGTCAACTTTACACTTTTTCAAAACTCTTCATTAACTTACTTAAAATTCTTCTCTACTTCACTAAAATCATTTTTTTTTTTCTTCACAAAATCAAGGAATTTTAAATTCTCATGAATTTAACACTCCTCCTCAAATTAAATTTACCTCATCAGTATTCTCTTTAATAATTCATCATTGTTAAATTAAATTAAAAATAGGTTAATTTAATTTGATTAATTAATCAATATTTTAACACTCTTACTCACGGATGAAGTCAAACTTCTTCTTAATATGTGATATTCAACGTGTTGAATATTTAATTAAATGAAATGTAAATTGATAAAACCATAGTTCAAACTCAAAACTTTTAACTCGGATATTACTACTACTAGACACCTATTAGTACTAGGGAAGAGCTTAAAAAGGCTACGTCTTAGCTCTTATTCTTTGATTTTTTTTTTTTTTTAATGCAAAAACTCTTCATAATTACACAAGTATGGTTTCTAAACTCTGGCACACAATTCCAAGCTGCATCAGCATCTAAATAATTATTAACGTAAGACACTGTCTGCACCATAAAAGAAAATGGTTTTAAGCACATCGATTAAATAGACATGTATACCATCAAATGAGTCATTAGTGTAGACAATTACGGATTCAATCATTCAGATAACTCTCATTCTCAAACATCATGTGTAATACTTCATTTTATTGACACACAATATTGTTTGTTTTTTACTCTCTTGAATCAGAATTTTCAGAAGGTCACTCATCTTATTATTATTATCGCATAAACTCGCTTAACTGCAAAATTCTAGCAAGATCATGACCATTACCCAGTTTTAAAACACGTTGTCATGAATGGTGTAAATATACATGAAAAACGCTATGCAGACTCCAAAAACTTGTTTATCACAATTTATGCGGAATTGAGACAATGAAGCAATAAACAATTTAACAAAATATGTAAAGCAATAAGCAATAAAGAACACACAGATTTTGGTTACGAAGAGGAAACCAATTAGAGAACTTCTCTAATTGTAAAACCTCTCCGGGGCAGCCAAACCCAGGAAATCAACTAACTCAGTAAAAGAATAAAGGATTACAAGATGTTCATACTCACAGAACCGCTGTTATTGACACACTCTTGTATAAGACAAGCGACTCACTTGCCTTCTAC
Organism: Carpinus fangiana; assembly: GCA_006937295.1. Classification (NCBI taxonomy): domain Eukaryota; kingdom Viridiplantae; phylum Streptophyta; class Magnoliopsida; order Fagales; family Betulaceae; genus Carpinus; species Carpinus fangiana. The sequence goes on from CM017321.1 coordinate 6,494,541, forward strand.
CGCAGTAGCCCTTTCCAGAGACAGCTGGCACAATCCTTCTACGTGATTTCCTTTCACCGGAATTTCGGTTGACTTCACTTCAACAATTGACGAATAATGATGAACATAGAACTAAACACTCCAAGAGAGAGAACTTAAACGCTCAATATCAAAGACTCTCTTGGCACACAAAGGCGAATTCTAGATACTGAATTCGTACATAATACAGATCTGTAGATCTATATATAATACCTAAAGACTCCTAGTCTAATTAGAACTCAATTACATTGTAAATTAGACATAGAATATAACACCTAATAGACTCCTAGTCTAATTAGAACTCAAATACATTGTAAATTAGACATAGAAGCTATGGGCCATCCAGACGGTAAGTGGACTTTGAATCCATTTTGCTTTCCGAACATTTAGCCAATAATTAAAACTAACAATACATATCACCACATCTTCATAAATAGGCGATGTGGAATGTCACATCATAAATGTAGCTAGAAAGTAAATCTAGAGCCAAAATAGAGTACTGGTACTTAGGTTCAATTCGAGTCCAAATAGGCAAAGCTTGGATCGGTTTGATTCATTATGACCCCAAATGTATCTCATATGATAACTCTTCTGATTTAAGAATAAAGTGGAGGGTAAAGTTCTGAGGGAAAAATCCCCGAGTGTGTAAATTAATAATTAGGGAGAGAGAGATTAGTTAACATACACTTTACCCTTATTTTTGAGCTACATAACAAAGACACTCCTGTTTTGTGATTTTAGATATTGCAAATAGTGAAAGGCCTACTGATTAACACAAGAACACCCATCTCTGCATCCTTGTTACCTAAATTCCAAGTAGAAACATGGTGCCTGAAAACTACTAAAACATATTATTACATACACATGTTCAAATGTTTTATATACATTGAATGCAAAAGACAACTCTTAAAATGTATACAAAATTAAATATTTATAACATAATTAATTAATAAAACCTAATTAACTAATTGATTTTGTATCCTAAGGGATAGCTCGATCAGTTATGAACCACACCTCGTGAAGTGAATACTATTAGTTCAAATTTTCTCCCCCTTCTCTTGTGTGTATATGTGAAAAAAAAAGAAAAAAAAAAGAAAAAAAACCTAATTAACTAACTAATTGATTTTGTCTTGTCCCGCGTCATTCTTATTTGTCACCCGTCTCAAGCTATTGACTGGGTGACAAATGAGAATATTGCACAAGGATATTTCCGCCATGGTCAGACTTTATTGTACTTTATATATGTTTTATTTATTGTAATTGTAATGAATCTCTTTTTCACCAAAAAGCAAAAGAAAAAATATAAGGGAAAATTCAATTTAACCCCCTGAAATTTTAGGGGATTTTTAATTTGAACCCCAATGTTTTAAAATTGACAGTTTATCCTCCCAAAGTTTCAAAAAGTGACAAAGTGAACCCTCCCGTTAACTTTTCTGTCAAATTAGATGGAAAATGATGAAATGACATAAATGCCCTCAAGCTTTTTTAAAAAAAATTTCCGTCTAATTTGACGGAAAAATTAACAAAATGTTCACTTTGCCACTTTTTGAAACTTTAGGGGGTAAATTATCAATTTTAAAACTTTAGGGTTCAAATTAAAAATTTCCTAAAACTTCAGGGGGATAAACTGAATTTTTCCCAAAAATATATTAAAACTTGAAGATACGCTATCATATATCGTCCACCGTCTCTCTCTCTTTGATAAATCAAGTTTTCATAAACAAAACCGTCTCATTTGACATGTTCAGCAATTCTAGATTTTCGTGCTCCTTTACAAATATGTTATGACGTTGAAGTGGCATGCCCCAATTAAATAATTGTAATGAGAACTTGTCAATTATTTGTTGAGTAAAGCATGAGAAGAAGAAGCCAGCGGAGGTTAAAAGTCTACAGTAGTTGTTGAAGAACTTCTTCGTCCTATCACATTAATTCGATAACCATTGAAGACTTGGTGTAGCAGAAACAATGACCATTTTCATATTGGTTCTCTATAAATACACATGTTTCCCATACAAGATATATCACCCATCACCATTAAACCAAAATATTAGAGAATACAGAGCTTACTTAGATATGATGAAAGGAGTCCATTTCCTTGCAATTGTTGCTCTCTTGTCACTTGCATCCTCCCTTGTCTCTGCCTTCGATCCAAGCCCTCTTCAGGACATCTGTGTTGCAATTGATGACCCCAAGTCTGCTGGTATATATTATAATTATGTTCATTACTTTCTGCTTACAAGCATTACTATATATCTTTATTGTTTTCTTACTCTCTTATGCTAACTTGCATTCTATTGTTTCCTGCAGTGTTTGTGAATGGAAAATTCTGCAAGGATTTGAAGGATACTAAGGCTGATGATTTCTACTTCTCTGGTCTTCAAATTCCTGGAAATACAGACAATCAAGTTGGGTCGAATGTCACTACTGTGAATGTGGACCAAATACCAGGCCTCAACACTCTAGGCATATCTTTGGTTCGTATTGACTATGCACCATATGGCCAAAATCCACCCCACACTCACCCTCGAGCGACCGAGATTCTGGTAGTCGTAGAAGGTACCTTGTTAGTTGGTTTTGTCACATCCAACCCAGAGAATCGCCTTTTCACCAAAGTTCTAAACAAGGGAGATGTCTTTGTATTCCCAATTGGTCTCATTCACTTCCAATTCAATGCGGGAAAGACTAATGCCGTAGCCTTTGCCGGTTTGAGCAGCCAAAATGCAGGTGTCATCACGATTGCAAACGCTGTTTTCAAATCCGATCCTCCTATCAACCTTGATGTTCTTGCCAAGGCCTTCCAACTTGACAAGAATGTTATTAAATATCTTCAAAAGCAATTCTGATTTGGATAACATTTAATGCACGTTTACCTCATTCTATTATATCAATGTTAAAATAAAAAGATTGCTTATGTAACGCTCTCTAGGTGGAGTTGAAAGTATAAAATAATATTGAATTTTGCTGAGCATCTCTGTCTCTCTCTTTCTCTGTCTCTTGTTGTGTGAATGTTTAAAAGATATACGGAAGAGTGTTGTGGTTGAATTGAGTGGGGGGTATACGTACAGTAGATAAAGAACAAGTTGAGATACCATGTCTAAAATATGAGGAAATAACACTTTATGATCAAATTTGGCAAGACTTTATTGGGTTTTCTTACCTAATAAGCTAATTAATAAGTCTTGCTTTATTCTAAAAAATTAGTGTAAAAGTCGTATGTCAATTAAGGGAAGATTAAACATAATTTTACCTAAGGCAATTGGAGGTTGATCCCCCTTGAAGTGATTAATCGGAGGTTTGACCCCCTCTAGGGATCGATTTATCCATTTTTCTTTCTATTTTCTCATTTTCTATCGATAGAAATCAATGGGTTCCCATCAGGAAAGTCCACTTTTGGACCCTTGAGCTATAGTTTTTTGGCTATTGCATTTTCAGCTAAACTTTATTCTGTTTGTTTTAACACATTTATTTGTTGAAAAATATTTAATTTCTCAAGAAAATGATTTCAATTGAAAATATTTTTCAACGTTTAGCTGGTACGAAAAATAAATGATGGCAGGCAATGGTTGGCACTCTCTGACAACGGGAAAGACAGTCGATGACTTTCGGCAACCTCCGGAAAAGCTCAAACTCGAACAATGGTTTACGGTTTTAAAAAAGATACACTATTTTATAGAAATTAAAGAAGGTTTTCCTAGTTAACTGAAAATGGTTTTGTTTGACCACGATTTTTGGATGTACCAAACACCGAAAATAAATAAATAAATAAAAATTGTTTTTCATAAATCCTTTTAATGTAACTTTAGTGAGAATTTGCTTTCTTTGTTTTAGCCTAGGTGACATTATATATAGTAATGCTACCTTTACCCATCACCAATTTACACACAAAGCTTATTTAGATATGATGAAAGGAGTCCATTTCCTTGCAATTGTTGTTCTCTTGTCACTTGCATCCTCCCTTGTCTCTGCCTTCGATCCCAACCCTCTTCAGGACATTTGTGTTGCAATTGATGATCCCAAATCTGCTGGTATATATAATTATGTTCATTACTTTCTACTTGTAAGCATCATTATATATCTTTATTGGTTTCTTACTATTGCAATCTATTGTTTCCTGCAGTGTTTGTGAATGGGAAATTCTGCAAGGATTTGAAGGNTTTTTTTTTTTTTTTTTTTAAGTGGTTAACATAAAATGTATTTTAGAAGGTAACATTCTAAATAAGTCAGTCCAGGAAATATATGAAAAGACTGTAGAGTTGTAAAACACAAAAATTGTATGTACATCAAAAAAATATTCTAAATGTCTCATTTTTTTTCTAAGCAAAAATGATAGGTCAGAGAGACCAATTGTGGCTATTATACTTGGACGTGACTATAGCAGTATTTACCCGCTAGGAGCCACACAGGAGAGGCCTAAACAGTGAGAACTGCAGACGCTCTCTCAAGTCCAATTAAGCCATAGCTTGACCAGCCCATTAGGGCATTAATGGAAACCAATGTGACTAATATTAATCAGGCATATATTGCGGAGATTCAAACTCATGCCTTAGTACATGTCTAACTACTTTGAGAATTTCTTTGAGTCATTGAACACCACCCTTGATGGCTTCTAAATGTCTCGGTTTGAGTGGTCAAAGTGAATGCCCAAATATTCTTTTAACTACTAACGAGGTAACCCTTGAGAAGTTTCCTTCACTCCATTACTAGATAGGAATGAGGCTATTATCCTTTAGTGGAATTGAAAAGCTTTTTAGAAGGTAATATTCTAACGGAAAATATATCTGTTTGTTTCGTCGTAAAATGATTTATGGAAAATGTTTTACGCATTTTCGAGTGTTTGGCATGATGTAAATAATAGTCAATGGAAAATAATTTTCCTTTGACCAAAAATTCTTCTTTAATTTTAAGAAAATGGTTTTCGGTTTTGAAAACCATAAACCATTTTTTGACATTGAGCATCTCATTCTAGAATTGACGAACCATGCCAAGACCTGCCTAGGACCCCACAAGAACTTGATCGGGAATCACCCAACACCTACCCGGGACCTGCCCGAGACCTGCCCAAGACCTTGCCAAGACCCGCCCAAGACCTGATCGGGACTCACCTGGGACTCGACCGGGACCTGCCCAGGACCTCGTTGGGACCCGCCCGGGACCTACCTAGGACCCCACTGAGACTTGACTGGGACCCCGCCAAGACCCGCCTAGGACCCCACCGAGACTTGACTAGGTCCAACCTGGGACCTCACCGGGACCTGCCTAGGACCTGCCCGGGACCTAATTGGGACTCGCCCAGGACCCCGTCGGGACTCGCCCAGGACCAGCCCGAGACCTGACCGGGTCCTACCTGGGACCCCGTCGAGACCTGAACAGGTTCCGCCTGAGGCTTGACCGAGACCCACCTGAGAACTACTCGAAACCTACCTAGGACTTGATCAGGACCCGCCCGAGACCCCGTCGAGACCTAACCGAGTCCCGCCTAAGACCTGTCCCGGACTTGACTAAAACCGGCCTAGGGCCTACTCGGGAGCCCATCAGGACCTGAACGGGTCCCTGGCAAATCCAGGGTGGGTCCCAATCAAGTCCGGGGCAGGTCCCAGGTGAGACCCGATTAGGTCTCGAGAGAGTCTCTAGTAGGTCCAGGTCAAGTCCTGGACAGGTCCCAAGCAGGTCCAGGGCAGGTCTAGGTGAGGTCCTGGACGGGTCCCAGTAATGTCCCGGGCATGTCCCTCCCCCCGGGCAGGACCCGGTCAAGTCTCGGACAACTCCTAACGAGGTCCCGGGTGGGTCCCAGTCAAGTCTTGGGCGGGCATTTTTATATTTTACTTTTTAATTTATTGTATATTAGTACTTTTATGTTGTGAATATAAAAAATATTTGTGATTCTGTGCGCACGCCAAATAGCGAAAAATGTTTTCATCGTAAAATATTTTCATGTAAAATGACTTCCCTGAAAATATTTTACACTGAAACAAATGGATTAATTAGTAAGGACACCATATATTGTACACTTTGTCCAAATTAGCAATTAGCTTGATAATAAATAATAACTTAGACAACTACTTGACAAAGATTATGAATCAAAATAGGATATTATTTTTTTTTAAAAAAAATAATAATAACAAACTTGGACAACCGATACATACATGTGATGTACATGCCTTTTTGGGTCATCATATATTATAATAGTATGATGAATAAATCAAAGAGAAATAAGATTTCGATCATAAACAAAACCGTCTCATTTGACATCTTCAGCAATCTAGATTTGAGTGCTTTGGTTGTTTATTGACCAAAGAACCTTTAAATATATATGTTATGGCGTTGAAGTGGCATGAGAAGAAGTAATCAAATAAGAACGAAGAGAAAGCATGGGAAGAAGTAATCAAATAAGAACGAAGAGAAAGCATGGGAAGAAGTAATCAAATAAGAACAAACAGATAGCATGAGAAGAAGAAAGCTGAAGAACTTGGTATACTTGTAATATTAAATATCCATAACCACTCAAGACTTTTTGTAGCAGAACCAATGACCATTTCCATAGCAGTTATCTATAAATACACATGTTTCCCATTCAATATTCTATCACCCATCACCAAGTTACACACAAAGCTTATTTAGATATGATGAAAGGAGTCCATTTCCTTGCAATTGTTGCTCTCTTGTCACTTGCATCCTCCCTTGTCTCTGCCTTCGATCCCAGCCCTCTTCAGGACATTTGTGTTGCAATTGATGATCCCAAATTTGCTGGTATATATAATTATGTTCATTACTTTCTACTTGTAAGCATCATTATATATCTTTATTGGTTTCTTACTATTGCAATCTATTGTTTCCTGCAGTGTTTGTGAATGGGAAATTCTGCAAGGATTTGAAGGATACCAAGGCTGATGATTTCTACTTCTCTGGGCTTCAAATTCCTGGAAATACAAACAACCGAGTTGGGTCAAATGTCACTACTGTGAATGTGGACCAAATCCCAGGCCTCAACACTCTAGGCATATCTTTGGTTCGCATTGACTATGCACCATATGGCCAAAATCCTCCCCACACTCACCCTCGTGCGACTGAGATTTTGGTAGTTGTAGAAGGTACTTTATTAGTTGGTTTTGTCACATCCAACCCAGAGAATCGTCTTTTCACCAAAGTTCTAAAGAAAGGAGATGTCTTTGTGTTCCCAATTGGTCTCATTCACTTTCAGTTCAATGCGGGAAAGACTAATGCCGTAGCTTTTGCTGGTTTGAGCAGCCAAAATGCAGGTGTCATCACGATAGCAAATGCTGTTTTCAAATCTGATCCTCCCATCAACCCTGATGTTCTCGCCAAAGCCTTCCAACTTGACAAGAATATCATTAAAGATCTTCAGAAGAAGTTCTAATGAGATAATTAGAGAAACGTATAAAACTATTATGAACCCATTTCCAGTTTTCCTCATTCCATCATTACAATTTTAAAATAAAAGGTTGCTTATGTGACTCTCCCTTAAGGGACTTGGAATATAAAATAATGTTGACATTTGTTGAGCATATATATCTCTCTCTTTACGTGTGTTTGTAACACAGAAACAAAGTATTGGGGTTGAATTAAAGGCCGTAACTCCTTTTTTTTTTTTTTTGAAAAGAACTAACGACTTCCATTAAAACAATCAGACGGCAGCGTGAAGCTCCGCCACAACAATTCCACCAATACAATCAGGGATAGCATAATCCCATTTACAATCCGTAACCTTGTGGACAGCAGCCTTAGCTAGGCCATGGGCCGCACGGTTTGAGATCCTACCAACATGCCCAATCTTCCATTGAGGAAAAAAACACAAAGCAGCTCTAATATCGTCAATCATGTGCCCCAACCTGCTGTAATCAGCTTCACAATTTCGAACTGACGACACCACCACCTGAGCATCACTTTCTACGTAAAGCTTAGAAATCCCCAGGTCCTTACAGTGATTGATTCCAAGAAACATGGCTAAAGCTTCAGCCGCCGAAGGATCCAAAAGCCCGTTCTTTGAAAAACTCCATGCAGCTCGAACGTTCCCCTTGTCATCTCTGAGAATACCTCCCACACCTATACGCCGCCCTTTCTGGTCTACAGCAGCATCGCAGTTAAGCTTCATCCATCCCAACTCCGGAGCCTTCCAGCAATTCACTTCCATAAGAATAGCTCCTTGTTCTTCCTTATTATTTATTCTGTAGAAGTCGTCCATTTTCTGATGCACACCTAAAATCAGATCATTTGGATGGGAGAAGGTCTCATTGTGAACCCATGCATTCCTCCGGAGCCAGATTTGCCTTGCTGTGATGGAGAAGAATTCAAAATCCTTTCCAGAGCCACTTTCTAAAATATCTTCTGCAATTTGGCTAAAATCCGAGAAAAGGCTACCTTTTTTCTGAAAAAACCGATTGCACCCACCCCACACATCAGCAGCAGAGATACACTCCCATAAAATATGAGAGGTTGTTTCTGTCATCAAACCACATACAGGACAAGAAGAATCCGAAATTACCTTCCTCTTGGCTAAATTTTCCTTAGTCGGAAGCAAATTATGGCAAGCTCGCCACATAAAAGATTTCACAGCATTTGGCATATTAGCTCTCCATATCCCTTTCCAAATCTTGCTTTCCTCATACCTCCTAGAAGGGCCTGCTCGTTGACCCTCCTCCAAATCCTTTGCCATATGGTAGGCACTTCCAACTGTATAATCTCCTTTCATAGTGCCCCTCCATATTAGCCGATCAGGCTGTCCAGTAAGACTAATGGGGATAGTTTGGATAGCAGCAATTTCCTCCTTGTTGAAAATCTCCTGCAATAAGAGAAGTTTCCATTCACCAATACATGGATCAATGAGATCACTAACCATTGCATTCGGATCAAGAACTTTAGGAGGAGACTGAACACAATAAGTCGAAGGGATAGGAAGCCATTTATCACCCCAAATATGAACTTTAGAACCATTGCCAATTCTCCAAAAAAGCCCATCTTGAACTAAGTTTCTAGAGGAGAGAAGACTCCTCCAAATAAACGAGGGCTTATTACCCAGCTGAGCATCAAAGATAGTCCCTCTTGGAAAATATTTCCCTTTCATAATTTTTGCCGTGATGCTGTCCTTCTCCTTCCATAATCTCCAACATTGTTTAGCAAGCAAAGCTTTGTTAAAATAGTGCAAATCTCTAAAACCCATTCCCCCTCGGGATTTCGGCGTCCCCATCCTACTCCAACTCATCCAAGGAATACCCGATTTATTATTTCGTTTCATACCCCACCAGAATTTCTGCATTAAGGAATTAATTTCCAAACACAAAACTTTCGGTAGAAGGAAAACATTCATACTATAAGCCGGAATAGCCTGGATGACCGCCTTTAGGAGAATCTCCTTGCCAGCCTGAGAAAGGAAATTCAACTTCCAATCTTGAAGCCTACCCCATATTTTATCCTTTATGCCTTGAAACGCAGCTACTCTGGATTTTCCCACCAGAGCCGGTAATCCGAGATACTTGTCATATCGTTGAGTGGGAGGGATCCCAGCAACATCCGAGAGACTTTGTTGGAGCTCTAATGGGGTGTTCCGACTAAAAAAGAGGCCTGTTTTTTCTTTGTTAAGCTGCTGCCCGGAAGCTTTCTCGTAGATAGTCAAGATTGTGTTCAATCTATTCCAATGGTCATGACTTGCCCTGCAAAAAAGCAAGCTGTCGTCTGCAAAAAACAAATGATTTATTCGAGGTCCCCTCTTAGAGGTAGGCACCCCGTCAAGGAAACCATCAATCTCCGCCTGCACTAGTAAAGAGCTTAGAGACCCAGCACACAGGAGAAATAAATAAGGGGAAATGGGGTCGCCTTGGCGTAAACCCCTTGAAGGGGTTATAAGTCCCACTGGAGCCCCATTGACAAGAACCGAGTAAGAGACAGAAGCCACACACATCATAATCAGATGAATCCATTTTTCTGCAAAACCCATTTTCCTCATCACCCTCTCCAAAAATCTCCACTCCACTCTGTCGTAAGCTTTGCTCATATCAAGCTTCACCGCCATATAACCTTTTTTACCATACATTTTAGAGTGCATAGTATGAAGGGTCTCATAGGCTGCTATGATATTATCAGTGATCAACCTTCCTTGAATAAAAGCACTTTGAAATGGAGAAATAATTTTTGGTAACCACCTTTTCAAGCGGTTTGCAAGCACTTTAGAGATCAATTTATAGATGACATTACACAAACTAATAGGGCGAAAGTCAGTGACCTTAACAGGGGATTTGATTTTTGGGATTAAAGCAATAAGAGTATAATTCAAACCATCATACATTACACCAGAATTTAGAGCATTAAGAACAATATGACAAACATCTTTACCCACAGCTTCCCAATAGTCAAGAAAAAAACCTGCTGAAAGACCGTCTGGGCCTGGAGCCTTTAAGGGTGCCATTTGCCTAAGAGCCACCAGCACTTCTTCTTCTGAGAAAACCTTCACTAGATCCTCATTCGCCGTAACTCCTTTTAAACCAGCCGTATTTGTCAAAGCATATAAAAAATGAAAAATTCCAACTTGTCTATGTGGGATTTTAACCATAACTTGCCTATATAGGATGGAATTTGGTTTAATTTATCATAATATTACTGTAAAAGTTTAAACTCATCTTGTTAACTTGAATTCAGACTCCTTTCGTCTAAGGGTGTTTTAGAGAAATTGCGATGTTCATTTTGGTTATTAGAAACGAAAAATGCTAGGCTTCCAAACAAATTTTACGTAAAAAAATTTACAAGATGATGTGACACAATATAATTGAATTTTTCAAAAGTTGAATTTATGTCATTTCCAATCATGTTGTGCCACATCGTGTTATAAAAGTTTGTTTGTAAGCATAGCATTCCTCTATTAAAATACCTTCATTAACTCGTACGTTTTCACATTTTGGACAACAAAATTAGAGGGTTAGTGACTATGTGATCATCAAGTGATTCACTTCCCATTAAAAATTTATTTTTATATTTCTAAGGGATCGTTCAATAGGCTGGAGACCACGATTCATGAAACGGTGGTCACTAGTTCGAATCACATACCCTCTTTTCTTCCCCTTGTGCGGACATTTCAAAGAATAAATAAATAAATAAAATTTACCCTTTAGTGTTTTAGAAGGCTTTTGTATCATTTGAAAAGTTTGAGAATAAAATTAGGGTTAATTACCTTTTTAGTCCTTAGGTTTTCACTTTTATTTTTTTTTATTTTTTCTTACCTATGTTTCAAATTGTATCATAGATAGTATCTGACTTATAGGTAAATACCAATTTAGTGCCTCCATCAGTCCAAATAAGGCCTGACTACCCCATATTGGTCCATGAAGGTGGTCGGCCACCCCCATTTTGGTCATTGCGGGTGACTCAACCACCCCTTGGGCTGGAATATTGCGGCTGCCCCAAGGCCATTATGGGTGTTTTGGCCACCCCTAATGGTAAAAAAGGGGTGGCCAAAACCACCCCCAAAGGCTTTGGGAAGGGCTTGGCCATGGTTATGCAAGAAGCATCACACGATTTGCAGCAAATCGTGGCCTATAGTTTGGAAGATTGCTAAAAAAAAAATTGAAAGAGTTGTGCCTGTTGGACTCAAGTTTGGTCTTGGATGGATAGGAGAAAACGAGGCACTATTAAAGCACATGCAGTCTTTATTTATTGAGGATAAATATTCAGCAAGCTCGATACCATGCCCATTAGTTTGGGCTAACAAAATGTGACTAAGGTACTAAATTGATCTTTACCCATATTGTATGTGAGATACCATCTTATTTATGATTTGAAACCTAGCTGAAAAAAAAATAAAAATGTGAAAACTTAAGTAACAAAACAAGTAATTAACCCATAAAATTAACTGAAAACTTTAATTTAAAGTGTGATAGTACAATTATGTAAAGGTTCAAGAGTTGTATTTAGGCTAAAACTTTTATAATAAAAAATCAAATAAAGAATGAGGATCTGTCAAATTTGACTATTTTTCTTTGCAGTATCATTAAATTTTTTGAATTGTTAAAAGCTTCCTGATAATGCTTTACATAATGGCCAATCTTATGCACTTGTGTGCTTGAAAACCCTCAGTTCGAAGGAAAAGTTACTTCGTATAACATCCCCAACTTAATTAACTAGTAATTAACTCGAAGTACTACTATTATCTCCCTCCAAAACTTCTTTTTTTTTAACTACTATAGCTCTATAAGCTCTAGGTTACTAATCATCCCATCCATGGAGCTTACTGTTACACAACATACATTTATGCATATGAGAAAATCATCAATTTTAAATTTAACTCTTCCCATTTCATAACTATTAACCAAATACAAAAAACCAAAGAAGTCCCGGACCATGAAGATTTTCCAATCACAAAACTGATGAGGTCAAATATTCGGATAAAACCAAAGGAAAAGAGAAATGGCAACAATTATCAATGCCTGGAGTTCCTCACATTGGTGAAGAGAAGCGAAACGCCATACTTATTACAGCAGTCTACGGCATCCCCGTCTCTGATGCTGCCGCCGGGCTCTGCAATAACACTAACCCCGCTCTCACATGCTTCTTCCACCGTATCATTCCAGGCTGTTTACAGAACAAACAGTATCCACATTAAAAGAGATATAAAAGCCTTGGTTCCACCTAATTCCAGTGTACGCTGAGAAATAACAATTTACTAGTAAGAAGTTATTTCATTGGTGCAGAAATACTGGTTCATTTTCATTGATAATCACATAAAATGAATTTTAATTTTCTTTTGTCCCTGGATAGTATCCTAAATTCTCTTCACAAGAGCACCATCTTCAAAAACTTTCAAGTGCAGTTACTGCATAATGTAGCAAGATTACCAAATGGAAAGAAGGCGTCACTAGCCAAAGCTGCCCCTTTGACCTCATCTCCTGCTTTCTTCAGTGCTATCCTCAAACTCTCTAAACAATTTGGCTGGCCACTTCCCATGCCCAACATACAGTTATTCTGCATAAAATGGTAACAAGAATCAGAACAGAGTGTTCAGCCAATCCATTGATGCATAATCTAAGTCAGAAAAAATACCAACCTTTGCTATAACAATGGCATTACTTTTGACATGCTTCACACATAACCATGCAAATTCTGCATCATGAAGCTCACTTTCTTGTGGAGCCTTCTCAGAGACAACCTTAAATTGGATATCCTGGGAGGTCAAGTCATCTGAATCCTGGGCTAACCACCCACCACCAACTTGTCTGAGTGAAAGCTTTCCTTTTTCATTTTTGCTTGCTTCAAGAATCCTTAGTCTTAGATTTTCCACAAAGGATCTCAGGGCCTTTCTCAGTATACTTGGGTGCAACCACAATCTCATAAAACATCCGAGTCTCACCATCTGTGGGACTCCTAAACTCTCGGGTTTCCTTAGCAAAAGCCTACAAGTACAAGTACAGAAAAAGAATTGGTGAGAGAGTTTAACTCCTATTTGGTACTGGTTTTCGAAAATTTAGTTGCATCAGCAATCTACTTATAAAATCTATAGCGCATGGAGAAGGGATTCAATCTTTTCAGTAAAGAAAATACGGTTTAGTTGGATCACTTGATTAAGGCACGAGGTGGGCTTGGAGACCTGGATATGTCTTATATTCAATTTTAAACCATGCTTAGCCAAAAAAATGCATAGCAGTAATAATAATAGATTATAGATTATAAGAATAGGGTGGAGGGTAAAGTTCTGAGGTAAAAATCCCCGAGTGTGTAAATTAATAATTAGGGAAAGAGAGATTAGTTAACATACACTTTACCCTTATTTTTGAGCTACATAACAAAGACACTCCTGTTTTGTGATTTTATATATAGCAAATAGTGAAAGGCCTACTGATTAACACAAGAACACCAATCTCTGCATCCTTGTTACCTAAATTCCAAGTAGAAACATGGTGCCTGAAAACTACTAAAACATATTATTATAGACATATGTTCAAATGTTTTATATACATTGAATGCAAAAGACAACTCTTAAAATGTATACAAAAATTAAATATTTATAACATAATTAATTAATAAAACCTAATTAACTAATTGATTTTGTGTCTCTAAGGGGTAGCTCAATCAGCTGTAAACCACGTCTCATGAAGCAAAAGTCACTAATTTGAATCCCTCCTTACCATTCCTTTGTGTTTACATGTCAAAAAATATATATATAATAAAATACATATTTTGTCTTGTCCCGCACCATTCTCTCCTACTTTGACAAAACTCGAACTCGAGTTCAAAAATACACAATTTGCTCTTGAATACTTTTTTTGTTTTTGATTTTTTTTAATTAAAAATTAAATTAAATTTAAAAAAAAAAAAAGAAAAGAAGCCGTCTCAAGCTGTTGACTGGGTGACAAATGAGAATATTGCACAAAGATATTTCCGCCATGGTCAGACTTTATTGTACCTTATATATGTTTTATTTATTGTAAATTGTAACGAATCTCTTTTTCACCAAAATGCAAAAGAAAAAATATATTAAAACTTGAAGATATACTATCATTGTCCACCAGTTTTAGCAAACGTCTCTGTCTCTCTCTCTCTCTTTGATAAATCAAGTTTTCATAGACAAAACCGTCTCATTTGACATCTTCAGCAATCTAGATTTTAGTGCTCCTTTACAAATATGTTATGACGTTGAAGTGGCATGCCCCAATTAAATAATTATAATGAGAACTTGTCAATTATTTGTTGAGTCCTAGTTTTACTTCAACGTATGCGTGATGAAATTATTGGAAAGCGTATATGAGGAAGTCTAGGAAAAGCCCATCNTCTCTCTCTCTCTCTTTGATAAATCAAGTTTTCATAGACAAAACCGTCTCATTTGACATCTTCAGCAATCTAGATTTTAGTGCTCCTTTACAAATATGTTATGACGTTGAAGTGGCATGCCCCAATTAAATAATTATAATGAGAACTTGTCAATTATTTGTTGAGTAAAGCATGAGAAGAAGAAGCCAACGGAGGTTAAAAGTCTACAGTAGTTGTTGAAGAACTTCTTCGTCCTATCACATTAATTCGATAACCATTAATTGAAGTCTTATGAAGACTTGGTGTAGCAGAAACAATGACCATTTCCATATTGGTTCTCTATAAATACACATGTTTCCCATACAAGATATATCACCCATCACCATTAAACACCAAAATATTAGAGAATACAGGAGCTTACTTAGATATGATGAAAGGAGTCCATTCCCTTGCAATTGTTGCTCTCTTGTCACTTGCATCCTCCCTTGTCTCCGCCTTCGATCCAAGCCCTCTTCAGGACATTTGTGTTGCAATTGATGACCCCAAGTCTGCTGGTATATATATAATTATGTTCATTACTTTCTGCTTACAAGCGTTACTATATATCCTTATTGTTTTCTTACTCTCTTATGCTAACTTGCATTCCATTGTTTCCTGCAGTGTTTGTGAATGGAAAATTCTGCAAGGATTTGAAGGATACCAAGGCCGATGATTTCTACTTCTCTGGTCTCCAAATTCCTGGAAATACAGACAATCAAGTTGGGTCGAATGTCACTACTGTGAATGTAGACCAAATACCAGGCCTCAACACTCTAGGCATATCTTTGGTTCGTATTGACTATGCACCATATGGCCAAAATCCACCCCACACTCACCCTCGTGCAACTGAGATTCTGGTAGTCGTAGAAGGTACATTGTTAGTTGGTTTTGTCACATCCAACCCAGAGAATCGCCTTTTCACCAAAGTTCTAAACAAGGGAGATGTCTTTGTGTTCCCAATTGGTCTCATTCACTTCCAGTTCAATGTGGGAAAGACTAATGCCGTAGCCTTTGCCGGTTTGAGCAGCCAAAATGCAGGTGTCATCACGATTGCCAACGCTGTTTTCAAATCCAATCCTCCTATCAACGCTGATGTTCTCGCCAAGGCCTTCCAACTTGACAAGAATGTTATTAAATATCTTCAAAAGCAATTCTGATTTGGATGACATTTAATGCACGTTTACCTCATTCTATTATATCAATGTTAAAATAAAAGATTGCTTATGTAACTCTCTCTAGGTGGAGTTGAAAGAACAAAATAATATTGAATTTTGCTGAGCATCTCTGTCTCTCTCTTTCTCTCTGTCTCTTGTTGTGTGAATGTTTAAAAAATAGAAAGATGTACGAAGACTGTTGTGGTTGAATTGAAGGCCTTAACTCTTCTTTGAATGGTTATACTTGGTGAGTGCGGGGTATACAGTAGACAAAAAACAAGTTGAGATACCATCTCTAAAATATGAGGAAATAACACTTTATGATCAAATTTGGCAAGACTTCATTGGGTTTTCTTACCTAATAAGCTAAACCTTAGATTTTCTTACCTAAGTCTTGCTTTATTCTAAACATTTAGTGTAAAAGTCGTATGGCAATTAAGGAAAGATTAAACATAATTTTACCTAAGGCAGTTGGAGGTTGATCCCCCTTGAAGTGATTAATCGGAGGTTTGACCCCCTCTAGGGATCGATTTATCCATTTTTCTTACTATTTTCTCATTTTCTATCGATAGAAATCAATGGGTTCCCATCAGGAAAGTCTACTTTTGGACCCTTGAGCTATAGTTTTTTGGCTATTCCATTTTCAGCTAAACTTTATTCTGTTTGTTTCAACACATTTATTTGTAGAAAAATATTTAATTTCTCAATAAAATGATTTCAATTGAAAATATTTTTCAGCGTTTAGCTTGTACGAAAAATAAATGATGGCAAGCAATGGTTGGCAACCTCTGACAATGGGAAAGACAGTCCATGACTTTTGGCAACCTCTGGAAAAGCTCAAACTCGAACAACGGTTTACAGTTTTAAAAAAGATAAACTATTTTATAGAAATTAAATAAGGTTTTTCTAGTTAACCGAAAATGTTTTTTGTTTGACCACGATTTTTGGAAGTACCAAACACCGAAGATAAATAAATAAATAAAAATTATTTTTCATAAATCCTTTTAATGCAACTTTAGTGAGAATTTGCTTTCTTTGTTTTAGCCTAAGTGACATTATATATAGTAATGCTACCCTTACACCTTTTTTTTTTTTTTAAAGTGAGTAACATGAAATGTATTTTAGAAGGTTACATTCTAAATAAGTCAGTCTAGGAAATGTATGAAAAGACTACAGAGTTGTAAAATACTAAAGTTGTATGTACATCAAAAAAATATTCTAAATGTCTCATTTTTTTTCTAAGCAAAAAGGGTAAGTCGGAAAGACCAATTGTGGCTATTATATCTGAGTAAGACCATAGTAGCACATACTCGCCGCACGGAAGAGGCCTAGATGGTGGGAACCGCAGGCGCTCCCTCAAGTCCAACTAAGCCATAGCTTAACCCAGCCCATTAGGGCATCAATGGAAACCAAGGTGGCTAATACTAATCAGGCATATATTGCAAAGATTTGAACCCATGCCCTAGTATATGCCTAACTACTTTGGGAATTTCTTTGGGCCATTGAACATTACCCTTGATGGCTTCTAAATGTCTCGGTTTGAGTGGTCAAAGTGAATGCCCAAATATTCTTTTAACCGCTACCGAGGTAACCCTCGAGAAGTTTCCTTCACTCCATTACTAGATAGGAATGAGGCTATTATCCATTAGTGGAATTGAAAAGGGTTTTAGAAGGTAATATTCTAATGTAAAATGATTTGCGGAAAATATTTTACGTATTTTCAGGTGTTTGGCGTGACGTAAAACAATAGTTAACAGAAAATAATTTTCCTTTGACCAAAAATTCTTCTTTAATTTTAGGAAAACGGTTTATGTAAACCATTTTCCGACATCGAGCATCTCATTCTAGAATCGACGGACCATGCTAAGACCTGCCCAGGACCCCATAGGAACTTGATCGGGAACTGCCCAGCACCAGCCCGGGACCCACTAGAGACCTGCCCAGGACCTCCCCAGGACTCGTCTGGGACCTTACCGGAACTCGCCTGAGACTTGCCTGGGACCCTGCCAAGACCTAACTGGGTCCCGCCTGGGACCTTACCGAGACCCGCCCAGGACCTAACTAGGACCCGCCCGGGACCTAACCGGGTTCTGCCCGGGACTTGACAGGGACCCGCCCAAGACCCTCCCGGGACCCTACTGGGTCTTGCCCAAGACCTGCCTCGGACTTGACTAGGACCCACCCAGGACCTACTTAAGACCCCGCTGAGACCTGATCAGGTCCCAAGCAGCTTTAGGGTGGGTCCTAGTCAAGTTTGGGGCAGGTCCCAAAGGGGACCTGAGAGGGTCTCAGCGGGGTCCCGAGAGGGTCCAGGCGGGGTCCCAATAGGGTCTCGAGTGAGTCCAGGTCAAGTCCCGAGCAGGTCTCGGGCAGGTTAAGTGTGGGTTCAGGGAAGGTCTCGGACGAGTCCCAGTAATGTCCCAAGCAAGTCCCCCCGGGGTCCCAAGTAAGTCCCAGGCGGGACCCGATTAGGTCCCGGGCAACTCCCAGCGAGGTCTTGAGTGGGTCTCAGTCAAGTCCTGGGCGACTCTTGGTCAAGTCCCGAGCAGGCATTTTTATATTTAATTTTTTAAATTATTGTATATTAGTATTTTTATGTTGTGAATATATAAAAAAATATATATTTGTGATTTTCCGTGCACACGCCAAACAGCGAAAAATATTTTCATCGTGAAATATTTTTTTCTATAAAATGACTTCCCTGGAAATATTTTACGACGGAAAATATTTTACACCAAAACAAACGGAGCCTAATTAGTAAGGACACCATATACTGTAGATTTTGTCGAAATTAGCAATTAGCTTGATAAAAAATAATAATAACTTAGACAAGTAGTTGACAAAGATTATGAATCAAAATAGGACATGTAAAAAAAAAGAGGATATTATTTATTTAAAAAAGAAAAGAAAAGAAAAGAACAAACTTGGACAACCGATACATACATGTGATGTACATGCCTTTTTGGGTCATCATATATTATAATAGTATGATGAAGAAATCAACGAGAAATAAGATTTTGATCATAAACAAAACTGTCTCATTTGACATCTTCAGCGATCTAGATGTAAGTGCTTTGGTTGTTTATTGACCAAAGAACCTTTAAATATATATATATATATATATATATATTATGGCGTTGAAGTGGCATGAGAAGAAGTAATCAAATAAGAACAAAGAGATAGCATGAGAAGAAGAAAGCTGAAGAACTTGGTATACTTGTAATATTAAATATCCATAACCACTCAAGACTTTCTGTAGCAGAACCAATGACCATTTCCATAGCAGTTATCTATAAATACTTATGTTTCCCATTCAATATTCCATCACCCATCACCAAGTTACACACAAAGCTTATTTAGATATGATGAAAGGAGTCCATTTCCTTGCAATTGTTGCTCTCTTGTCACTTGCATCCTCCCTTGTCTCTGCCTTCGATCCCAGCCCTCTTCAGGACATTTGTGTTGCAATTGATGATCCCAAATCTGCTGGTATATATAATTATGTTCATTACTTTCTACTTGTAAGCATCATTATATATCTTTATTGGTTTCTTACTATTGCAATCTATTGTTTCCTGCAGTGTTTGTGAATGGGAAATTCTGCAAGGATTTGAAGGATACCAAGGCTGATGATTTCTACTTCTCTGGGCTTCAAATTCCTGGAAATACAAACAACCGAGTTGGGTCAAATGTCACTACTGTGAATGTGGACCAAATCCCAGGCCTCAACACTCTAGGCATATCTTTGGTTCGCATTGACTATGCACCATATGGCCAAAATCCTCCCCACACTCACCCTCGTGCGACTGAGATTTTGGTAGTTGTAGAAGGTACTTTATTAGTTGGTTTTGTCACATCCAACCCAGAGAATCGTCTTTTCACCAAAGTTCTAAAGAAGGGAGATGTCTTTGTGTTCCCAATTGGTCTCATTCACTTTCAGTTCAATGCGGGAAAGACTAATGCCGTAGCTTTTGCTGGTTTGAGCAGCCAAAATGCAGGTGTCATCACGATAGCAAATGCTGTTTTCAAATCTGATCCTCCCATCAACCCTGATGTTCTCGCCAAAGCCTTCCAACTTGACAAGAATATCATTAAAGATCTTCAGAAGAAGTTCTAATTGGATAATTAGAGAAACGTATAAAACTATTATGAACCCTTTTCCAGTTTTCCTCATTCCATCATTACAATTTTAAAATAAAAGGTTGCTTATGTAACTCTCCCTCAGGGGACTTGGAATATAAAATAATGTTGACATTTGTTGAGCATATATATCTCTCTCTTTACGTGTGTTTGTAACACAGAAACAAAGTATTGGGGTTGAATTAAAGGCCGTAACTCCTATTAAACCAGCCGTATTTGTCAAAGCATATAAAAAATGAAAAATTCCAACTTGTCTATGTGGGGTTTTAACCATAACTTGCCTATATAGGATGGAATTTGGTTTAATTTATCATAATATTACTGTAAAAGTTTAAACTCATCTTGTTAACTTGAATTCGACTTCTTTCGTCTAAGGGTGTTTTAGAGAAATTGTGATGTTCATTTTGGTTATTAAAAATGAAAAATGCTAGGCTTCCAAACAAATTTTACAAAAAAAAACTTTTACAAGATTATGTAGCACAATATAATTGGATTTCTTAAAAGTTGAATTTATGTCATTTCCAATCATGTTGTGCCACATTGTGTTATAAAAGTTTGTTTGTAAGCATAGCATTTCTCTATTAAAATACCTTTCATTAACCCGTACGTTTTCACATTTTGGACAACGAAATTAGAGGGTTAGTGACTATGTGATCATCAAGTGATTCACTTCCCATTAAAAATTTATCTTTATATTTCTAAGAGATTGTTCAATCGGCTAGAGACCACGATTCATAAAATGGAGGTCACTAGTTCGAATCTCCTACCATATTTCATTCCCCTTGTGCGAACATTTCAAAGAATAAATAAATAAAT
The DNA here is from genome assembly GCA_006937295.1 of Carpinus fangiana. Classification (NCBI taxonomy): domain Eukaryota; kingdom Viridiplantae; phylum Streptophyta; class Magnoliopsida; order Fagales; family Betulaceae; genus Carpinus; species Carpinus fangiana. The sequence continues at coordinate 6,515,453 of CM017321.1, forward strand.
AAAATTTACCCTCAGGTTTTATAAAAGGCTTTTGCATCATTTGAAAAGTTTGAGAATAATATTAGGGTTAATTACCTTTTTAGTCCTTAGGTTTTCACTTTTATTTTTTTATTTTTTCATACATAGGTTTCAAATTGTATCATAGATAGTATCTGACTTATGGGTAAAGACCAATTTAGTACCTCCGTCAGCCCAAACTAATAGACGGCCACATGTCATAACGTAAACATGCGACATGTCCTAAAAATAATTAACTAAATAAATAAATCCTAAAAATAAATTAAAAAACAAATAAGGCATGACTACCCCATATTGGCTCATGAAGGTGTTCGGCCACCCCCATTTTGGCCATTGCGGCTGACTCAACCACCCCTTGGGCTGAAATATTGCAGCTGCCCCAAGGCCATTATGGGTGGTTCGGCCACCCCTAATGATAAAAAAGGGGTGGCGAAAACCACCCCCAAAGGCTTTGGGAGTGGCTTGGCCATAGTTATGCAAGAAGCAACACACGATTTGCAACAAATCTTGGCCTATAGTTTGGAAGATTGCTTCAAAAAAAATTGAAAGAGTTGTGCCTGTCGGACTCAAGTTTGGTCCTAGATGGATAGGAGAAAACAAGGCACTATTAAAGCACATGCAGTCTTTATTTATTGAGGATAAATATTCATAAAGCTTGATACCATGCCCGTTAGTTTGGGCTAACAAAATGTGACTGAGGTACTAAATTGATCTTTACCCATATTGTATGTGAGATACCATCTTATTTGCGATTTGAAACCTAGCTGGAAAAAAAAATGTGAAAACTTAAGTAGCAAAAAAGTAATTAACCCCTAAAATTAACTAAAAACTTTAATTTAAGGTGTGATAGTACAATTATGTAAAGGTTCCAGAGTTGTATTTAGGCTAAAACTTTTATAATAAAAAATCAAATAAAGAATGAGGATCTGTCAAATTTGATTATTTTTCTTTGCAGTATCATTAAATTTTTTGAATTGTTAAAAGCTTCCTGATAATGCTTTACATAATGGCCTATCTTATGCACTTGTGTGCTTGAAAACCCTCAGTTTGAAGGAAAAGTTACTTTGTATAGAATCCCCAACTTAATTAACTAGTAATTAACTCAAAGTAATACTATTATCTCCCTCCAAAACTTCTCCTTTCTTTTTTCTTTTTTGCTTTTTTTAACTACTATAGCTCTATAAGCTCTAGGTTACTAATCATCCCATCCATGGAGCTTACTGTTACACAACATACATTTATGCATATGAGAAAATCATCAAGGAATTTTAAATTGAACTCTTCCCATTTCATAACTATTAACCAAAAACAAAAAACCAAAAAAGTCCCGGACCATGAAGATTTTCCAATCACAAAACTGATGAGGTCAAATATTCGGATAAAACCAAAGGAAAAGAGAAATGGCAACAATCATCAATGCCTGAAGTGCCTCACATTGGTGAAGAGAAGCGAAACGCCATACTTATTACAGCAGTCTACGGCATCCCCGTCTCTGATGCTGCCGCCGGGCTCTGCAATAACACTAACCCCACTCTCACATGCTTCTTCCACCGTATCATTCCAGGCTGTTTACAGAACAAACAGTATCCACATTAAAAGAGAGATATAAAAGCCTTGGTTCCAACTAATTCCAGTGTACGCTGAGAAATAACAATTTACTATTAAGGAGTTATTTCATTGGTGCAGAAATACTGGTTCATTTTAATTGATAATCACATAAAATAAATTTTAATTTTCTTTTGTCCCTGGATAGTATCCTAAATTCTCTTCACAGGAGCACCATCTTCAAAAACTTTCAAGTGCAGTTACTGCATAATGTAGCTATTACCAAATGGAAAGAAGGCATCACTAGCCAAAGCTGCCCCTTTGACCTCATCTCCTGCTTTCTTCAGTGCTATCCTCAAACTCTCTAAACGGTTTGGCTGGCCACTTCCCATGCCCAACATACAGTTATTCTGCACAAAATGGTAACAAGCATCAGAACAGAGTGTTCAGCCAATCCATTGATGCATAATCTAAGAAGCCAGAAAAAAATACTAACCTTTACTATAACAATGGCATTACTTTTGACATGCTTGACACATAACCATGCAAACTCTGCATCATGAAGCTCACTTTCTTGTGGAACCTTCTCAGAGACAACCTTAAATTGGATATCCTGGGAGGTCAAGTCATCTGAATCCTGGGCTAACCACCCACCACCAACTTGTCTGAGTGAAAGCTTTCCTTTTTCATTTTTGCTTGCTTCAAGAATCCTTAGAGTCTTAGATTTTCCACAAAGGATCTCAAGGCCTTTCTCAGTATACTTGGGTGCAACCACAATCTCATAAAACATTCGAGTTTCACCATCTGTGGGACTCCTAAACTCTCGGATTTCCTTGGCAAGAGCCTACAAGTACAAGTACAGAAAAAGAATTAGGGAGAGAGTTTAACTCCTATTTGGTACTGGTTTTCGAAAATTTAGTTGCATCAGCAATCTACTTATCAAATCTATAGCGCATGGAGAAGGGATTCAATCTTTTCAGTAAAGAAAATATGATTTAGTCCCAGGGCATTGGATCACTTGATTAAGGCACAAGGTGGGCTTGGAGACCTGGGTATGTCTTATATTCAATTTTAAACCATGCTTAGCCAAAAAAATGCATAGCAGTAATAATAAAAGATTATAGATTATATAGGATGGAAGAAAACAGATCTAACATTACAGCTCAGCTTCTTGATTACATATCATAGTCACCTCATGCTTCAATGCACTTCAAAGTGATTAGAAGGCTCGCAAGAAGTGCATATTTTACTGGGCTCAACTTGTAAAAGCTTTCTATGCTACACTCAGAAACTTATAAATAGCAACTAACCTCATCAATTTCCACATTGAAGGCTACAATGCCACCAAATGCACTCACTGGATCTGCTTTAACAGCAAGCCTGTATGCTTCAAGGATATCATCACGTGAAGCTACACCACAAGGATTTGTATGCTTCACAATTACACAGGTAGGGTTTTTAAACTCTGACACACAATTCCAAGCTGCATCAGCATCTAAATAGTTATTGTAAGACATTGCCTGCATCATTAAAAAACACGTATTAAGCAAATCGATTCAACAGACATGCATACAATCAAAAGAGTGACTAGTGTAGACCATAACGGATTCAGATAATCCTCCACTCAAAAAACTCCCGTTCTCAAACATTAACCGATGAAGAGAAATCTTGATTATTAACATTTAACAGTAGAAACTTAGGGGGGCAGAGAGAAAAAATAGAAAAAATGAGACGAGCTCAACACACACAAACACAGGCACAAACATTAAAAGATAAATTAGAGAAATTAAAATTAAATTAAAACACACATACAAGGATATTAAAAGAACCCAACCACAGTGTTGCTATGATAGTTGTACATATACTAGTACAGACATTCATACATGGGTATGATGTGACAATGTATTTACTTTATTACATCCAGTCTCACCAACAGGAAACAAAATTAAGAGAACCTATAATGATGATTTAATATTCAAAATACTGAACTTATCAATCACATTAAAATATAGAACACAAGGGGAATTGCAATTGTGTGCAGCAGCAATATTTTATTGATAGTGCCAACATCACTACTGAACTCACTTCCCTTTTAGAACATGCTGATGACAGCAGTACTGACATAGGACACCCATGAGCATATTGTTATCCTCAAGCCAAAGTTGATATACATCTTCACCATATTAGAACAAACAAGACAAGAGACAAGCTTAGCCCTCTTGAGTTTTCATTTTGGAAATCAATTGTTGCGTAGATATATTAGAGGCTACATTTGTCAGCTATCTCACACCCTTAAAATATAATAAAAGACAATAGTTACCACTTTTTCGGAAAAAAAAAAAAAGGGCACCACCATCCTAAAACTGTATCTCTGTAGTGAATCAGTGATACAAAGAGATAAAGGACAAATTCACGAGATAGACTTCCATATTATTTATCTTACTTATCAAAAAAAAATTATTTATCATGTATTTTTTTACTTTAGTAACAGAAGAACAGTAACATGTACTTCTCACCTTCCCATGGTGTTGAATAGCTGTTGCAATACCACCAGCATTAACCTCTGCCAGTCTCTTATCAACATAAAATGCACTGTTTTGATGAGGATTTTCACCATAGCGAAGGGTACTTTTGCGCTCTAGAGGCACTGTCAAGCTGGGAGGGAATTTATCTGGAAACAAATAAAGAACCCTATCAATCCATAAACCCAAGTGGGAGGCACTTTTGAAACACAATATAATGCATTTACCGCATTCTTCTTTCTTAAGACTTTTTTTTTAGTATTCTGCTCTCTCAGATATTATTCACAATAAAAAGCTATTTTTTAATAAGTCAAGATCATTCAGTATCCCCTAACTTTTGAACATGAAACTGTTGTGGATGTCATCATGTTTGATAATGCATTTTAAATTGTTAAATCTGTAGATGAAAAGGATGAAAAGGCATTAGGGAGAATACTCAGGGAGGGACTTAACATATAGTAGGGAAGCTATCGATCATTAGGAAATAACAACTAGGTCTGCTTCTTAAGAAGAGCACCTTCACAAAAATTGTGTCTCTTATTGGTTGGTCACCCCATTCTGGTGGTAAAAGGAAGTGTCATTTAAGACAAAGCTCATTAGCAAAGAATGGGTATTGTAAAGATTACCACCTTCAAAAAAATTCTTGTCCAGGTAAAGTTTTACAATGTTCCATTGGAGTTATTTTCTGAGGGTCTTGGTTATATAGATAGCAGCCTTTGAGATCCTCTCAGTGCATATGCAGACATCTGCTAAAAGCAAGGCTGACTTTATTAGGATCTAGGATGAGATGAGGCAGACAAAGATATTCTTTGTTTTTTTTTTTTGATATCGGGGAACCTCTACAAGGCAAGGCCCTTCGGACCCACATTTGCAGAGTAAACCTCGGTCCCGTGCACCGCACCCTTGGCAAACAAAGATATTCTCAAATCATTGAAACTAAGTCTTGGTATGGAGATGTTGCAGAAGTTATAAAGTTACGATGAGAGTTAGTTGAACACACTCCCTGAACATGTCCTGTGGCTATTGGAGTGTTTTGAAAGCCAAATCAGCAAATTTGAAGCAAAGGGATTAAAAATAGGGTTAAATACCTTATTCACCCATATAGTTTAACTTCTTTATTTTTTGACCCCTAGAGTTTACTTTTTATCACAGAAGGTCTCTCAAGTTTGCCTAAAGACGGAGATGGTCCCTCCGCCAAAATTCCGTCCAAAATTTGATAAAACACCATGTCATCACCAATCACAGTTTGACAGGCATAATTAATTAATTAAAAAATAATTTTTAAAGAAATTAAAAAATTATATTTAATTTCATTTTTTTAAAAAAAAAAAATTAAAATAATAATAATAAATAAATATACGGCCACCCCCATCCCTTTGGCCATGGGGGTGGTTCGGCCACATCCAAGGGCTTTCCGACAAAATTTTTTTTTTTTCAATTAGCCCTTGGGGGTGGTTCCCATGGCCAAATGGGGTGGCCAGCTACCTCCAAATGGCCAACGGGCCCCAAATTTTTTTTTTTATAAATTTAATTAAATATAATATTTTTTTTTTTTTTTTTAAAGTACTATTTTTTAATTAATTATATGGACACGTGTCAAACCATGATTGGTGTTAACGTGGCGTTCTACCAAATTTTGGATAAAATTTTGACGAAGGGATCATTTCCGTCTTTAAACAAACCAAAGGGACCTCCTATGATAAAAAGTAAACTCTTAAGGGTAAAAAAATAAAGAAGGTAAACCATAGGGATAAATAAAGTATTTAACCCTTAAAAATAAATAAACTTTTCTAAACACCGTAATCCCGAGGGGTTGGGGAGTAAACTCCCTGAACATGTCCTGTGGCAACTGGAGTGTTTTGAAAGCCAAATCAGCACAAAATTTGAAGCAAAGGGATTAAAAGTAAATAAACTTTTCTAAACACTGTAGCCCCAGGGGGATGGCCCGGATGGGGGTAACGGGTATGTGGTTCAGGTTTTTGCTAGTTGTATGCCAAGGAAAGAAAAAAAGGGATATAAATCCCATTGAAAGTGAGAAGACTAGTGTGTGGTGTATGGTGAGGAAGAATCCTTAAGAGAGGCAAATAAATAAAAAAGTTGAACAAAACTCAAAATCTGAAGGGTGAGATCAAGAGAGGAACACAACAGGATTTTGAAAGAAAAAGTACTAAGATTTCAAGGAAGCAAAGTAGAAAGCCAAGAATGCTCAGTCTACCAATCAAGGATGAAGGTCACAGCTGCTTTCAATGACACTAAAAAGGATGTGGCCGGGAAAGCACTCAAGAAACCACTCTAGCATGTTTATCTCACCCTGCAGGATGTGAGAGCATTTTGAGCATGACCGAGGCATTAAGCTATCTAATGGCATCTCTGTTACTTGGGACATATGTTTTGTTTAGCTAGTACATATTGTGTTCCTTTTAGGAAACCTAACCTCTCAAGTTGTGAAAGGATTTATCTTTTAGTTGTGTCTCTTCCTAATGGTGGAGCGTTTTAGTGTGCTTTAGGAACTAGGGGCACCTAATGTTTAAATTGAGCATTTGTATTTCTTTTCTTTTTCTTTTTGGTGAAAAAATTTGCAAATCAAAATTAGAAAAAGAAGACGAACCCGACGAAAGCCACTCAGAAATTGCAGAATCATAAGAACTAGAATGTTGAAATGCCTTCGAAGCAAGCCTTGTACGGAATTCTTGATCATCCCCATCTCCTTTTAGAAATTCTATGAGCACAGGATAATCTTGTGGATCTACAACCACCAACACGTCCTTATGATTCTGTTTATTAACACTATGTCAGTTGGAGTGAAAGATTAAAAAATATATATTAAAATCTGGCTCACGATATTAAAATGGCATATATGTTGTGTTTCTTCTACCTTAAAAGCACAGCATATGGGCTCTTGGCTAAAAGCAAATGACTGAGAAATTCTTTAAAATGTTAGAAATTATTACCCCATTAAATATGCATAACTTAATTACAACTCAAATGACACTGTTGCTTAATCAATTCAACAACAGTAGGCTGCACTCAATAAGACACGATTAGTTTTTTAACTTTTCAGAAGCTAGGCAAATGCAGCATTTGAAATAGCTGGGCCTTTGCAGTCACTCTTGGTTTTGCTCACAAATTAAAGCCTCGTCTAATTTATGACCTTTGCCAGAGGCAATATTTGTGGCTCAGCATCAGCCAGATGACCTTCACTTTGTTAACAGTTTTGGCGATAAAAATGGTCACAAATGAGACAGTTTAAAACACAAGAAAACAAGTTTGCTAAAATTTGGTTGCTGGCAAGAACCATGCATAAATCATGGTGCACCTGTGCCAAGTCCACAGAGAAAACCCCTATGATCCCCATAATTATCTTGCCAATAACAAGTCAAAGTAGTAATTCAGACAAACCTTGGCAGCAGCTCTAAGCAATGAAAAACCACCAATATCTATATTTTCAATACCATCCTCGAACTCAATTCCTCCAGCTGAAGTGACTTTATCATAGAAGGGATACAAATTCACTACTACAACATCAATTGTACCTGTTGAAGAGTATAGTCAAGTAACCAGTTAGCAAATTACACAATGCAACATCATGCAAAATAATAATAATAATGAGATAGCCGAAAAGGAGAGAAGGCATGGTAAAGGATTTCACATTTAAACTTACCAATTCCATGTTTATTGAGGGCTTCCATGTGATGCTTTTGGTCTCTTCTAGCAAGAATACCACCAAATATGTTAGGGTGTAGAGTTTTTACACGGCCATCAAGCTGTAAAAGATAATCTAAAAAATCAATTTTGTGAAAAATCTTCAACATGAATTCCTCTCTATTAAATGAAAAAGTTCACTCGTCACAAGTGGAAGACCAAAAGAAGAAGACATAGGCAAAATCTAAACATATCTATTTGAGCAATCAAAGGCGAATCAATAGCAAGATGACAACCAACAGCAGGAGATTAACTCACCATTTCTGGAAAATGGGTAAGCTGATCCACTTTAGTAACAGACACCCCGGCACTTTCCAAGGCTGATGCCGTCCCACCAGTTGAAACAATTGTGTAGCTACAGTTCACAAGAGAGACAATCATAAGAGTAATCAACAACTTTTGAACATTACATCAAACAAAGTCTCGTGAAATGGACAGACTTGGAGCATGTTTGAAATTTTGTTTGAGAAATAAAGCTTTCCAGTCCAAAAAAGGTTTTTTGGCAAAAGCTTAAAAATATTAAGCTTTTACCAAAAGTGTGTTTTGGCCATTTTTAGAGTAAAAACGTGAAAAAAGTACTTTTGAACATTTTACCAAACAAGCCAACTTTTGGTTAGCACAACTTTTTAAGTACTAAAATACTTTTACTTTTTAAGCGCTCTAACACAATCTCAAATAGACTTTTTGATGCAAAGGAGTCAAAGGACCAACATTTCATAACAAGAGCTTCTAGACTTCAAATCTTCAATTAAGAGGATATATTACCTCAAGCAATAAATCTAAAACAAGTGTGGTATGATATCAAAAACTTCAAAAGGCGAAATGGGGTATTTAATTTTTGAAAATGCTAACCCCAAGGGATAGCTCAATCAGCTGGAAAACACACCTCATAATGCGAAAGTTACTAATTCGACTCTTTCCCCTCTCCTTTGGGTAAATTACTTACATAAATAAAAATTGAAAATGCTAGGGGTATTTAAATTTTGAGAACGCTAGGTTCCAGCCAACAGATACACACCAAAAATGAAAACATTTCGTAACAAGAGCTTCCAGAAAGTCAGTCTTTAACCACAGAATCAATAGATAAGAACACACTAAAGCTAAAACCAGCACCGGATACAAACTTTTTTTACATTGGGCGCTTTCATTAACTGATAAAAATATCGGCTAGTCTACCATATTTTTTTCTTGACAGAAAGATAAGGAGATGGCTCCGTGTGCTCTGATTCATTATTTTGATTTCAATAAAAATAAAGGAGCACTACCAAAGTGTTTCAAAGAAGGATTATCCTGACATAGGTCTGCAATGGAGTCTCTATCAACCTGCTTCTGCTTAAAGAATAAAATATGAAACTTCATACACCTTAAAGTTCATAAGATAGGAGGGAGATAGAATTTTGTTTTTGAGGTCCTGAAACAACGCTTTTGCTTGGCTTGACTATATGGGTCCCTTCGTTACAAAAACCACAAAAAAAGAGAAACGGATATGCAAATATTACCCCAGATCAGAAAGTCCATTTCCAAGAAAAGCGAGGTCCTTCTTGTCTGACACGGATATTAGTGCTTGCTTGTTGCCTGAAACAAACCAACTAACCATGAGAATGTTATCTAATTATCTAAAGAAAATGAAGAAGTTACGAAAGATAAAAAAGAACAAGATTATCATCCAAAATTTAAAATCGACCAAGTTACAAGCTTTATATTTAGAATATCACAGGCCCATTTTTTGTCCCAGGGAATACAAAACAAAAACAAAATTCCGAGTTCCCATCAACCTCACACGCACGAAAGTTAATTTCTAAAAGGTTTGCTATTTTCCAAAGAGAATATTTCATATTGCTCGGAGAAAAGGAAAGAAAATAAATTCAAAGAGAAGAATACCAGAAGCGGAGGACTGAGAAGCACTGTGCGGCACCGAGAGACTATCAGTCTTAGACATGGCTTTGATTGGACCACAGCTCAAGCGCAGGGAGCACGAGGGAACCCGAACGCGCCCAATCGACGACTGAAAAAGAAAATGACAGTGAAGTGTCAAAATACTACCCCAAAAAAAACCCAAGCTTGTTCAAATAGACATGGGCCGGAATTCAGGGGCAAATCGGGGAGTTGAAAAAGTTACCGGAGAACTAACTTTAGTTCTGTGAAGAGCGGCGCACGGTACGCGAGGGTGCACAGTGTCTGCGTACGCGGCGGCTTGGGTTACGGCGGTGGAGGCGCGAGCTGTAAACGCATACATATCGTTTTCTTCTTTGTGAAAAGCACCGCTTCGCTTCCGGTTGGTGTCTACTTGGATCCGGGTTCGAAAAATGAATAAATAAAGGACGGTGGAAAACGACGTTGTTTTGCATTTCTTTATATTCCTCTCATCGGAATGATTTTCTAATTGTCAAAATTAGCCTTACCAATGTCACATTCAAACTATCAAAAACTTGTAAATATTTTCCCCAATAATGAATCTACCCTTACTAAAAAAATTTAAAAAAAAATACTAAAACTTCTAGAAAAAACCTAAACCTAAAAAAGAATATAAAATTCAAGTGGTGGCAGAATTTTTTTTTTTTAAAAAAAAATTATAAGAAAAAAATTAAAAAATTCGTATTTCCTTTTTATAAAAATAGAAATTTCCGTTTTATGTCGGTTCCCTTTCATTTATAATTTGCAACCACTCAGATGGGCAATTTTGTGTTTGAAATTATGTCATAGTCTAATATCAACCCATAAATACTTGGTATTTGTTTTGGGTTTGCAGATTAATCAGCCACATGATTTTTGGAAGGGCTGGCAATTCGGGTCGACGGGTCAGGTTCGAACCAACGCACTTGATCTACCAACCCATTAAGGATAAACTTGAATGTGATCCATTTAGTTAAACGAATCAAACCCTTCAATATTAATACAACCCACGAGTGACCTTACACTATCCACTTGATTTGTATTGGGTCGACTCATTTAGACTCAACACATATTTTCCTGTTTCGATCTAAACACATGTTTGACTTGTTTCAACCTGTATTTATTATATAGTATTATATATATATATAATTTTATAAACAGGTCAACCTATTACCTATGGGTTAAGCGAGTTGACCAAATAATTGACCCATTTGTTAAACGGGTTAAATAGATTGATTCATTTATGACCCGAACTTGCTTATACCAAATGATAACCTTGTAATTTTGTGTCGGATTCCTAGGTCTTGTAAAAAATTATGAGCCCTAATTTTTGGCACTAGATTGATCCTACAATGTGTGCACATGGAAGATGATTTGCAGGAAAGACACCTAATTTGAATGAAGAAGCCGCTCGGTGTCCAACAACGGTTAAAATGAAGTCGAGAAGGTGAAGGCAAAGATGGAGAATGAAATTTGCTCACCTTCAATTCATAAAGAAATGGAGATTGGAGAGATGAAATACCAAGACATGAGATGAGACATTATATCTATATATATATATATATATGAGAATGTTTATCTTAAGCATCTATAAATAACAAATTTGGATGAGTCGTAATTGCAACAAATATAATATAATATGTTTATCTTCATTAGCGCTCGCGAGCTTTAAGGCTGCTGGCCATCTTGTGGAAGCTTGACGAAGGTGTAGGTGGCTGCACCGGCCAAGGCTCCTAGTATCGGAGCCACCATATATATCCAAAATCTATATATATATATATATATATATAAGTGGTAAGTTAACATAGCATCTGAAGACAAAAATACTCCCCCTCTAATATAACTAACTAGATATAAATAAACGGGAGAGATCCTATTTTGGCTTGGGGGGCTTGATCACTCCCGCAGTCCTGCTAAACCTCAAAATGTTCTTCAATTATTTTTTTAGCAAAAATAAACGTTTATATTTATTTTAAAAACTTTTTTTTTTTTTGTTTAATAGAAGAAATAGTAAGTAGTTACTAAATACTAACCCTGCCACAAGAATGTTGAGCATTATAGTACTTTCAATTGCTATACCTGCCAACTCTCCCCACCTGCCATGAAACCCTATTATTAATTAGCCGTATGAAATATAAGAAGAACCTCAGTACACCTATTATTGCATTTGTTCCAAGGAGTTTTACAATATATAAATGTTATAATGTTTACCACATGACATAACAGTGAAAATTATTGTTAAATATTACATTTTTTTTTTTCATTTTTTATTAAATCCAAACGATGACAAAAGAAAATGTGTAGCACCCCAAGTTCTAAAGGTAGAGCGATTGGGAGCACTTGTAAATATTTTTTTAATAAAATAAATATTCTCTAGTAAAATCACCATTGAACATAACATCATAAGAGTACTATCATCCCAAATACATAACATGCTAGTATACAATAATCTCATAAGAATACAGCTACATAATCTAAGCTTGTTCCAAGCGGTCTAATCCATATAATGGAGTCCCAAAAACTTCTACTGCTACTACTTTTGCTAGTCCTCAAAGCAATAAATCCAAGTATCCCATCTGTATCCTTGTCCTCAGTGCTATCGTCTATAGGCCAATCTGAAAAAGATATATATAGGGAGAAGGGGTAAGTTCGACAACTCAGTAAGTAGCCACAACATCAAATGCTATAAAACATGATATGCATATTTTTATGTCATAATCTCTGTCATGTACAACAATAACATATAAAACATGATAATTACAAAATGAGTAATCAGCACTTCCTTTTCACTTTTCTGTCAAACTAATGACAGTTTTACCCTTTGACCCATCGCCGTGAGTTTACCGTGTCCGGCGCACGTTTGGCTTGTCCCAAAGGACTCCTTTGGCTCATCCTATCGTCATAGGGGAGAGCTACCAGGTTGGGAACTCCCCCTAGGTGGAGGCCACCTGGCCGGTAGCACACACCTTCTCGTAACCGTCCTTCGGTGTGCTTGCCATGCTACCCTTGCGATCCGGCCGATCGTTGCTTCAGTGTCTTGGGGTTAAACATTATGTACATATAACATTTCTTATCATCTTGTAAGCTCATCTTCATTTGCATAACATATCATGGAACCTTTATGAGCTCTTTCATTCATAATTGCATTCATGTATAATTCATTGTAATATGTAACATTTTTGTAATCTCATTTGTAACTGTACATTTCATTCGTGTAACATTTCTGTAATCATGTCATATGATTGAATAAAACTATGCATTAAAAATGGGAAGTGCAACTGAAAATTATGTAAGTGAATTCCTTATAAAATCCCCAACATTTTTGTTTTCCAAAGATTCATAATAAAATATGTTGGGGTTTTTGGTGTTGTGTCCCCTTACCTGGCATTGCAGGTCCTTAATTGGATTCTGCCTTCCACTCACAATTCCTACAACAGAGTAAAAACTACCTTAATCATTAATTCTTTTATCCGTAACATCAAACCTTAACTTGCTTGATTTATAGCTTCTCATAAAATTCTAATAATTAACCCAACTAAGACCTCAAGAATATCCAAAATCATTCGACTATAATTAACAGCTTAAGGAGTTTACCCAGCCATAATATTGCTCTCATCCTAAGCCATTTAATTTAGCAACTTACTCACAATAACAATTACTCTAAATATAGCTAATCCCTCTAAATGGAAATTTAAATATTCATGTACTAAAAGCTCTAATTTAATTCTAGAAATTTAGCTTCATACTAAAACACCATAAAGATTAAAAAATATTACCTTGGAGTTCTCCTATTTTTCTTTCATCTTTCTCTCATTTCTTTCTTCTCTTCTTTTTCTCTTCTCTCTTCTTTTCTCCTCTCTTCCTTTCTTTTCTTTCTCTCCTTTTTTTTTCCCTTCTCTCCTCTCTCTTCCTCACGCTCAATTTGACTGTGAGCAAAAGGGGAGCAATCTGGTCCCTTTTTATACTAGCTGCGGTTTGTTATTTGAGAGACAAGTGTCCAACACTTGTCTTTGATTCTTTCCTTCCGTGGCAGCAACCAAGCCAGCTCTCTCTCTTTCCCTCACGCCTAAGCTTGCCACATATTTGCCCCACGTACACATGCAGCCAACTTTTCTTAAACCACAAGCATGTGTCCACCAAATGTCTTACAAACAGCCCATCCTTTCTAAAGCACAAGACATGTGTCCATGAGAGAACAAAGGAAATATGCTGTACGACATACCAGCAGCCTAGCAACCTAACTTCATCTCATGCAACGCCATGTGTCCACTTTTTGCTTAATGACTTGTCATGCTTCTCATGCATTTCCAATAACATGTGGTCATAAAAATATACAATTAATTCCTTATGAACCTACACATGTCAACAACAATATATCCAAAATTTGTGGTCTAATAAAATCATTAACTCATTCAATTAATTCATCAAATCACAAGTGCTTTAACTACTTGACAGATTAACCTATTAAACTTCAAAAATTCATAACTTTTTCAATTTAACTCTAAATGACACGAAATTTGTCTTAAAATTTTCCTCATTCAAAGGGTCACAACATATCCAAAAATCATAGCAATCCATAACTTTTTGATACCTCAAATATCCCTCGAAATTTAGTGCCTCTGCTTGACCAAAATTCCTGTTTTGACCCTTGTATCTTCTAAAAATCATAACTCCTTCTACAAGTGTCCAAAAATCATGAAACCACTTTTAAAATCTTTATTTCTTATCATTCTACAAGGTATTAGAACAGGTTTTCTTAAAGTCTCTCATTGAATTTTTGGTACTCAAAACAGTGTGACTTTTCTTCCAATAACTCACTAAAATTCAATTTCCACCATCTTTCACATTTAATCTATATTTACCTATAAAATTACAAATCTACCTTATCATTGATATTAAGATCACCTTTATTCTAGGATATAAATTTCGGGGTATTACAAAATGAGCACTTGAGATTTGGGAATGACTACTTGAAATAAGTATAGTACTCTTGGTTAATTGAGTTTTATAATAGGGAAAACTTCATTTATCATCTTTATTCTTTTACCACTATTATAATCGTACTTTTAAACTTTAGAAAGTGTTACTTTATAGTTATCATCTTTTAGAAGTTTGCAATGTCAACCTCTCTCATCAAAATTTAGCGTAAATCAAACGGTTGATGAGTGAAGTTGATCCCCAAAATACCCTTAAGATGCTTATAAAATTACAAAATACCTTGAATTTGGGGATTTCACTTCTCTCATTAAGATTTAAAGTTGGTTGACATTATAAACTTCTGAAAAATAATATTATTTAATCGACACGACTATCAAATAACTATAATGATTTGGCCGTGCAAATCACTATTTGGATCACTTATCATAGTTGTACAACAATCCTACGGGAGTTATAAAAAAAGTGTAGAAGCTGGATTTGAAGGCAGTGATGCATACCGCACGTGTATCAGTTGCTACAGCAGTGATAACGAACAAGAAAGTGTAAGTCACAATGAACTCGAGTGCAAAGGCCTGACCGGTGCTTACAGCCGGAACTGTAACACCGCCGGACATGAACGGATGGAATACATTACTACTCCCTTGAGAGTGAAGGCAGCACAAATGGAAGCAGAAACCTGCATGCGCCGCTAAATAGCCCGGAACTTGGATCCAAGGGAAGTGACGCAACACAGCAAAAGCAATGGTGACAGATGGGTTGAAGTGTGCTCCGGAGATGTGGCCAGTGGATATAACCATGGCCATCACCGCCAGCCCTGCACAAGCCGCGCTCCCAATCAGGGACTCTACTCCACTGTACTTTTGGTTCACAGTGGATCCGGCTGCTGCTGAGAATACCATGATGAAGGTTCCAACAACCTCCGCTCCAACCTGTACGTCGCCGTTGGATTTGTGAACTCATTGATTTCACACAAATTCAATGTTTAATGTATTAGTATTATGATATTCTTATTTATGACATTTACCCCTAATGGCGGTGGTCTTACAAGCATTTCGATGCCTAAAGACAGTCTAAATTACATAATTTGAGAATCTACAATTTTAAAGAAATTATAGTGAATCCTAATCCATTACAAGTCATCTAGCTAGTAATTTATTTCATAATCTTATGTTACTGTCGTGCAAATTAAAATAATTTTTATTTTGTTGGCATCACATGTAGAATGTCAGTTTGACATTGAACCATCATTTTTATAGTTTTTTTTTTTTAAGGTGATTGGCAAGTTTCCATATTGCCTCTTATAGTCAAACTACGTGACACCCACAACCAAATTTTCATTTATCACAATGAAAAGTTCTACATGTTTATAATAAGTTGGGGACGTGATATCTACTCTCTTCTGATTCCATTTTTATTTTTTAAAAAATTATTATTAAATTTGTGGGATTTATGTAACTTTCACACGTAAACTTTACAAATTTAATAGTAATTTTGAAAAGTAAAAAGGTGAGAATTAAGAAAAGAAAGTGAATCATTTCCCTTTTGTCAGCGGACCAATCGGCTTTACATTGAATTTTATGAGCACATTAAAATGGAACCTCTCCTCTCATTATCTTTCACGGTTGGATGATCGATGGCTCTTTCTTCCATCCATCTCTTTCCTCATCTTAAAAGGCTAGCATAATTAACACAAGTACAAAAGTTTGTGTTTGCGCCCATCACGTGACATTTTAGGCCGCAGCTAAAATGTATTCTGGCTAGATTCTCGTCTCTCCCACCCCCTATTTTCCCATTCATAGTGAAAAAAATCGGGATTAGCCCCTTTTTATTGTACTAAATAAAAAAGAAATAAAAAAAAACTCCTCCAAAAATGGGACCATCTTTAATAATAATAGGTTGATCAATTGCCAAAAATTCACAGGACCCTTGTTTATTGAGAAGAGACATATACGTATTTATCTTAAGTGGATTAAAATTCAACCCAATCCTAAAGAGGGGCAATATGGGAAGTTTTTGATACAATTGGTCAAATTATAAAATTTTGAAACTTTGGAGGGTAGATTGCAAAAATTAAAACTTTGGTGTTCGAATTGAAAAACGCTGTCAAATTTGAAGGGGTACACTGTAATTTTTCCTTTTCGTTTTTACTTTATCAATATGGAATATGAGTATATGACGACATTACTCTAGTCCAATAACCTATACTCATTAGGTTGGTTTCATTTAATTATGAATATTAATTGTTCTTTTTATTTTTATTCTATCAATTATATGGAATACAATACTCATAAGTACACTTACAATAAAAAAATGTGTTGGGTGGAATTTATTTGACCACATAAGAATGAGATTATTGTTGATTGTTGATAATAAGTAATTAATTTTTTTGTTAGGTTTTACTGTTGATAAATTCAGTGTCAAAATATGTTGAATCGTAAGATTTAGGTTTAAAATTTAAGTCGGTGTTAAAGTGCATGTGGCTCTATACTTGAAGAACAAATGTTGTCGAATGCAACCTCATTCGATCGTGATTGCATGCTCGATCCGCGCAGGGTTGGGGTTCGAACGAACTCATGAACAGAAAGGTCTGATCGCAAAGATGATTGAACCTCGTTCAACACAATTGAATCACAACGTTTTCACAAAATGACCTAAAGCTTGTTTGATCATTGTTGAGCCATGGTGTTTCAAATAATGCCTTGATTGCAGTCTTTATCGAACCTCGTTCGATCAAGATGTCAATGAAGTCAGAACCAAGGCCCTCGTTCATAACCTCATTCGATCACCGCTATGCAATTTTTGTGAAACCCCTAATTCTCAATTGACTGTGACTAATTCCCATTCAATCGAGAAAACCACACCTTGTTTAATTTATTAACCAAGTTACTCATTAAACCTCAATGTTCTCCGCATCTATATAAGATCATTGAGCCACAGATTTCTTATGTTTTCTTATTCATGGAGAGATTCGCAAGCCTATGTTAAAACTCAAACCTCTCATTGATTCTAATTAAATCATACAACAACCTTCGGCTATTGGAGTTTTAACTTGTAGAAGAAATGCTAGAGTTCTAGAGCGTATACTGCGATAAAAAGAAACACTTGTTGGAATTTGAGTACATGCCAGGTTCTTTACTTCAAAAAATTTGTACGTATAGACTAATTGTAATTATTTTTCCTGGGGTTAGCTACATTTTACTTTTGAAGAGTTTTTCAAAAAGATAAGGAGAAGCTTCATTGAGTTTTTCAAAAAAATTAGGAAAAATTTTACTTTAAATCCTTAAACTACTGTGCATTTAAAAAAGACCTCTCAAAAACTCTCTATTTGAAACCCACAACTTTTAATTGCAGACAATTTAAATCCCTCAGTTAGTTTTTAAACGTTAAAAGTTATACAATGATCATTATACCTGACTTTTTTATAAAATTTTAAATTTATCCTTAATTTTAAATTAAAAATTAAAAAAATTATTATAAAAAAATACCCATGATTGGGCTACTTTGTGACCATATTTTCAATTTTTTTTTTCATTTTTTTAAAAATGAAAATTGAAGAGTTTTTTAGGGTTTTAACGGCAAAATTGATGGATAAGGTAAATTGCATCAAATTGAAAGTTCGAATGGGTGCAATTAAGAGCTTTTGAAATTTAGGGATCTTCTTAAAATGCGTGGTAGTTTAGGGTCATTTGTAAAGTTTATACATTACTAATTGCCGTCTAAGTACACTAAAATTGCTTACATAAGAACAGGTGAGAGGCATCTGCTCCTTTTTTTTTCACTCTAACACCCACACGACACTCAAAAGGAGTTCAAATGGGGTTGACGAGAAAAAAAAATCAAAACAAGTATTGAATTTTAATGAGGGGCAATTGCGTTATGTCACTAGCTAGGTTGGGTGTAATTTGAAAGACACAGCATAAAAATCTCACGTGAGACCCACGTGATGTTATTTTCAGCTAATTAGATGGCAATTAGTAATGGAGGGTGTTAATTGCAAATTTTTGAAACATTAGGAGAATATATTGTAAATTTTTAAATATTAAGGTTCAAATTAAAAAACACCTCAAACTTTAGGGTCAACTAAATTTTTCCCCTTTTTTTTATTATTAACATCTTTAACAACAATATATATAATATTTTTTTACTGTAATTAATTAGATAACATCATTAAATTAAGTTTATTTGAATCGAAGAGAATCTTAATTCAAGAATAAGACGAGAAAGTGAAACTCATTAATACATCAATTAAGGGGACATAACCATTTTCACCAACGCATGTAATCGTCATTAAGACGCACAAATTTGACACAACAAGTTAGGAAGCTAAAAAAAAAAAAAAAAAAAATTATGGCTATAACTATAAGCCTAGATCAATTATGGTCACAGTCACATGTCCAAAAAAAATAATAATAATAGTCACAGTCCGTCCTAGTTTTTATCTGTGCGGTAAAAATAAAAATCTCCTCAAAGTTAAAAGTACTTTTGCGAGGAATTAATTACCACTAGATCAAGATGCGTACGATTACACACCGTTGCCCTTAATTGGACGATGGATCCAGGTTCAGATCTAGATGCTCTATCTTTCCGTCGTCTTTAACGCCGTTATCTTCCCCAAAATCTTCCACTTCTTCAGAGGACGGTATCCGTTTCCACCGCTTCTCCATAGCCGTCAACTCGAGGCCGGCTCCTCCGTCGCCTTTCTCGAAGTACTTGACCGCCACGTGTATCCTCCGCAGGATCGCGAAGAACTCGTCCACCTCAGCGTCCGTCACCGTCCTCCCGCCTCCGTTACCATCCTCCGCCTTTGCCCTCTTGCCAACGTCCACCTCTCCGTCATCATCCCGTTTCCTCTTCCCCGCGGCCTGCTCCATAGAAAACGACGTCGTGGTATTCGGTGAGTATCTGGTGGTCTCTGGTTCCAAAGGTTATCTGAAGTCTATAATATAGTGCTCTTCGACCTGGGTTTTGTCAAAGGTATATGATGTATGATGATGTTGGGTTGGTGATGTCATAGGATGAGATGCCTCTTGCGTCATCAATGGCGACAAGGGTAGGAAACGTGGAGCGGCCAGTTGAAAATCCATTGTAGAGTTGGAATCCATGACTAAAAATCTCAACATTTTGGCGTAAAAAATTGACAGAGACTTCTCAATAATTGTCAAAGGGAGTGGGGGACAGCTTTAAAATTAAACAAATAGAATAAAATAAAATAAAAATTATTATCTAATATATAAATAACATTCATTTCACGTGTGCTGTATACTCATAAAATAATAATAATAATTATATAATAAAAATAAAAAATCAAATATGATGTGTAAACGCACTAACCAAAGTACTCAACTCCATTCGAGTATTTTAATTTTGTCTATTTAATTAAACATGTTAAATTTATTAATTATAATTCTCTAATTTTATATTATATTTGTGTTGAATTTATGAATTATGTCAAAAATTATATATCATTATGTCGCTTGTTACATTCGAGTTGTGTCGAAAAATTAATATAAAACTATATATATTGATTTTAATTCGACCAATTTAATTAAACATGTTAAATTTGTTAATTTTAATATTTTAATTTCGTATTGAATTTATGTCGAATATGTGGATTGTGTTAAAAATTATGAGTCATATTTGTTGGCTAACTTAAAAAAAAATAAAAATAAAAATAAAAATAAAAAGAAGAAAGAGGTGGGAGGTGGGAGGTGAGAAAGAAAAGGAAAATAAGAAGAAAAGAATAAAAAGATGAAAATTGTAGACATATATAGACTTATATGAAATTAATAATAAATCTCACAAATCTAATAATTAACCTATTAAATATATAAAAAAATATACACTAAATATGAAAACTTATCGATCCTAACACCTCTTTCTTAGTCTAAAAAATATTAATTTTCCTCTATCTTTTTCAACTCAAGCGTAAGCGGTCAGAAAAGTTTATAAATTATAACTACAGACCGGTCTGCTGTTGTCAGTTGAGTGTTGACGTTTTAGAGGGGAAGAAAATCAATGCATGTTTTTTTCTTCTTTTTTTTTTGAGAAAAAATTCTACTTATTTCACTTATATAATGTTTTTCTAAATTTTTAATTGTCATAATATTTTTCTTAAACAATCAACAATTGAAAATGCCATCGAGGCTAACAAAAATATAAAAATAGCTTCAAACATTTTTAATAAGATAAAAATATTTTAATAAATTTGAAAAAATATTATTTTTTTAAGAAAAAAACAATTTTTTTTTTTAATTTCTACACAATGTCTTTTTTAAAAATTAATTTTAGTTTTTTTTAATATTTTTATTTTATTAAGGGTATTTTCATCCAAGGGAAGGGGCCAAGGGCCACCCCCAAATTTTTTTAAAACAAATTATTTATAAAAAATAAATTACATGACACTTGACGAGATTTAATTGGCCCACATGTCAATTCTGTTAAGTCAATTAACGATCAACATACGAAATGATCAATTTAGCTTTTTATCAAAACCACATAGACTTCATGTAATAAAAATCAAACCCTATAAAAATAAAATAAAAGTAAAATCCTTTGAAGTTTTTAGTATTTAACCCTACAACTAATTAAGAGACTGGTCATTTTTTGGCTCCTATGAGGACGGTAAATGAATTCAAGCCATTCGAAATTGTGTGTGTGTTTTTTTCTTTCTTTTTTTGCAGAAGTTTTACTTTAAGTTTTTTTTGTCAAAAATACATTTTTCTCATTTTTAAAGTGAATTTTTTTTTTAAAAAAAAAGTTATGAAATTTTTTATCAACATATTAATTTTTATTTTACACGACTTTTTAAGTATTAATCAGAATTTAGTTATGGATTGAAAATAGCATCACTTTCTTGGTCATTTTAATATTAAT
Organism: Carpinus fangiana; assembly: GCA_006937295.1. Taxonomy (NCBI): domain Eukaryota; kingdom Viridiplantae; phylum Streptophyta; class Magnoliopsida; order Fagales; family Betulaceae; genus Carpinus; species Carpinus fangiana. Next base: position 6,536,944 of record CM017321.1, read on the forward strand.
TTGCTTCTCTCTCTTTTTCAACACAAGCGTAAAAGGTCAGCAAAGTTTATAACTGCAAAGTGCAAACTGGTCTGTTGAGTGTTGACGTTTTAGAGGGTAAGAAAATCAATGTATGTCTTTTTATTTTTTATTTTTTATTTTTTTATGGAACAATCATTACGTTGTCAAATTTTTGATCGCGATAGTATCTTTTTTAAACCATCAAAAATCGACAGTCTCTCAAACTTAACAAAAAGGAAAAAAATATTTTAATAAATTAAAAAAGAAATAGATTTTTTTTTTTTAATTTTTACACTATGTTTTTTATTATATAAATATTTTTATTTTATTAAGGATATTTTTGTCATTAAAGAACATTAACAATTGTTTATAGTTTAGAAGAAATATTGTCTCAATTGAAAGTTTGGAAGGAAGACATTGTCAATCTAGGTGGTAGTTTTGAGGAGAGTATAAACTTTTTTCTTTTTTAATGTTACGTGAATAATTTTTGCAAATGCAAACACATAACAGGAATATAATTTAGGTTTTGGGGGAAATTTAGACCTTATGTTTTAAAGGAGCCTAGATCTTTTTCAAACCCAAGATTTGTGATTAATTATCTGATTCTTTTATTAACGAGCTTGATCTCTTTAAATAGACAATTACAATGAAAATAAAAGATTTAAGTAGAATAAACTACTCTAATGATAATGCTTATCTTTAATATTTAAATTATAATCCTTAATTCTATTTTTATCTATAAAGATAACATATTATCTTGAGGCATTTTCTATTATTAGATCCCTAACACTTAATGAGAATAATTTTCAAAGAGATTTGACACAAATCAAGCCTTTTTTTTTTTCCCATTAAAAAGACTACACATCAATATGGAACGATAAAAATGAGTATTATAGATCATAAGTACTACACATTTTCGTACTATTCAAGATGACTATTGGATCTGTGAAGCCCGTGTATGAGATCCATATGACTTTATAGATTCTAATAGTAATTTTTTTAAAAAAATAGAAGAACAAGAGAACAAACAAAAGAGAAAATGAAGAATGTTAAAAATATTGTGTATTTATAACACACTCATTTCTTACTTGCTTATATATCATCTTTTCAATTAAAGGGTACCAAATATGATTCTAGAAATTAATATATAATGTCCAAGTACAAATTAAAATATTGAAGTTAATTAGGAGGATTTTCAGGGCACCTGGCTATGTACTTGGATGTTTTCTCCTTGCAATTTAAATTTCTTCACTCTTAAGCAATTTCATTTCAGACAGCAATTTAAAGAGAAGGACCACCTCTTTTTTTTTTTTTTTTTTTTGGGACCACTTGTCATTTTCAGCTAGCTGTTTATGGATGCCAAGCAAATCGGATTTCATCAATTTTTACAAAACACGCGAGACTCGACATCGCTGGATTAAATTCTTTCGATTACGATTAAATAAGCAAACAAATAAATAAATAATTTTAAAAGACTAAAATTTAAGTAATATTTTTAAAACTTAATTTGCAATAACACATACCTACATTTATATATATAAGGTAGAGCTTTGAGTATTTTTTAAACAAAATATCAACCGACGGAGTGCAGAACGAACTAAGATTATTTTGAGAGCGTAATAAAAATGGGTCACAGCTAACATTTATAGGTGTAAAATCATATTTACCCCAATTGGAAAGATGCCAATAAACAATACCCACACAACGCTCCATAAAAGGGGGGTTGTTAGGTAAACATTACTAACATAGAAATGAAGAGAGTCACTGTCACGCAATTGGATCCGTCTAGAGCGGGTCACATTCCGGACTCGGATCCGCGTTCAAGTCAAAACCCGCATTCACCACGCCCTCATCTGATCTCCTCTTCCCCTTCCCCTTCCCCCCATTCACGCCGTTAACAGCTACCACACTGACACTCATCTCCCCCTCCAGGATTTCCCTCAATCTCCTTGACCCTTCCTTTGCCGTCATCCTTACGCCGTTTCCGTCAACCTTCCTGAAGTAACTGACCGCCGCGTGTATTCGCCTCAGAATCGCGAAGAACTCCTCCACCTCGTCCTCCGTCACGGTGTCCTCTCGCGCCTTCTTTTGCCTCCCGAAAACGACGTCGCCTCCTCCGCTGTTGTTGTTGTCGTCCCTCTCCGCTTGCTTCCTCTTCTCCCCCATCAAGTCAGGCGCTCCTCCTGGAATCTGGATGTCTCTCAGAAAATGGGAAAACCGGCTCCTTCCGATCCCTTTGGTTATACCGTTACGCGGAAAACACGAGGTACATACCTCTTTATACTACAACGGCATTGCCAGCGATTGCGGACCATAATTGCTATGGAGACACGCTTACTACCGTTGATGGCTTACGCGGCGTGCTCTCATTGGCGGTTTCGGATCTGTTTTATGACCAGACGCTGACGCTGATGGTGGGGTTGCGTCAACTGTAGAAGATATATTTTTTTTAAAAAAAAATGAGTGGTTGCCGTGGCACTCTGTGACGTCAGTAAAGCAAAGCCTTTGTATAATGGTTAAGTGGGGGGCACGTGTCGACAAAGTAGTGAATCCAAAGCATCTCGGCTCTTCTTTGGGGGCCCAAAGTTGACATTCCGGCCTTTTGAATGGCCTACTATTTCATATAGGTAGGTTAGCGGTTATTTTCGATATTTATTTTTATTTTCTCTCTCTCTCTCTAAGCCAACATTCATTATTATTTTATTTTATTTATTTTTTATATAAGTACATTCAACGAAGAAACAGTAGCCAACCACTTGACTAAGTGGTTGCTGAGGAACTACAGTACTCAGCAACTTTACTTAGCCCCATAACTTTACAAGTTAAAACTTAAATTAGGGTTTAGGTATAGCGGTCTTAAAAAAATTGTCATGAGGTCCCGACATGTACTAAGGTGAGAGTTTGAATTTTTGCAAATTACAATTGAGAATTACTCACACAAATTTGATTAATATTAACCGCCTTGGGAATCCACTGAGGTCCTCGTGGGGTTAGGTCAGGTTATGGTTTAATTGGTTTTATGGGAGTGCTTATGGTTCCCGTTGTCTAAGCCCCTCCTCAGCAATTCTTTGTGGATTAGTGCTACCATGGTAATGCTCAGGTAAAATAGTCACAGTTGGTCGCCTCCTCTTGCCCTTTTAAATTAGAAAGAGATAAGAGAGACATGGCATCATAATGAAATTGCTTGATTTTCTTTGAAATATTTACTAAGCCTTAACTAGAAAACGTGACACTCCTCTTATTACCACTACATTACAAATCACACCCTCTATTGGCATTTTGGCGTTAAAATGGCAGTGAAAATAGTAGAGGTGCACGACAAGAAGACATTGCCTCAGGTAAGGAGAGCCTGTGGGAAACTTGGTAGAAGTACCGATGGAGGAAGCATGAACAAAGCGATCCAATCGAGTAGGATCTCAATTGCCCAAAGGGTTTGAATAGTCTTCTTGCATAGTAATCAGGATGTTTTCGAGTAGGCCTCTAATGATATGCTTAGTGTTAAGTTTTGCGTTGGCTCAGTTAGTGTCAAAAACTTAGTTTTTATTTATTGGGGATTAGATAGTTGTGTACTTAAGTCTACATATACAGTTGGTGAAGATTTCTTCTAGAATTTAAGTATTGCAACATATGTTTGGACATTGACAATGTTGTTTGGACACGAGGGAGCCCAAAGAGTACATGTTTTGCTTGATGTTTGCATGGTGTTTCACGATCTAGTCGAGGTGAGGCCTCGAAGACCCTGATTATAAAAATTAACCCAAAAAAAAAAAAAAAACCCCCTTCATCTTGATAGGAACCCATGATAAATTGAACATAAATATGTAGATAACTGATAGATAATGAACTCCATCCGAGGGTTGGAGATAAACCACAAAGAGTCAAAGACACAAGTCAGATTACAAATTTAATACCTCAACCAACCTCAACCAACCTCTAGACTCTTGGCTATACTAGGCTTACAAACCACTACTCACGTAACACATCTAGTAACCACCCATAATGCACACTAGCCCATAACACATAACTACCCACTAACATAACATAACAACTTAATACTAACTACCCATGTAGAATTAACTAACATAAACAAGGACCGACTAAGCTGCTACACTCGACATCCTTGATGCTATTCTAGGTATTACTCCATGATTTTCACTATCACATCTCATAGTTTTCCTAGCGAAAGAAACAAAAGAAGCAGAAAAATTAATAAAAGAAAAGTTTTTTCATTTGGCAGGCATCTCTTACCCAATTTTTATTTTTTTTTTTTAAAAAAAATTTGTATTCAATGCGGGAAAAAGGGGTATGGACCTAACATTCAGGCAATAGATATATAAGTTTTTCACTGGTTTTAGTTGGTTCAAACGAATTGTCATGATAATGAATAAATAAAAAATACTTGGTTCTGTTGCATTCGATAAACTGTGACCGTTGGAACATGTGGTGACAGTTGAAGTAGAGATTGCATTCAATGAAGAGAAATATTGGACAGTTGAACATCTGGTATGGCATTCAATAAAGCTCCATCTCCCGTCCAGTTCGTTATGTTTCTTGTTTTAAGGCAAACAACCTCATTTGAGTTTGTCAATGAAGTAAAGTACTTGTCTGTCCTGCCTATGATTCATATGCAAAGCAACACTATTTCCCAGAAGCTGAATTTTAAGATTAGAATCAGTAATAAGTTACTTCAGAAACTCTCTCCCCAGCAAATTTTGTGGTTCTATTTCTATCTATGCCATTAGGCTTTTAATTCATGGGTACGGCAAATTGCATCACAAACTTACACACATCAGATTAATTTTTACAGAAACAAATGAATTGAGTACTCAAACAGCTAAAGCTCATGTGTGACATTCATGGCTCCTATAGAAGGAAATCATAAATTCTATTCATATATCATACTCAAAAACATAGGTTGCACAAAAAGTTGACTAGTCTTGCAAATTTCCAATATACAAGTGCTACAAAATGTAGAAACCAATCTACTAGTGCTTCGGTCGGATATTCACATATTGACCAGAAGAACAATCTCTTGCCCAGTGCCCAAGCTTACCACATTTGTAACAAGTGGCTGATGAAGCAGAATCTCCCCCCAACTGAGCAGGAGACTTTGATAATGGAGTGGGGCAATCCCTCCCCCAGTGCCCAGGCTTACCACATTTGTAACAAGTGCCTGCTAAAGCAGAATCGCCCCCCAACTGAGCAGGAGACTTTGATGATGGAGTGGGGCAATCCCTCCCCCAGTGACCAGGCTTACCACATTTATAACAAGTGCCTGCTGAAGCAGAATCTCCCCGCAATTGAGAAGGAGAATTTGATGATGGGGTGGAGCAATCTTTTGCCCAATGCCCTTCCTGGCCGCATTTAAAACAAGAAGAACTAGTTCTTACTCCATAGCCATCGTTGCGTGTGCCATTCATGTCAGCACAAACCTTGCAGGCATTGACTGAATGATCAGTTGCTACATTATGCTCATTGCACCACCTAAAGAAACCACAAGTACTTCCCTACACAAAAAGAAGCTATTAACCCAGTAAACAAAAGTTATTTGCACCATGCATGTCTCAGAAAATGTATTTAGTAGATAGAAAAATTAACAAAAAGACAAATACCCATTAAAGGCAAATTTTTATAACACCAAAGAAAATATTTTGGACGATGTTAATCATACCACAAAAACTACATTTATTCACAATGATATCATCTAATTATGGCCATAATGGGAATACAATTTGAAATGAAGTTACCTTTCAGTTCAAATTGGTTGAATAAAACATGCTTCTGGAATAGCTATTTTCACCTAAACTTTTAGGTAAATCCTACCATTTTGCCATATAATTCTCTATAATTCAATGACAGTTTCACCAAAAATACAAGTACAATTGAGGCATATTAAGAATTTACAAAAAAATAAGCACCATTATATCTTGACACTGTTACATAGTGATTGCGCTGCTGCTACCCAACATAGTAAAAAGACTATTTGTCAAATTCATCAAATATTAATCAACAATTAAATATTTGAAATGTTTTTGCTCTTACAAATCACATTTTCAATGTTGCCCCATTCAAACTTTTACCTTTGAGTTTTTGATTGTAATTATTCCCATTCCTGTGCTTATTTTGTCTTCTGTACTTCGTCCCTTGCCCCCACCCGCTAAAAAAGAAAAGGAAAGTAGAAAAGGAAAATTGCAAGATCAAAAAGAAAAATGAAATGAACACTTTAATACCAAATTCTAAAAAATACCTCAAGGCTCTTAATTATAAGTTTTTTGCTCATACAAACATCTTAAAGACACGCGAAACCCCTACAAAAGGTACTTCGTACATATAAATGTGTGCATAATACATAAAGACCAAAATAATTTCTCAACAGGTCTTTAAAGAAGGCCAAGCTTAAATCCTGATGAACCATGATTTAAAATTTATATCTAATCCAGTTGAAGGTATCATACCAATATCAGCAAGTGTTCTATAAAATGTTGGTACATTAACTTTAAAGTATATGACATTAGCAATAACTCAGCGTAACAAAACGTCAGGCTAGAAAGCTTTTCAGGCTTTGATGCATTCCGAAGATAAAATAAGGTAAAATAAAAAATTAAAGTTGCTGAAACTCAGCAACTTCTCTGAAAACCTTTTAAGTATTTTCATCTCATATTAGCTTTTCTACCTCCAATTTGGAAGACCCGTGCACAAGTGATACAAATAAATGTACTTCAAGAAACTAAACATTAGTCTACGAGAACAAAAGGTTCTGATAGATGAAAATTTATATGCCAGTAGTTCTAGCCATACAAGTATTAATAACTGTTTGCAACAGATGACTTCATGATTAAATTACTTAACAAACTTTTATATTCGGCATTATGATTGACCAAACCATGATAGATATTAGATACTGAATGAGTACAACTATAGAAGGGTAAATAGGTCTAAAGATTTTTTTGGAGCTGCATTTCATGTATCAAGAAAAGTAATGGGCAAAACATTGGAGATCTAATAGGAAATAAAGGCATTCGGAAGAAAGCTAACACCAACTGAAGACCTAAAAGTGATATGTAGCTTAAGATGATAACATGTGTCTAATGAAGACTGGTGACTACACTAAGAATGAGAAAATCAAATTTGAGAATGAAAAAGAATGAAAAACTACGGCCACAACTATTACTGAATGGAGAAAGAAAGGCTTGTTGTAGCAGAATTAGCGTACATTTAGAATAGTTTTGGAAAAGTGCTTTCTATTGTGCTTAAAAAGCTAAAATGTACGACCAACATCTGAAAACTTGTTTAGAAAACAGTGTTTCTGAAAGAAAAAAATGGAAAAAAAAAAAAAAAAATTACTGAATTACTCCATGAGTTTTGAGCATTCATCATAACACTCCATGATATTCTATTTTTATCTTTTAACTTTTTGAGTTCCCATTATTAAAAAAAAAAAAATCAATTAAGGGTGAGCCACCCCCTTAGTTAGTGGGTGGCTCACCCCTATGTGTTAGGGTAGCCACGAGCCACCCTTGTGTCAGTGGGGGTGGCCGCGAGAGACCAACTCTCTCAGTGCCATCCCTTTTTCAATGGGAGAGGTAGGAAGGGGAGATTCACTTCCCCCATCTCCAGTGAACGGTGGTCTTTGGAGGCCTACCTCCAAAGAGGCCAACTTCCTTTTGTTACTGTACATGAAAACTAGCACCTTGTTTCCAAGGATGTTTCTCACTTATTTTTAAAAGCTAAGCATGTGTTTTAAAAAATACTCTTATATCAAAGTGTATGAAGTTTTCTAACTTTTTTTGTGTGTGTTTTATTTTCTAAAAAGTAACTTTGTTTTTAGATAAGTGTTTTTGAAAACAAAAACTGAGTATTTTTAGTGAGGTCTATATTTGAAAACTTATGTGGATAATTATGTCTGAAAAGTGTTTTTAGAATTTAAACAGCGAAAACACTTTCAAAAGAGTGTTAACAATCATGCTTTGCATTACCAGAGTGCTATAGTCCTGCACTTTTCAGCATTTAAACAGCGAAAACACTTTCAAAAAAAGTGTTAACATACATGCTCTGCATTACCAGAGTGATATAGTATTCCGCACATCAAAATGGCACAAAGAAGGTTTCTAAGAGATGCATGAGCTCTCCCCCACAGCTCTAGCATCAGAAATTCCATAAGGCCACTTCAGTAAATTCTCCCATTATTTCTTCTTCATGCTTTTTTTCTTTAATTGTCCACTTGCACTTTGGATATTTTCCAAGTCCCTTCATGGAAGACACATGGAGTGCATTTCATGTTTATGCCCTTTGTGTATGGGCTTCACCAATTTAATCAGATTAGTTATTGAACTATTTGATATTTATGCTACCTCCTAGTCCATCCACTCATCAACAGAATCACTTAATCCGTGCAACACCACTCCAGCAGCATTTTAATTCTGGCAGTGATCTATCTCCATAAGAAATCAGAACAGTGACATGTACCACAAGACTGCTCCTAGTGCTGTCTAAACTAATGCTGGAGTCAACTCCATATGATCTGCCATATTATTGGCACAAATAGAATAGAACTTAATATTATCTAATTACTGACATCCTCAAGAAAGCATAGTCTTCCAACTATTTGGGTCAGCTACAAGACTGCTCCATGTTCAAGTGATGGCAACTTTTTTATTACATCAACAAACATTTTTCACCTTCTTCTCATCCTTGCCATTTACCTCAAATTAAATTAACTTCCCTCTAATGATGCACTACATTGCAGCATAGAAGCACAAAAAGGAGCAGCTGGATCACATCCACATCACTTTTTTTTTTTTTTTTTTTTTCTTTCAGCATAGTCCCCAGCGAAAGACATCTTTTGCATATGTTTTAGAATAACAGAATAACAGGAGTTTCAACATTGAAATTTACTAATCACAGAACTTGTCAGTATTTTTTCTTCAGCTTCATTTTGTTTCATTTTTTTGTGTGCGCTTCCTGTCCTGTTTTAAACATTATGTCAACACGTACAGTGCTGACAACTCAGTGATGCTAAGGGTTTATCAAATTGCTTCCAATTGAGACAATGCAAAGGAAAATGTCAATGGCATGCTGCAGATGCTGTATTATTGCATTTCCTGTTGTTATCTAGTTCTATGGAATCATCATACTCAATGCCATTTTGATCCCAAAAGAACATCAGCTTGTACTTCTGTTCATGATAAAGATCATTTCTATTATAACTTCATATATGCATTACTCTATCCAACCACCGGAGTAAATCTGCAGAAATGCACCACTATGTTTGAAAACATATAATAGCTCCATGAATGCATCACTCTATTTCAATATGATAAATGAGCATAGCAATGCCCCTACTTCTATTATACAGATCAATAGTGATCCTGAAGTTATTGACCAAAAATTTTATTTCAAGGTCAAATATTATATGATCACTAGTTAGATATTCAAAGCCTTCATTACAAACCATAAGCCAGGGCGCAATGTCAGTGCACAAATACTCAACAGTAACCTTCAAGAAGCAGCAAAGCATTTTCCTGTGGGTGTTTTATTCACAGGCAAGAGGCAAAGTTGAGTCTTACAAACTTCCTTATGATAACAAGGCCACCTTATTAAATGTTGACACATTTTAACCACTCCTTGATGTTCAGATGGCATTATGCATAGATCAACGACAATCTATTATGAATCTAAAAAAATATTGGTACCATCATCAAGCAATTGTTTTAGGATGATTTAACTAAGGTGATGACTCAGGCCAGAGGAAAAAAGAATTTGTTAATTTTTACAAAGAGAAAAACAAACGACAACCAGATTTGGTAACCGCCTCACATTTGTTAAAACTCCAGTATGTATCAAGTATTGGAAGTACCTAAAAAAAGTCCTTTAAGCTTCAAAAACTTATTAGTTGCCCATGATCCAAAATCATACTTGAGAATTGAGTTTTACACACGCACAGAAAGACATGTTTTATAGATTGTTTGGTTTTTTATTTAAAAAAAAAAAAACCTCTTGACACACAAAAATATCATCTTCTCTCTAGCATAACATAATGATAAGGATACTAGAAGACCATCTATCATGTCACCTAGACTAAAACAAAGAAAGGGTTCAATTCTCGCTAAAGTTACACTTAGATCAAGTTCAGCTGAAAATGCAACAGCAAGAAAATAAAGTACACTTTCCTTGTTACAGTAATAGGTTAAACAATATATCATAGCATGCACTATTACGCGGAAAATTGCACAAAAATCTGGTGTATAACCATTACCTGATTTGCAGGACAGCGATAAAATTGCTGGCCGATATTTTTCCCAGTTTTTGCTGTTAGAATCAGGCAAAAACCAGCTCCACAGGGACAAGGAAGATCGGGAAACGAAGAATTAGACCCGCAATTTTCTTTCCCACCAACCATGCCATTGGTTCCAGAAGCATTGTCACACCACTCAAAGAAACCACAGCCCCCATTTTCCTATGAAAAATAAAAATGACGAAAGATTAAAACCTTTCACCATTTGGAAAATAAAATAAAATAAAATAAAATTCAAAACGCACACATGAATTTTTCCAATTGCATGAAAAAATCGCCAATACCAAGTTTATATAGCCTAAATCGTTATCCACGAAAATTCATAAACTACACAGACAACCTAAACGGATTAAACTGACTCTAGAACCACAAGCTAATGGAATCTGATATTAAACACCGTTAATGCTTTGAGATTTGTTTGAGTTGCCTTTCCCGTGCTTTCTCGGCAGCCAAACAGATCAAACATGGAAAATCGGTTTACAAACCTGTCTGAGAGGGCATTTGTAAAACTTCCTGCCCGGATTCTTTTGCGTATTTGCGGTGAGAACCAGGCAAGGTCCCATTCCGCAGGGGCATTGCTTCTCAGGCATTGACGAGTGGCTCCCGAAATTACCATTATACCCTCCTGCTCCTATAGCATCGCAATCGCGTGACCAGTGGCCAGATTTCCCGCATTTGAAACACGAAGAAGAAGCGTGCACGCCGTCGTTTCTCGCAGGGACGACCTTTAAGCCGCGTCGAGCATTGTCGGGCGAAACGAGGCCTCTGAGAGCGGCGGTGTAGGCTTCCCCGGGGTCGACCTTTCGGCGCTTGGTGGAGGAAATGGAGAGCACGTTAGCCTCGATAGCCGCCACCTGGGATAGGAAGTCGTCGTCTTCTTCCACATGGACTTCGATCGTACGCTCTCTCTTCGTCTCCATTTTCATCGCTGACCGCTCGCTCTCTTTCTTTTTATTTTCCCTCCTTTGCTTTTCATTCTTCTTTCCCGGCAAAGTTTGTCTGATAAAATTTTTGTCCATCTGTAAAATTGATTATTATTAAAATTTTGATAAAATTGTATTTTAAAAGTCATTTAAATTTTAAAGTGATATAAGAGGAATATGAAAAATACCTCTAGTCCCTGAGAGGTAGCTTAATCGGGTCAATCGGCTGTGAACCACGCCTTATAAAGCAGAAGTCACAAGTTCGAATCTCCTCTTCCTTTACCCTTACGTGGACATGTCAAAAAAATAATAATAATAAAAAAAAAATAAAATACCTCTAGCATTACTCAACCATGCTATTATTTTATTATGTTGACATGATATTATTAAGAAAAATGTTATTTAGTAAGCTGTTATAAATATTTTATTTAATTGAAATGATTTAGCATTTAAAACCGGCCATTGATTTTCTCGTTCAGAAGCCATTGTTCATTCAAATGTTGATTTTTACTTATATGTCATCTCAATTGTATGAAAATTGTATAACAATTTATTAATTGACATTTACATCAACCATTGCTAAAAGTAGTATATATATATAAATAACGGTGAATTGACAACGCCACANAGAGAGAGAGAGAGAGAAGCACGCTCAACTAACGTCAATATTATTTTATATTCCAACTCCACCTAGCTAGAAGTGTTACATAAACAAATTTCTATTTTAATATTATTAATTATGATGGAATAAGGCAAATTATCATAATTGATTTAGAAGTTTCTTTAAATGTTGTACAATTAGAACTTTTTTTGAAGATCTTAGATAACATTCTTGTCAAGATGGAAGGCCTTGGTGAGAACATCATGAGTGATGGGAAGATTGGATCCGAAAATGGCATCTGCTGTCATGATAACTCCTGGATTTTGGCTGCTCAAACCAGCAAAGACTATAACATTAGTCTTTTCCACATTGAACTGGAAGTGAATGAGACAAATTGGGAACACGAAGACATCTTCTTTGTTTAGAACTTTGGTGAAATTAAAAGACGATTCTCTGGGTTGGATGTGACAAAACCAACTAACAGAGTACCTTCTACGACTACCAGAATCTCAGTTCCACGAGGGTGAGTGTGGGGGGGATTTTTACCATTTTGTGCATAGTCAATGTAAACCAAAGATATGCCTGCTAGAGTGTTGAGGCCTGGTATTTTGTCCACATTCACAGTGGTGACATTTGACTCAACTCGATTGTCTGTATTTTAGGGAATTTGGAGACTAGAGAAGTAGAAATCATCGGCCTTCGTTTGCTTCAAATCCTTGCAGAATTTTCCGTTCACAAACACTATAGGAAACAATAGAATGCAAGTTAGCATTAGAGAGTAAGAAAACAATAACAATAGCAATGCTTCTAAGCAGAAAGTAATGATCGAACATAATTATAATATATATATACCAGCACAATTGTAACACAGATGTCCTGAAGAGGGCTGGGATCGAAGGCAGAGACAAGGGAGGATGCAAGTGACAAGAGAGCCACAATTGCAAGGAAATGAACTCCTTTCATCATATCGATCTAAGTAAGCTCTATATTCCATCATGATGGGTGATATGTATCGTGTATGGGAAACATGTCTATTTATAGAGAACCAAATGGAAATGGTCACTGGTTCTCTTCTACGTACACCAAGTCTTTAGACATCAGTGGTTATCGATTTAATGTGATGGGACGAAGTTCTTCAACAACTAGTGTAAAATTTTAACCTCTGTTGGCTTGTTCTCCTCATGCTTAACTCAAAAAAAAAAAAAAAAAAAAGAAAGAAAGAAAGAAAAGAAAAAAAAAGTAGAAGTAGAATAAAATAAGAGAAGAAGAAAATAAAACTTTTCCCATTCCTATTCTAATTCGATTGCTGGGAATTAAGCATGCACGTACAAAGCAGTTTCCCACTTGATCACACCTATTAGCTCTTTTTTTTTTTTTTTTTAACAACAAATCTAATTAGCTCTAGATGTTAACCAAGGTATCTGTAGCGTGAATCATGCAGCAATGGTAATGACAGCCAAGGCACTAAATGGTAATCATGAAGAAACGGCAATGACAGCCAAGGAAATAAATTGTAGAAAAGGAAAGTTCGGTTAACAAGCTCAACCATCTCCTATTACTCCACCATTTACTGCCTTAGTTGGCTGTCATTACCGTTGCCGCATGATTACCTTGGTTAACAAGCTCAACCATATGATTTTTTGACGTAATATAGTGGTTGAATTTTCTTTTTTCTATGAATGCAGGAGACAAGAGTTGCTCATGTGGCTAGTAGGTTAAGTCTGCAAGTAGATTTAATTAATCTTATTAGCTCAACCAAACCGTAGGCCAAATAATATCCCACCAAAGACTGATAAGTGGGGAACAAAACATAGATAATTAGATGGAATAACCCGATGGATGTTGGGCTAATCCTGAAAGTTTGGAGGAAATCTGTTATCCTTGCTTCCAATTAAAAATTAGGAAAAAATATAAAAAAGCCCCCAAAACTAACGTCCGTTTGTGATATAGTTCCACAATATTCAAAAGCTACTAAAGTAGCTATCAAACTATCAAAAAATATATAAAAAAGCCACTTATTTTTTTATATTGCTATAATGCCCCTATTCTTTCAACAAATAAAATAATTGTAAGAAAAAAACCAAACAATATTTTAAAAATACAATTTTTATGGGGGTTAAAGTATAACCTCAGGGGGTAAAGTGTTGATTCAAAATACTTTTGGGGGGTAAAATGTATTTCATGGGATCAAGTGTTAATATTGTTAGGGGGGGGGGGTGTGTGATAATGTTAAATAAGTTGATAAAGACTTTTGAAAAAAGTGTGAAGTTATTTTATTTTATTTTTTGAAGTGAATTTTCTAGTTAAAATTTAGATAAAGAATAAATAGGCCGATATGAACGTTCTTCTGAAAAATTGAAACGCGTGACATAAATGGTTAATATGACAAAAATTAGAATAGGCTTCTTATATCTTTATATCATTTGTTTATTTGGGATGTTATATATATATATAGAGAGAGAGAGAGAGATATGTACGCTCAACAAATAAACGTCAATATTATTTTATATTCCAACTCCACCTGGAAAGTGTTACATAAACAAACTTTTATTTTAATATTTTTATGATGGAATGAGGCAAATTATCATAATTGTTTCATAAGTTACTCTAAATGTTGTACAATTAGAACTTTTTCTGAAGATCCTCAATAATATTCTTGTCAAGTTGGAAGGCCTTGGCGAGAACATCAGGATTGATAGGAGGATCAGATCCGAAAACAGCATCTGCTATCGTGATGACACCTGCATTTTGGCTGCTCAAACTAGCAAAGGCTACAGCATTAGTCTTTCCCGCATTGAACTGGAAATGAATGAGACCAATTGGGAACACGAAGACATCTCCCTTGTTTAGAACTTTGGTGAATAGGCGATTCTCTGGGTTGGATGTGACAAAACCAACCAACAAAGTACCTTCAACGACTACCAGAATCTCAGTGCCACGAGGGTGAGTGTGGGGAGGATTTTGGCCATATGGTGCATAGTCAATGCGAACCAAAGATATGCCCAGAGTGTTGAGGCCTGGTATTTGTTCCACATTCACAGTAGTGACATTTGATCCAACTTTATTATATGTATTTCCAGGCTTTTGGAGCCCAGAGAAGAAGAAATCTTCGGCCTTGGCATACTTCAAATCCTTGCAGAATTTTCCATTCACGAACACTGCAGGAAACAATAGATTGCATGCATACAAGATCAGTAAGAAACCAATAATGATAGTAATGCTTGTAAGCAGAAAGTAATGAAAATAATAAAAATATATATATACCAGCAGACTTGGGGTCATCAACTGCAACACAGATGTCCTGAAGAGGGCTGGGATCGAAGGCAGAGACAAGGGAGGATGCAAGTGACAAGAGAGCCACAATTGCAAGGAAATGGACTCCTTTCATCATATCTAAGCAAGCTCTGTATTTTCTAGTATTTTGGTTTGGTGATGGGTGATATATCTTGCATGGGAAACATGCCTATTTATAGAGAGCCAATACGGAAATGGTCATTGGTTCTGCTACAAAAAAGTCTTCAGACTTGAATGTTTATTGATTTAATTAATGTGATAAGGACGAAGGTCATCAACAACTAGTGTAGACTTTTAACCTGCTTTGGTTTATTCTTCTCAATTGATAACTTCTTCTTAAATCAACAAATAATTGACAAGTTCTCATGATAATTTTTTAATTGGGTGATGCCACTTCAACGCCGTATCATATTTGTAAGGGTTGTTTGGTCAATTAGCAATCAAAGCACTCAAATTAATCTAGATTGTTGAAGATGTCAAATGAGACGGTTTTGTTTATGAAAACTTTTCCCATTCCCATTCTAATTCAATTGCTTGGAAGCATGCATGCACGTACAATTTTTTTAATTTTTTTTTTCATTAATTGATGAACGATTATGAACATAAAACTCTTACATTACAGAGCAAAAGCTGTTAGAAAATTATAGCCGCAGTTACGAGATTACAAGTCATAGATGTAATATTCCTATAATTGTACAAATATTATATTTGTGGTGTTACGTATAATTCTTTTTTTTCTTCTTTTATAATAATTAATAAGGATAAATTCAATATGAACTTACAATTAAATCCCAGCCAGCAGCATGACATGATCCAAAATACTTTTTATGCCTCTTGCTTGAAGCCAAACACGATTTAATCAAAATGACATTTACCCAATATTTCCTTACCAGAGAGATGGTATGCCAGCCTTAAAATCTGAAATTATTTCTTTAGCAATAAGTAGGGCTGTAGAGGTGAAAAGGCCAGCGGTTATTAATCGCATGTTAACACCACTATCCTCTACCCGCTTTTGAGAGCGATTATGAAAATTCGTTATCTACTTAAGCGGTTATAGTTAGCGGTTTTAGATTTTGAAAAAATCGCTAATCACCTATATATATTATATAAAAATATATGAAATAGCGTTGTTTTTGTGTTTAAATATATAAGAATGTATGAAAATTTAAAAATAATATCGTATGTAGTAACGTATTATCGTATTACGTACCCTAACCATTACAAGAGCATTCCCTAACCATTGAATTTTTTCTTTTATTTTTTTTAATATCTTTAACTACTTATCTTATTGTAAATTAAATAACACGTGTCTTTAAATAATAATAATGAATTCATTAATGCTTGAATTCAAACAGATTTGTGGATTCTTTTAGGCCTGTAAATGAGCCGACACACTCGACAGCTCGGCTCGAAATCGGCTCGATTAAGCTCGGATCGAGATNTTCATTAATGCTTGAATTCAAACAGATTTGTGGATTCTTTTAGATATCTTTTACGTTTTTCTATCCATAAATTTTCTTAGTAATTAATTAAGAAGCCTCTTTTGTTTTTTTGGTTGAAATTGCGCAGAGATAACTTCCATAATAATCAAGAAAATTTGCCTTTCTTGAGTTAAATGCAAGCAACTAATTAATTAGCAACAGCTACATAAATCTTATGATAACATAGTCTTTCTTTCATCACTCTGATTACCAATTGGGTGATTTGGGGTGCTTGTAATTTCATGAACTGGCCATGGCTTTGTTTTACCAAACTATTCAAGTTTGAATCTTATTCGGTAATCTCTATAAATTGGTTAAAGGACAGAAATTTTCTCCAAACCGGTTTGGAGGAAATATCATCCGACCTATATAAAATAGTGACAAGGATCCTCTCTAGTCCATCGATTGATGGCTAGGATCTATACTTAGAGATCCTAAGGCCATCGACCAGACACGTGGTGTAATAAAAATAATAATAAAAAAAAAATTCATATCATTTTCCTCTGATGGCTCCGACGATGCCAAGGGACTCCCAACGGACTCCGACGACGCCCAGGTTCGTCCTCGTTCTCTTCCTCCTCCATCGCAACCCAGCATCGTCCTTGTTCTCTTCCTCCTCTGGCTCAATCCCATCAGACGCATATCCTCCAATCTGGTTCAGATCGTAACCAAACCCCAAATCCGAACATTTTAGAAAGCTATTGTTCGAATCAGCGGCATGATGAGGAAAGCTGGTGCTGGGCGGGTTACGGCGACTTTGGGTGGATTTGGAAAACATATATTTCTTTAACAATAAACCAAGGTATAAAGAGATAACAGAGCAATGAATGTGACCACCTCCAATACCTGAGAAAAATAACAACCCAACCCCAACGAACGAAGCTGCAGAAAGAAATACAAGAACCCCAGCAAACAAGGAACCCATACAGATTGGTTCCTGCAAGTACATGAATGACCCTTTCTTTTATCACTAACTACTAAATATATGCAAATGTTTTCATCTCGATTTGGTTCTGTTGTTTGGATTTGGATTTGAGTGGTTGAGTTTTGGAGATGGAGATTTGGAAGGGGGTTGTGAAATGGGTTTGTCGGCTTTGGGCGGTTGAGTTTTGGAGTGTGATTGCTTGGGAGATTGAGGACTAGTTGTCTCCATAACTCATATGGATTGGTGTTTGGGTTGAAGTGCAGCGAAAGAGAAGCGCAAAGTGGAAGAAAGCTTTGGTGGAGGAAAGGGGGTCTCTGGTTCTTGGGCAGGCCAGGGAAGCAGAGCAGACGTGAGAAGTTTTCATAGATTTTTTTATTTTTTATTTTTTTATTTTTGGCGGGTGGCCGAAACGGCGAAACCACCCCCAACCGGCCTTGGGGTGGTTTCGGCCACCACAAGGACCATATTAAATATAAAAAAAAAATCATTATTATATTATTTTAATTTCTATTTATTTTAAAAATAATAAATAATATTTTATTATTTTTCTATAACAGGACACATGGTAAAATGATGGCCTTAGATTTTTCCTAGGGCCATCTTGGCCATTAACTGGAGGCCTCTCCAGTCGTGTTAACTGGAGGCCTCTCCAGTCCAACAGGACTGGAGAGGAGCTGGATCATATCTATAAACATTTAAGAGGCACATTAAATTTAGTTTAAATTAGTAAACGGCTATTAATGAGGTTAAAAATTTAATGTGCCTCTTAAATATTTACAGATACTTGTTACTATTTTATATGGGTTTGATGATATTTCTTCTAAACCAGTTTGGAGGAAATTTCTGTCATTTGTTAAATCATGATTTGCCCTAAAATTTTAAGCTAGTAAATAGGAAGAGGTAAATTTAATCGCTTAATCAACACTTCGACACTCCCATTATGTGTGGGCTCAAACTTTCATTTAATTGGTAAGATCCAACACGTGAAATATTTAATTTAAATACATAGGGTGATTTTGATAATTTGATGGAGTCAAGGTTCAATCATCGAACCTTTAACTCTATACCATGTTAAAAATGAATGATGATGTGGAAATAATAGCAAAAGCAATATAGAAAATAATACAAAAACTTTATGGATGATTTAGTGTTAAACACTTGTGTCCACCTATTGGAATACCCCTAATGGTTACATTGTGCTCACTAAGAAAATCAATGGGCCTCGATATGTAGAGTAGTATATGCTCTTAGTCTCCACAACTTTTTATCCTTTTTCTTTTCAAAATAATTGCAGTCGTTTGTTTAAAATTAAGAATTTGTTTGGGTTTGAGATTTTAAAAAAGTATGATTTTAAATATGTGATTTGAAAATGTAATTTTAAAAAACGCAATTAAGTGTTCAGCAAAATCATGGTTTCACCTTTAAAAAAAATCTCGTTACTAGTAATTTGAAAGAGAATAACTTCAATTAAGTCGTGGTGTAAACAAAGTGTTTTGCTCCCTTTAATATGAAGCAAACACCTTAGCTCAAAAAATAATAAAACGATTCACACCAAATAATTTTCCTTTTTCTTGACAAAAATAATTTTTCTTTTTCTTGACAAAATATCTCATATATATATAGAGAGAGAGAGAAGCAAGCTCAACAAACGTCAATATTATTTTATATTCCAACTCCACCTAGCTAGAAGTGTTACATAAACAAACTTCTATTTTAATATTATTAATTATGATGGAATAAGGCAAATTATCATAATTGATTTAGAAGTTTCTTTAAATGTTGTACAATTAGAACTTTTTTTGAAGATCTTCAATAACATTCTTGACAAGATGGAAGGCCTTGGCGAGAACATCCGGAGTGATGGGAGGATTGGATCCGAAAATGGCATCTGATGTCGTGATAACTCCTGGATTTTGGCTGCTCAAACCAGCAAAAACTACAGCATTAGTCTTTTCCACATTGAACTGGAAGTGAATGAGACCAATTGGGAATACGAAGACATCTTCCTTGTTTAGAACTTTGGTGAAATTAAAAGACGATTCTCTGGGTTGGATATGATAAAACCAACTAACAGAGTACCTTCTACGACTACCAGAATCTCAGTCCCACGAGGGTGAGTGTGGGGGGGGATTTTGACCATTTTGTGCATAGTCAATGCGAACCAAAGATATGCCTGCTAGAATGTTGAGGCCTAGTATTTTGTCCACATTCACAGTGGTGACATTTGACTCAACTCAATTGTCTGTATTTCCAGGAATTTGGAGACCAGAGAAGTAAAAATCATCGGCCTTGGTTTGCTTCAAATCCTTGCAGAATTTTCCGTTCACAAACACTGTAGGAAACAATAGAATGCAAGTTAGCATTAGAGAGTAAGAAAACAATAGCAATAGCAATGCTTCTAAGCAGAAAGTAATGATCGAACATAATTATAATATATATATACTAGCAGACTTGGGGTCATCAATTGCAACACAGATGTCCTGAAGAGGGCTGGGATCGAAGGCAAAGACAAGGGAGGATGCGAAGTGACAAGAGAGCCACAATTGCAAGGAAATGAACTCCTTTCATCATATCGATCTAAGTAAGCTCTATATTCTCTAATATTTTGATTTGGTGATGGGTGATATATCGTGTATGGGAAACATGTCTATTTATAGAGAACCAAATGGAAATGGTCACTGGTTCTTCTACGTACACCAAGTCTTTAGACATCAATGGTTATCGATTTAATGTGATGGGACGAAGTTCTTCAACAACTAGTGTAGCCTTTTAACCTTTGTTGGCTTCTTCTCCTCATGCTTAACTAAAAAAAAAACCTTAATTCATCCAAAAAAAAAAAAGAATAAGTAGAAGTAGAATAAAATAAGAGAAGAAGAAAATAAAACTTTTTCCCATTCCTATTCTAATTCGATTGCTGGGAATTATAAGCATGCACGTACAAAGCAGTTTCCCACTTGATCACACCTATCTGCAGTTTCCCCGGCAACGGCGCCAAAATTTGATGTACAAATTTAATTGTACTCGCCAATTGCACGAGTCGTTTGTGATATAGCGGATGTGCAAGTGCGAGGTCGAACCCACAGAGAATCGTGTTTCGTTAAAAATCAACTTTAAAATACCTAAACTAATCCTATCTTAACCTAGTCCCAATATCAAACACATGGTGTGCGGAAAATAAAAGTAAATTAAAATGCAATAAAAAATAAAGAAATAAAAATGCTAAGGTCCCTAATCTACCTCACCACAATTAAATCAACATATAAACATGCCTAATTCATACTTCAACAAAAATTACGCTACTAGGCGTATTCTATTTGCTATTAACTAGTCCATACATTCGTCTATCGATAAAGCACATATGCATATCCTATTGTTGCTACAAATTCTTGTC
>CM017321.1:6561280-6596276 GCA_006937295.1 Carpinus fangiana
AATATATATATACCAGCAGACTTGGGGTCATCAACTGCAACACAGATGTCCTGAAGAGGGCTGGGATCGAAGGCAGAGACAAGGGAGGATGCAAGTGACAAGAGAGCCACAATTGCAAGGAAATGGACTCCTTTCATCATATCTAAGCAAGCTCTGTATTTTCTAGTATTTTGGTTTGGTGATGGGTGATATATCTTGCATGGGAAACATGCCTATTTATGGAGAGCCAATACGGAACTGGTCATTGGTTCTGCTACAAAAAAGTCTTCAGACTTGAATGTTTATTGATTTAATTAATGTGATAAGGACGAAGGTCATCAACAACTAGTGTAGACTTTTAACCTGCTTTGGTTTATTCTTCTCAATTGATAACTTCTTCTTAAATCAACAGATAATTGACAAGTTCTCATGATAATTTTTTAATTGGGCGATGCCACTTCAATGCCGTATCATATTTGTAAGGGTTGTTTGGTCAATTAGCAATCAAAGCACTCAAATTAATCTAGATTGTTGAAGATGTCAAAGGAGACGGTTTTGTTTAAGAAAACTTTTCCCATTCCCATTCTAATTCAATTGCTGGGAAGCATGCATGCATGCACGTACAATTTTATTACTATTATTTTTTTCATTAATTGATGAACGATCATGAGCATAAGACTCTTATATTACAGAGAAAAAGCTGTTAGAAAATTATAGCTGCAGCTCGAGATTACAAGTCATAGATGTAATATTCGTATAATTGTACAAATATTATATTTGTGGCATTACATATAATTCTTTTATTTTTTTTTTTCTTTTATAATAATTAATAAGGATAAATTCAGTATAAGCTTACAATTAAATCCCAGCAGCATGACATGATCCAAAATACTTTTTATGCCTCTTGCTTGAAGCCAAACATGATTTAATCAAAATGACATTTACCCAAAATTTCCTTACCGGAGAGATGGTATACCAGCCTTAAAATCTGAAATTATTTCTTTAGCAATAAGTAGGGCTGTATGGGTGAAAAGGCCGGTGGTTATTAATCGCATGCTAACACTACTATCCGCTACCCGCTTTTGAAAGCGATTATGAATAATCGTTAACTACTTAAGCGGTAGAAGTTAGCGGTTTTAGATTTTGAAAAAACTGCTAATCGCCTATATATATTATATAAAAATATATGAACCAACATTGTTTTTGTGTTTAAATATATAAGAATGTATGAAAATTTAGAAATAATATCGTATGTAGTAACATATTATCGTATTACCCTAACCATTACAAGAGCATTCCCTAACCATTGAATTTTTTCTTTTATTACATCAAATGTGTCTTTTCATTATATATTATTTTTTTAATATCTTTAACTACATATCTTATTGTAAATTAAATAACAAGTATCTTTAAATAATAATAATGAATTCATTAATGCTTGAATTCAAACGGATCTGTGGATTCTTTTAGATATCTTTTACGTTTTTCTATCCATAAATTTTCTTAGTAATTAATTAAGAAGCTTCTTTTGTTTTTTTGTTTGAAATTGCGCACAGATAACTTCCATAATAATCAAGAAAATTTGCCTTTTTTGAGTTAAATGCAAGCAATTAATTAATTAGCAATAGCTACATAAATCTTATGATGACATATTCTTTCTTTCATCACTCTGATTACCAATTGGGTGATTTAATTTGGGGTGCTTGGAATTTCGTGAACCGGCCATGGCTTTGTTTTACCAAACTCTTCAAGTTTGAATCTTATTCGGTAATCTCTATAATTTTGTTAAATCACAATTTGTCCTAAAATTTTAAGCAAATAAATAAGAAGAGATAAATTTAATCATTTAATCAACACTTGGACACTCCCATCACATGTGGGTTCAAACTTTCATTTTATAGGTGAGACCCAACATGTGAAATACTTAATTTAAATAGGATGATTTGGTCATTTGACGGAGTTAAAGTTCGATCCTAAGACCTTTAACACTGATACCAAGTTAAATTAATGATGATGTAGAAATAATAGCAGAAGCGATATAGAAAATAATACAAAGAACTTTACGGGTGGTTTGGTGTTAGACACCTACGCGTCCACCTCTCAAAATACCCCTAAGAGTTACATTGTGCTCACTAACAAAATCAATGGGCCTCGATATGCAGAGTAGTATATGCTCTCAGTCTCCACAACTTTTTATCTTTATGCTTTTTCAGAATAATTGCAGTCGTTTGTTTAAAGTTAAGAGTTTGTTTGGGTTTGAGATTTTAAAAAAGTGCGATTTTAAATATGCGATTTGAAAATGTAATTTTTAAAAACGCAATTAAGTGTTCGGCAAAATCGTGGTTTCACCTTAAAAAAAAAAAAAAAATCTCATTACTTGTAATTTGAAAGAAAATAACTTCAATTAGGTCGTGGTATAAATGGAATGTTTTGCTCTTTTTAATATGGAGCAAACACCTAAGCTCAACATGTCAAAAAAAAAAAAAACACTTTAGCTCAAAAAATAATATAACGATTCACACCAAATAATTTTCATTTCTCTTGACAAAATACCTCTTATATATATATATAGAGAGAGAGAGAGAGAAGCATGCTCAACAAACGTCAATATTATTTTATATTCCAACTCCACCTAGAAGTGTTGCATAAACAATTTTCTATTTTAATATTATTAATTATGATGGAATAAGGCAAATTATCATATATAATTGATTTAGAAGTTTCTCTAAAAGTTGTACAATTAGAACATCTTTTGAAGATCTACAATAACATTCTTGTCAAGTTGGAAGGCCTTGGTGAGAACATAAGGAGTGATGGGAGGATTGGATCCGAAAATCGCATCTGCTGTCGTGATGACTCTTGGATTTTGGCTGCTCAAAACCAGTAAAGGCTACAACATTAGTCTTTTAATTTCCTCATTGAACTGGAAGTGAATGAGATCAATTGGGAACAAGAAGACATTTTCCTTGTTTAGAACTTTGGTGAAATTAAAAGGCGATTCTCTGGGTTGGATGTGACAAAACCAACTAACAGAGTACCATCTACGACTACCAGAATCTCAATCCCACAAGGGTGAGTGTGGGGGGATTTTGGCCATTTGGTGCATAGTCAATGCGAACCAAAAATATGCCTGCTAGTGTTGAGGCCTGGTATTTTGTCTACACACAGTGGTGACATTTGACCCAACTCAATTGTCTATATTTTCAAAAATTTGGAGACTAGAGAAGTAGAAATCATTGGCCTTGGTTTGCTTCAAATCCTTGCAGAATTTTCCTTTCACAAATACTGTAGGAAACAATAGAATGCAAGTTAACATAAGAGAATAAGAAAACAATAACAATAGCAATGCTTCTAAGCAGAAAGTAATGAACAAAATTATAATATATATATACCAGCAGACTCGGGGTCATCAATTGCAACACAGATGTCCAGAAGAGGGCTGGGATCGAAGGCAGAGACAAAGGAGGATGCAAGTGACAAGAGAGCCACAATTGCAATTTGCAAGGAAATGAACTCCTTTCATCATATCGATCTAAGTAAGCTCTATATTCTCTAATATTTTGATTTGGTGATGGGTGATATATCGTGTATGGGAAACATGTACGTCTATTTATAGAGAACCAAATGGAAATGGTCACTGGTTCTTCTACGTACACCACGTCTTTAGACATCAATGGTTATCGATTTAATGTGATGGAACGAAGTTCTTCAAAAACTAGTGTAGACTTTTAACCTCCGTTGGCTTCTTCTCCTCATGCTTAACTTAAAAAAAAAAACCTTAATTCATCAAAAAAAAAAAGAAAAAAGTAGAAGCAAAATAAAATAAGAGAAGAAGAAAATAGAACTTTTCCCATTCCTATTCTAATTCGATTGCAGGGAATTAAGCATGCACGTACAAAGCAGTTTCCCACTTGATCAAACTTATTAGCTCTTTTTTTTTTTTTTAACAACAAATCAAATTAGCTCTAGATGTTAACCAAGGTATCTGTAGCGTGAATCATGCAGCAACGGTAATGACAGCCAAGGAAATAAATTGTAGGAAAGGAAAGTTTGGTTAACAAGCTCAACCATCTCCTAGTACTCTACCATTTACTGCCTTAGTTGGCTGTCATTACCGTTGCTGCATGATTACCTTGGTTAACAAGCTCAACCATATGATTTTTTGACGTAATATAGTGGTTGAATTTTCTTTTTCTATGAATGCAGGAGACAAGAGTTGCTCATGTGGCTAGTAGGTGAAGTCTGCAAGTAGATTTAATCAATCTTATTAGCTCAACCAAACCATAGGCCAAATAATATCCCACCAAAGACTGATAAGTGGGGAACAAAACATAGATAATTAGATGGAATAACCTGATGGATGTTGGGCTAATCCTAAAAGTTTGGAGGAAATGTGTTATCCTTGCTTCCAATTCAAAATTAGAGAAAAATATAAAAAAGCCTCCAAAACTAATGTCTGTTTGCGATAGAGCTCCACAATATTCAAAAGGTACTAAAGTAGCCATCAAACTACCAAAAAATATATAAAAAAGCCACTTATTTTTTTATATTGCTATAATACCCCTATTCTTTTAACAAATAAAAAAAATTGTAAAAAAAAACCAAACAATTTTTTAAAAATACAATTTTTATGGGGGGTAAAGTGTTACCTCAGGGGGTAAAGTGTTGATTCAAAATACTTTAGGGGAGTAAAATGCATTTCATAGGATTAAGTGTTAATATTGTTAGATACTTTGGGGGGTAAAGTGTCACTTTTTAAACACTGAGATTAAAAATGCAAATAGGTGAATAATTCAGGATGGTAATTAAAGTCAATTTTTCCCATTATTCGATAATGTTAAATAAGTTGATGAAGACTTTTGAAAAAAGTGTGAAGTTATTTATTTTTTATTTTTTTAAAGTGAATTTTCTAGTTAAAATTTAGATAAAGAATAAATAGGCTGATATGAACGTTCTTTTGAAAAATTGAAACGCGTGACATAAATGGTTAATATGACAAAAATTAGAATAGGCTTCTTATATCTTTATATCATTTGTTTATTTGGGATGTTATATATATATATATATATAGAGAGAGAGAGAGAGAGAGAGAGATATGTACGCTCAACAAATAAACGTCAATATTATTTTATATTCCAACTCCACCTGGAAAGTGTTACATAAACAAACTTTTATTTTAATATTTTTATGATGGAATGAGGCAAATTATCATAATTGTTTCATAAGTTACTCTAAATGTTGTACAATTAGAACTTTTTCTGAAGATCCTCAATAATATTCTTGTCAAGTTGGAAGGCCTTGGCGAGAACATCAGGATTGATAGGAGGATCAGATCCGAAAACAGCATCTGCTATCGTGATGACACCTGCATTTTGGCTGCTCAAACTAGCAAAGGCTACAGCATTAGTCTTTCCCGCATTGAATTGGAAATGAATGAGACCAATTGGGAACACGAAGACATCTCCCTTGTTTAGAACTTTGGTGAATAGGCGATTCTCTGGGTTGGATGTGACAAAACCAACCAACAAAGTACCTTCAACGACTACCAGAATCTCAGTGCCACGAGGGTGAGTGTGGGGAGGATTTTGGCCATATGGTGCATAGTCAATGCGAACCAAAGATATGCCCAGAGTGTTGAGGCCTGGTATTTGTTCCACATTCACAGTAGTGACATTTGATCCAACTTTATTATATGTATTTCCAGGCTTTTGGAGCCCAGAGAAGAAGAAATCTTCGGCCTTGGCATACTTCAAATCCTTGCAGAATTTTCCATTCACGAACACTGCAGGAAACAATAGATTGCATGCATACAAGATCAGTAAGAAACCAATAATGATAGTAATGCTTGTAAGCAGAAAGTAATGAAAATAATTATAATATATATATACCAGCAGACTTGGGGTCATCAACTGCAACACAGATGTCCTGAAGAGGGCTGGGATCGAAGGCAGAGACAAGGGAGGATGCAAGTGACAAGAGAGCCACAATTGCAAGGAAATGGACTCCTTTCATCATATCTAAGCAAGCTCTGTATTTTCTAGTATTTTGGTTTGGTGATGGGTGATATATCTTGCATGGGAAACATGCCTATTTATAGAGAGCCAATACGGAACTGGTCATTGGTTCTGCTACAAAAAAGTCTTCAGACTTGAATGTTTATTGATTTAATTAATGTGATAAGGACGAAGGTCATCAACAACTAGTGTAGACTTTTAACCTGCTTTGGTTTATTCTTCTCAATTGATAACTTCTTCTTAAATCAACAAATAATTGACAAGTTCTCATGATAATTTTTTAATTGGGCGATGCCACTTCAATGCCGTATCATATTTGTAAGGGTTGTTTGGTCAATTAGCAATCAAAGCACTCAAATTAATCTAGATTGCTAAAGATGTCAAACGAGATGGTTTTGTTTAAGAAAACTTTTCCCATTCTAATTCAATTGCTGGGAAGCATGCATGCACGTACAATTTTTTTTTTTCTTATTAATTGATGAACGATCACGAGCATAAAACTTTTACATTACAGAGCAAAGGCTGTTAGAAAATTGTAGCCGTAGTTACGAGATTACAAGTCATAGATGTAGTATTCGTATAATTGTACAAATATTATATTTGTTGCATTACATATAACGAGCTTATAACCCGCGCAATGCGCGGGATTTTTATGGTGATATTATAATCGTACTTTTTATAAGTATTATGAAATTTACTTTTCATAATTGTAAAAGGAAGACTTGAATTTTACTTAATTAAAACATTAATAGAAAATTATAAAGAATTTCTAATATTGTTAATGTAATACTTATTAGATTTCAATATAAATAAAACTCAAAATTATGAACATTCAAAAAAAGTACTTTGGTTATAGAAAAAAGTACGCGCGAGATTCTTTGTTATAGTTTAATTTCAAAATTTAAACACATTTCTATCGAGCTTTTCTTTATATATTGTAACAAAAAAATATCATGCATTTTTAAATAAAAAAGACATACTGAAGGTTATACACTAATATATTACTCAACATATAAATTCGGGTAAATCATACAAATAAACAAAAAAATCTCATAGGCGAATAAGCCTCGAAAAAATATCAAATAAGAAGCATTTTATATCAAACAATTAACGATTTTGTAAACTAATGGACACTAAGCAAAAATAAGCCCCAAGATGACCGTTGTGATTTTACACTTTGGTTTGGACATCTAATATATAATTGTTCTTAGAATGCTAATCATATATATATTATAAAAATAATTTTGCTAATGAAATAAAAAAATAAATACCTAATCATTATGTTGAGTAAAAATCTGACAATCTATACAATTAATCATTAATATAAAATTATATATTTAAAAAAATAAAAAATTATTCAATGAAATTTTTGATGAATAATCGTTATGCCTAATAAAAAAACAGGTTTTTTATTTTTTATTTTTTATTTTTTATTAATAATGCAATGGAATTTTTTTCTATTTTATTTCTACATCCTATCATTTAGTTCATCTAATTCAACTATAATATATAATATTATGCTATATACATATTAAAGTGATTAAACATAAGGGTTAAATACAAAACAGGTACATGTGGTTTGCACCAAAATCAAACAGGCACCCAAGTTTTCAAAAGTATCACAAATGATACTTGTGGTTTGCAAAAAAACTCACTTTGTACCTCTGTTAGCATTCCGTTGGATTTTTTAATGGAATGCCACGTCATCCTTACACGTGGGCGCCACGTGACGTGATACCTTGGTTTTTGGGTACCACGTCATTAAAAAAACAAAAATAAAAAGAAAATAATAATAATAATAAGACAACAGCTGGGGCTCGGCCACCCGATTTTGCCTTGGGGGTGGTTCAGCCACCCTAGGGCCAAACCCTAAAAAACAAGAAGATCTTTTGTCTCATGGTAGACTACTCCTTTTCCCTTACGTTGCTCTGTCCTGTATCCCTCTGAATAGGCATTCAAGAGACTTGGAATGTCACCCAAACTGAAATTACAGGATTTCCAGAAACAGCTCCCGTGTCTCTTCCTCTGTCCTTATGAGATCTTTCAGAATATCTCCTACATATAGTACCATATGAGTGAGCATTGAGATGAGTGCCCTAGGAACAAAGTAAATTCAGTGTTCGCAAATGAATCGTTCCTTTGAGATCATGGTTCCTCGGAACTCTCAAATGTTTTCCAAGAACTGAGACCTTGAGCCTTCTTTTCCACAATTTTGAGAGTTTGGACCTGGATCCTTCTTTTTCTTTTTTAATTTTTTTTTCTTTATATTTTTTAAATCTTTGGGTTTTATTTAATTAAAAAAATGACGCGGTACCCAAAAACCCAGGTATCATGTCACGTGGCACCCACGTGTAAGGATGACGTGGCATTCCGTTAAAAAATCTAACGGAATGTTAACAGAGGTACCAAGTGAGTTTTTTTGCAAACCACAAGTACCATTTGTGATACTTTTGAAAACCTAGGTGCCTGTTTGATTTTGGTGCAAACCACATGTACCTGTTTTGTATTTAACCCTAAACATAATAATACATTATAATTTGATTTGTATTATTTGTATCCCTATTTGATTTTGACATTAATAATACTTAATTTATTGCATATTTATATATGAAAAACTCTTCAAATATAATCAAATGTCATTAATTAAGATAATTTAATGACCGGTTTTTTAAGTAAAAATCGGTTCACTCTTAAAAAATCGGTTTACAAATAATGCCTTAAAAAACCAGTTTAGCATTAAAATGAAAAGGGTTCAGGCCACATGTCGCAATATTAAGACACTTCTGAGAGTGATTCGGCTTTTATATATAAATATATGATTATTTTTCTTCTTCTTTTATAATAATTATTAAGGATAAATTCAGTATGAACTTACAATTAAATCCCAGCAGCATGACATGACCCAAAATACTTTTTATGCCTCTTGCTTGAAGCCAAACACGATTGAATCAAAATGATATTTACCCAATATTTCCTTACCAAAGAGATGGTATACCAACCTTAAAATATGAAATTATTTCTTTAGCAATAAGTAGGGTCATACGGGTGAAAATGCTGGCGGTTATTAATCGCATGCTAACACCACTATCCGCTACCCGCTTTTGAGAGCGATTATAAAAAATCGTTAACAACTTAAGTGGTTATAGTTAGCGGTTTTAGATTTTGAAAAAATTGTTAATCGCCTATATATATTATATAAAAATTCATGAAACGGTGTTGTTTTTGTTTTTAAATATATAATATCGTATGCAATAACGTATTACCCTAACCATTACAAGAGTATTCCCTAACCATTGAATTTTTTCTTTTATTAGATCAAATGTTTCTTTTCATTACATATATATATTATTTTTTTATTATCTTTAACTACTTGTCTTATTGTAAATAACACGTATCTTTAAATTAATAATAATAATGAATTCAAAAACTGTTTGTGATAACTCAAAACCACGTACACCAAGTTTAGATTTATCCCTTGAAAATGTTGATCAAGGAGTACGACTTATGAGTTGTACATTACTGCAACAAAGCCTTGAGAGATATGATGGCATTGATGACAAATGGAAATAATATAAAGACTTAGAATAGTAGGTAATGGAAATTAATGAAAACTACTCCTCGTCCATAATATTCATTGTATCTTAAATCAAGAATGCTCGAATTCAAACGGATCTGTTGATTCTTTTAGATATCTTTTACGTTTTTCTATCCATTAATTTTCTTAGTAATTAATTAAGAAGCTTCTTTTGATTTTTTGGTTGAAATTGCGCACAGATAACTTCCATAATAATCAAGAAAATTTGCCTTTCTTGAGTTAAATGCAAGCAACTAATTAATTAGCAACAGCTACATAAATCTTATGATGACATATTCTTCCTTTCATCACTCTGATTACCAATTGGGTGATTTGGGGTGCTTGTAATTTCGTGAACCGGCCATGGCTTTGTTTTACCAAACTATTCAAGTTTGAATCTTATTCCGTAATCTCTATAAATTTGTTAAATCACAATTTGTCCTAAAATTTTAAGATAGTAAATAAGAAGAGGTAAATTTAATCGCTTAATTAGGACTTTGACACTCCTATCACGTGTGGGCTCAAACTTTCATTTAATAGGTGAGACCCAACAAGTGAAATATTTAATTTAAATAGAGTGATTTGATCATTTGATGGAGTCAATGTTCGATCATTGGACATTTAAGTCTATACCATGTTAAATTAATGACGATGTGAAAATAATAGCGGAAGCAATATAGAAAATAATACAAAGAACTTTACGAGTGGTTTGGTGTTAGACACTTGCGTTCACCTCTTGTAATACCCCTAAGAGCATTCACAATTGAGGAGATAAATGACACTTTTATCTAAAATAGCTCATTAAATTGATAAAATACCCTCTACATTGGAGAAGTTAAAAAAATGTATAATAGATATTTTATTAAATGAGCTAAAAAAAAGGCTACATGTAGCGGCATTATTCAAATAGCTATTTTCCTAAATTTTATTCCCACGTCTTTTTTTTTCTCCCACTATCTCTCCCAAAATTTTCTTCCCACGTTTTTTTTATTGTTTTTCTCACCTGTTTTCTTTTTCTTTTTTCAAAATTTTATCCTACTATTTCTCTTTCATATCTAATTTTTTCCAAAATTTTCTCCTATTATTTCTCTCTCCACATCACTTTTTTCTCAAAAGTTGAAAAATAAGATATTTAAGAAAAATACAATCATTATAAAAATAAAAATAAAAAATGAAATGATATAGATAAAAATATAACTAATCGAATATATGAGGCCCTTAAAATTTTTTTAGCTAAATTAGATAAATTGAGTTTTGAGTAGCTATTTTACATAAAAAAAAATTAGGTCTTCCATTGTGAATGCTCTAAGAGTTACATTGTGCTCACTAACAAAATCAATGGGCCTCAATATGTAGAGTAGTATATGCTCTCAGTCTCCACAAATTTTTTTCCTTTTTCTTTTCAAAATAATTGTAGTTGTTTGTTTAAAATTAAGAGTTTGTTTGGGTTTGAGATTTTAAATATGCGATTTGAAAATGTAATTTTTTTAAAACACAATTAAGTGTTCGGCAAAATCATGGTTTCACCTTAAAAAAAAAAAAAAAAAATCTGATTATTTGTAATTTGAAAGAGAATAACTTCAATTAGGTCGTCGTGTAAACATAGTGTTTTGAAGCAAACACCTTAGCTCAACATGTCAAAAAAAAAAAAAAAAAAAACCTTGGCTCAAAAAATAATATAACGATTCACACCAAATAATTTTCCTTTCTCTTGACAAAATGCCTCATATATATATATATATAGAGAGAGAGAGAGAGAGAGAGAGAGAGAGAGAGAGAGAGATATGCAGGCTCAACAAATGTCAATATTATTTTATATTCCAACTCCACCTAGAAGTGTTACATAAACAAACTTTTATTTATTATTAATTATGATGGAATAAGGCAAATTATCATAATTGTTTTAAAAGTTTCTCTAAATGTTGTACGATTAGAACTTTTTCTGAAGGTCTTCAATAACATTCTTGTCAAGTTGGAAAGCCTTGGCGAGAACATCAGGATTGATGGGAGGATTGGATCCAAAAATGGCATCTGCTATCGTGATGACTCCTGGATTTTGGCTACTCAAACCAGCAAAGGCTACAACATTAGTATTTCCCACATTGAACTGGAAGTGAATGAGACCAATTAGGAACACGAAGACATCTCCCTTGTTTAGAACTTTAGTGAAAAGGCGATTCTCTGGGTTGGATGTGACAAAACCAACTAACAGAGTACCTTCTACGACTACTAGAATCTCAGTCCCACGAGGGTGAGTGTGGGGGGGATTTTGGCCATTTGGTGCATAGTCAATACGAACTAAAGATATGCCTAGAGTGTTGAGGCCTGGTATTTTGTCCACATTCACAGTGGTGACATTTGACCCAACTCGATTGTCTGTATTTCCAGGAATTTGGAGACCAGAGAAGTAGAAATCATTGGCCTTTGTCTGCTTCAAATGCTTGCAGAATTTTCCATTCACAAACACTGTAGGAAACAATAGAATGCAAATTAGCATAAGAGAATAAGAAAACAATAACAATAGCAATGCTTCTAAGCATAAAGTAATGAACATAATTATATATATACCAGCAGACTTAGGGTCATCAATTGCAACACAGATGTCCTGAAGAGGGCTGGGATCGAAGGCAGAGACAAGGGAGGATGCAAGTGACAAGAGAGCCACAATTGCAAGGAAATGAACTCCTTTCATCATATTGATCTAAGTAAGCTCTATATTCTCTAATATTTCGATTTGGTGATGGGTGATATATCATGTATGGGAAACATGTCTATTTATAGAGAACCAAATGGAAATGGTCACTGGTTCTTCTACATACACCAAGTCTTTAATTNCTTGCATGGAAACGCACCCTTTTTAAAAAGGGGGCGCTTGCGTGCAAAGCGCCCCCTTTTAAAAATGGGGGCGCTTGCGTGCAAAGGCGCTTGCGTGCAAAGCGCCCCCTTTTAAAAATGGGGGCGCTTGCGTGGAAAACACCCCCTTTTCAAAATGGGGGCGCTTGCGTGCAAAGCGCCCCCTTTTAAAAAAAGAGGCGCTTTCCATGCAAAGCGCCCCCTTTTTTAAAAGGAGGCGTTTTGTTTGAAACGCCCTCTTTTAGAGGCATTTATCAATAAAAAGCGTCTCGAATTTATATTCTAGTCGCCATGAAAACCGACATTATCTAAGTGCCCCTAATAAAGCGTTGCTAAGTCATTAGGGGCATTTTTTTAGCCAAAAATGCCCCAAATATCAATGTCGCTAAACCTTGTTCTTTTTGTAGTGCATCAATGGTTATCGATTTAATGTGATGGGACGAAGTTCTTCAACAACTAGTGTAGACTTTTAACCTCCGTTGGTTTCTTCTCCTCATAATTGCTGGGAAGCATGCACGTACAATGCAGTGTCCCAATTAACATTTTTGTTTTCTTTCTTTTCCCGTTTTTCGACGTATATATAGTTTTTTTCGCAATTAACAATTCGCATCATGGTTGAGTATATATAGCCAGTGAACAACAGAAGATATATAAATCAATGTTAGTTAGGTTTAATAGATTTTTTGACAACAAATCTTATTAGCTCTAGATGTTAACCAAGGTATCTGTAGCGTGAATCATGCATGCATGCAGCAACGGCAATGATAGCCAAGGAAATAAATTGTAGAAAAGGAAAGTTTGGTTAACAAGCTCAACCTGCCATCTCCTAGTACTCCACCATTTAGTGCCTTAATTGGCTGTCATTACCGTTGCTGCATGATTACGTTGGTTAACAAGCTCAACCATATGATTTTTTTGACGTAATATGGTGGTTGAATTTTCTTTTTCTATTGAATGCAGGAGACAAGAGTTGTTCATGGCTAGCTAGTAGGTGAAGTCTGCAAGTAGATTTAATTAATCTTATTAGCTCAACCAAACCATAGGCCAAGTAATATCCCACCAAAGACTGATAATTAGTGGGAAACAGAACATAGCTAATTAGAAGGAATTACCCGATAGATGTTGTGCTAATCCTGAAAGTTTGGAGTTAATCTATTATCCATGCTTACAATTAAAAATTAGGAAAAATATAAAAAAGCCACCTAAACTAAAATTCGTTTGCGATAGAACCACACAATGCTCAAAGAGGGATGATAAATATCCAACTTTTTTGCCAAACTTTTACCTTTTTATTTTTTATTTTTTTTAAAAAAAATAAAAAATGAAAAAAAATGTCTGAAGCAATAATATATATTTTTTGTCCTTATTTTTATTGGTATTTTTTAAAAAGAAAAATGGTCATTTTTTTTTTATGAAAAATGACCATTTTTATGAAGAAAAATGCAATTTTTATTTTTTAAAAAATACCAATAAAAAGAATGACCAAAAAAATATATTATTACTTCAGACACTTTTTTTATTTTTTACTTTGTTTTTTTAAAAAAATAAAAAATAAAAAAGGCAAAAGTTTGGCAAAATTTGGGCAAAAAAGTTGTACCTTTAACATTTTTCATGCTCAAAAGGTATTAAAGTAGCCCATCAAACTACCAAAAAATATAAAAAAAAAAAAGCCGCTTATTTTTTTATATTCTTATAATACCCATATTCTTTTAACAAATAAAATAATTGAAAAAAAAAACCAAACAATTTTTTAAACAATACAATTTTTTGGGGGGTAAAGTGTTAACTCAGGAGGTAAAGTGTCGATTCAAAATACTTCAGGGGGGTAAAGTGTCACTTTTTAAACATTGTGATTAAAAATACAAATATGTAGATAGTTAAGGGAGGCAAGGTCTATTTTTCCATTATTATTTTAGTAAAGTAGAGAATAATGTTAAATAAGTTGATGAAGACTTTTGCAAAAAGTGTGAAGTTAATTTTTTTTTTTTTTAATTTTTTTAAAAAGTGAATTTTCTAGTTAAAATTTAGATAAAGAATACATAGGCCGATATGAATGTTCTTTTGAAAAATTGAGACGCGTGACATAAGTGGTTAATATGACAAAAATTAGAATAGGCTTCTTATATCTTTATATCATTTGTTTATTTGGGATGTTATATATATATAGAGAGAGAGAGATATGCACGCTCAACAAACGTCAATTTATTTTATATTCCAATTCCACCTAGAAAGTGTTACATAAACACACTTTTATTTTAATATTATTATGATGGAATTAGGCAAATTATCATAATTGTTTCATAAGTTACTCTAAATGTTGTACAATTAGAACTTTTTCTGAAGATCCTCAACAATATTCTTGTCAAGTTGGAAGGCCTTGGCTAGAACATCAGGGTCGATAGGTGGATCAGATCCGAAAACAGCATCTGCTATCGTGATGACACCTGCATTTTGGCTGCTCAAACCAGCAAAGGCTGCAGCATTAGTCTTTCCCGCATTGAACTGGAAATGAATGAGACCAATTGGGAACACGAAGACATCTCCCTTGTTTAGAACTTTGGTGAATAGGCGATTCTCTGGGTTGGATGTGACAAAACCAACCAATAGAGTACCTTCAACGACAACCAGAATCTCAGTGGCACGAGGGTGAGTGTGGGGAGGATTTTGGCCATATGGTGCATAGTCAATACGAACCAAAGATATGCCTAGAGTGTTGAGGCCTGGTATTTGTTCTACATTCACAGTAGTGACACTTGATCCAACTTTATTATCTGTATTTCCAGGCTTTTGGAGCCCAGAGTAAAAGAAATCTTCGGCCTTGGCATCCTTCAAATCCTTACAGAATTTTCCATTCACAAACACTACAGGAAACAATAGATTGCATGCATACAAGATCAGTAAGAAACCAATAATGATAGTAATGCTTGTAAGCAGAAAGTAATGAAAATAATTATAATATATACATACCAGCAGACTTGGGGTCATCAACTGCAACACAGATGTCTTGAAGAGGGCTGGGATCGAAGGCAGAGACAAGGGAGGATGCAAGTGACAAGAGAGCCACAATTGCAAGGAAATGGACTCCTTTCATCATATCTAAGCAAGCTCTGTATTTTCTAGTATAAATTTTGGTTTGGTGATCGATGGGTGATATGTCTTGTATGGGAAACATGTCTATTTATAGAGAGCCAATACGGAAATGGTCATTGGTTCTGCTACAAAAAGTCTTGAGACTTCAATGGTTATCGAATTAATGTGACAAGGACGAAGGACATCAACAACTACTGTAGACTTTTAACCTGCCTTGGTTTATTCTTCTCAGTTGATTACTTCTTCTTAAATCAACAAATAACTGACAAGTTCTCATGATAATTTTTTAATTGGGTTATGCCACTTCAATGCCGTATGATATTTGTAAAGGTTGTTTGGTCAATTTGCAACGATCACCGAAGCACTTAAATTAATCTAGATTGCTGAAGATGTCAAATGAGACGGTTTTGGTTTTATATGAAACTTTAATTCATCAAAAAATAAATAATAAAATAAGAGAAGAATTAAGAAAAGATAACCTTTTTCCCATTCCCATTCCCACTCTAATTCAATTGCTGACGCATGCACGTACAAATTAAGCAGTTTCCCACTTGATCATTCATGCCACTTACTGGTATAATAAATTTGTTGTATTAAGAGGTAATATTCGGCCTCCCAGTTGAAGAAAGAAAATATATTTGAAATTAATGGATTCTGCGTTACTGCAAGCAACAAAGCCTTGATCGGGAGTGTAATATACTTGTGGCGTTACGTATAATTCTTTTTTTTTTTTTTTTTTATAATAATTAATAAGGACAAATTCCGTATGAACGTACAATATAATTAAAAACACGAGGTTGAAAGAGTCCCATGTTACCATGTCCAACTGCATTAATTAGCCAGTTTAGTCAAAGGATCCAATCTTAATTGGCCAACAACATATCTACTAATTGTCAATTGAGATGACCTCAGGCTCAGGCCACGTCTAATATTACTTGAGAAAGAAGAAACAAGAAAGAAGACAATGAAAAGGATAGTATAGAGAGCCAAATTAACCAGAAGAGAAAGGCCATGTGGATATATACATATAGAATATTAAAGAATAAATAGAAAAAGGATGGGACTCCCAGCAGGATGACATGACATGATCTAAAATACTTTTTTTTGCCTCTTGCTAGAAGCC
Source organism: Carpinus fangiana (assembly GCA_006937295.1). Classification (NCBI taxonomy): domain Eukaryota; kingdom Viridiplantae; phylum Streptophyta; class Magnoliopsida; order Fagales; family Betulaceae; genus Carpinus; species Carpinus fangiana. The sequence goes on from CM017321.1 coordinate 6,577,914, forward strand.
AAACACGATTTAATCCAAATGACATTTACCCAATATTTCCTTTACCGGAAAGATGATGGTGTACGAGTCTTAAAACTACAATCATTTCTTTAGCAATAAGTAGGGATAAAAAGGCAGGCGATTATTAACCGGCCGTATTCGCTTTTGAAAATGATAGCAAAAATCGCTAGTTAGCGGCCACTATTATGAATATGGACTAAATACAGACAATCGAGTTGGGTCGAATAAAAAATACATCCATATTCATAGTAGTTAGCGGTCACTACTATGAATATAGACCAAATACGGACAATCGGATTGGGTTGAATGTTAATATTGTGAATATTGACCAATGCAAATTATGGAAGACTTCGAATAGTAGGTAGTGGAAATTGATGAAAACTCCATATCCAAAGAAAATACGACCATAATCATTGTTATCTGAAATCAAGAATGCTTGAGTTCAAACGGATCTGTGGGCTCTTTTAGATATATGTTACGTTTTTCTATCTATAAATTTTCTAGTATATATATACAGATTATAAACTTCCTTGCTGGTCAAGCACCAAGTATATATGTAATTATAGAGTGCAATTTTCTTCAAAAAACTTGCGTTTCTTGAGTAAAATGCAAGTGTAGGATCGACCATTGTACAGCTACATAAATCTTATGATGACATATTCATAAGATTATAATTTCGTGAACCGGCGATGGCTTTGTTGTACCAAACTCTTCAAGTTTGAATCTTGGGTAATCTCTTTAAATCAATGGGCTGCGTAGAGTATATGATCTCAGCCTCAACAACTTTTTGTCCTGCTTTTTCAGAATAAACCCCATCGTTTGTTTAAAATTAATAGTTTGTTTGGATTCGCGATTTCAAAAAGTGTGATTTTTAAATAAGTAATTTGAAAACATGATTTTTAAAAACGCAGTTAAGTGTTCGGCGAAATCACGGTTTGACCTTTAAAATCACAATTTAGCCTTTACAATTGTGTGTTAAAAAAAAAAACCCCCCTCCTTACTTGTAATTTGAAAGAGAATAACTTCAATAAGGTCGTGTTGTAAATGAAGTGTTTTGCACCATTTAATAAGAAGCAAACACCTAAGCTTGAAACACCAAAAAATAATATAATCATTTACATTAAATAATTTTCCTTTCTCTTGATAAAATACCTCATAGACAAAATAGCCATTGATAAAACCACATCAGCCACCGTTTTGGTTGGTTTTAAAGGCTTCGGTGTTGAGGGTTCGGAGGTGAGTGGTGGGCATTGGGTTAGAATAAATGAAAAGGTTCCCAATATTGATTTGAATTAAATATATAGTATTTTTATTTCTATTGTATTTGATGTTTTTACATGATGTGTCAAATTTATATTGAAGGCTGTAAAAGGGTGTTTTATACTACATCATGATAAAGGTGACTCTCAATTTGAAAACACAAATTTTCTGCCTTTCCAAATTGCATCGTTTAAAAACGTAATCCTAGATGGATTTGGCTTCAGTGCGGTAGTTTTACATCTGCTGTCAAAATAATGGAAGGTTGGGATTGTTTTGGGTATGTTTTTTTAAACCAAACTATGTCATTTCGGTGAAATCTAGAAACTCAATGAACCAAACGCCTATATCAAACATTTTCTTCCTTACGCCGTTTAAGGAGGAAATGGGAAAGTCTGTTTAATCTTCTTCTCTAACTCTTCACTCTTTAGATACCATCTGTAAAATTGATTATTATTAAAATTTTGATAAAATTGTATTTTAAAAGTCATTTAAATTTTAAAGTGATATAAGAGGAATATGAAAAATACCTCTAGCATTACTCAACCATGCTTTTATTTTATTATGTTGACATGATATTATTAAGAAAAATGTTATTTAGTGAGCTACTATAAAGATTTTATTTAATTGAAATGATTTAGCATTTAAAACCGGCCATTGATTTTCTCGTTCAGAAGCCATTATTCATTCAAATGTTGATTTTTACTTATATGTCATCCCAATTGTATGAAAATTGTATAACAATTTATTAATTAGCATTCACATCAACCATTGCTAAAAGTAGTGTAGATATATATATAATGGTGAATTGACAACGCCACATAGAGAGAGAGAGGGAGAGATATGTACGCTTAACAAACAAATGTCAATATTATTTTATATTCCAACTCCACCTGGAAAGGGTTACATAAACAAACTTTTATTTTAATATTTTTATGATGGAATGAGGCAAATTATCATAATTGTTTCATAAGGGACTCTAAATGTTGTACAATTAGAACTTTTTCTGAAGATCCTCAACAATATTCTTGTCAAGTTGGAAGGCCTTGGCAAGAACATCAGGGTTGATAGGAGGATCAGATCCGAAAACAGCATTTGCTATCGTGATGACACCTGCATTTTGGCTGCTCAAACCAGCAAAGGCTACAGCATTAGTCTTTCCCGCATTGAACTGGAAATGAATGAGACCAATTGGGAACACGAAGACATCTCCCTTGTTTAGAACTTTGGTGAATAGGCGATTCTCTGGATTGGATGTGACAAAACCAACCAACAAAGTACCTTCAACGACTACCAGAATCTCAGTGCCACGAGGGTGAGTGTGGGGAGGATTTTGGCCATATGGTGCATAGTCAATGCGAACCAAAGATATGCCCAGTGTGTTGAGGCCGGGTATTTGTTCCACATTCACAGTAGTGACATTTGATCCAGCTTTATTATTTGTATTTCCAGGCTTTTGGAGCCCAGAGAAGAAGAAATCTTCGGCCTTGGCATACTTCAAATCCTTGCAGAATTTTCCATTCACGAACACTGCAGGAAACAATAGATTGCATGCGTACAAGATCAGTAAGAAACCAATAATGATAGTAATGCTTGTAAGCAGAAAGTAATGAAAATAATTATAATATATATATACCAGCAGACTTGGGGTCATCAACTGCAACACAGATGTCCTGAAGAGGGCTGGGATCGAAGGCAGAGACAAGGGAGGATGCAAGTGACAAGAGAGCCACAATTGCAAGGAAATGGACTCCTTTCATCATATCTAAGCAAGCTCTGTATTTTCTAGTATTTTGGTTTGGTGATGGGTGATATATCTTGCATGGGAAACATGCCTATTTATGGAGAGCCAATACGGAACTGGTCATTGGTTCTGCTACAAAAAGTCTTGAGACTTCAATGGTTATCGAATTAATGTGACAAGGACGAAGGACATCAACAACTACTGTAGACTTTTAACCTGCCTTGGTTTATTCTTCTCAGTTGATTACTTCTTCTTAAATCAACAAATAACTGACAAGTTCTCATGATAATTTTTTAATTGGGTTATGCCGGCCACTTCAATGCCGTATGATATTTGTAAAGGTTGTTTGGTCAATTTGCAACGATCACCGAAGCACTTAAATTAATCTAGATTGCTGAAGATGTCAAATGAGACGGTTTTGGTTTTATATGAAACCTTAATTCATCAAAAAATAAATAATAAAATAAGAGAAGAATTAAGAAAAGATAACCTTTTTCCCATTCCCATTCCCATTCTAATTCAATTGCTGACGCATGCACGTACAAATTATGCAGTTTCCCACTTGATCATTCATGCCACTTACTGGTATAATAAATTTGTTGTATTAAGAGGTAATATTCGGCCTCCCAATTGAAGAAAGAAAATATATTTGAAATTAATGGATTCTGCGTTACTGCAAGCAACAAAGCCTTGATCGGGAGTGTAATATATTTGTGGCGTTACGTATAATTTTTTTTTTTTTTTTTTTTCTTTTATAATAATTAATAAGGACAAATTCCGTATGTCCAAGTGCATTAATTAGCTAGGTTAGTCAAAGGATCCAATCTTAATTGGCCAACAACATATCTACTAATTGTCAATTGAGGTGACCTCAGGCTCAGGCCACTTCTAATATTACTTGAGAAAGAAGAAACAAGAAAGAAGACAATGAAAAGGATAGTATAGAGAGCCAAATTAACCAGAAGAGAAAGGCCATGTGGATATATACATATTGAATATTAAAGAATAAATAGAAAAATGATGGGACTCCCAGCAGGATGACATGACATGATCTAAAATACTTTTTTTTGCCTCTTGCTTGAAGCTAAACACGATTTAATCCAAATGACATTTACCCAATATTTCCTTTACCGGAAAGATGATGGTATACGAGTCTTAAAACTACAATCATTTCTTTTAGCAATAAGTAGGGGTAAAAAGGCAGACGATTACTAACCGGCCGCTATTCGCTTTTGAAAATGATAAGCAAAAATCGCTAGTTAGCGGTCACTACTATGAATATGGACCAAATACAGACAATCGGGGTTGGGTCGAATAAAAAATACGTCTATATTCATAGTAGTTAGCGGTCACTACTATGAATATAGACCAAATACAGACAATCGGATTGAGTTGAATGTTAATACTGTGAATATTGACCAATGCAAATTATGGAAGACTTAGAATAGTAGGTAGTGGAAATTGATGAAAACTCCCTATCCAAAGAAAATACGACCATAATCATTGTTATCTGAAATCAAGAATGCTTGAGTTCAAACGGATCTGTGGGTTCTTTTAGATATATGTTACGTTTTTCTATCTATAAATTTTCTAGTATATATGTACAGATTATAAACTTCCTTGCTGGTCAAGCACCAAGTATATATGTAATTATATTATAGAGTGCAATTTTCTTCAAAAAACTTGCGTTTCTTGAGTAAAATGCAAGTGTAGGATCGACCATTGTACAGCTACATAAATCTTATAATGACATATTCATAAGATTATAATTTCGTAAACCGGCGATGGCTTTGTTTTACCAAACTATTCAAGTTTGAATCTTGGGTAATCTCTATAAATCAATGGGCTGCGTAGAGTATATGATCTCAGCCTCAACAACTTTTTGTTGGATCGAGAAATAAACCGGTTCAGGGCCGTTAGCCTTCCAGTCAACTGTTGAAATTGTTTCGTAGTTTTGGGGGACTGTATCTCTAGTATGGCGTGAATTTTCTCGGGATTGGCCTTGATTCCTCTGCTCGAGACCATGTAGCCTAAGAACTTTCCGGAGGATACCCCGAATGCACACTTAGCAGGATTCAACTTCATTCTATATGCCTTCAGTGTTTCGAACGCCTCTTGGAGGTCGTGGATGTGGCCAACCGACTCCATGCTTTTCACCAGCATGTCATCCACGTATACCTCCATGTTCCTTCCAATTTGAGTTTGGAACATCTTGTTCACAAGCCGCTGGTACGTGGCGCCTGCGTTCTTCAAACCGAAAGGCATGACCTTATAACAGTAAAGGCCTCGATCAGTGATGAACGCAGTTTTTACCCGATCTTCTGGGTGCATGAGGATCTGATTGTAACCAGAAAAGGCGTCCATAAAACTGAGTAATTCGTACCCTGAGGTAGAGTCAACCAGCGCGTCAATGCGTGGGAGAGGGAAGCTGTCTTTGGGACAAGCTTTCTTTGGGACAAGCTTTGTTAAGGTCGGTGAAATCTACGCACATCCTCAATTTTTCGTTGGATTTTTTCACCAGGACTACGTTGGCTAACCAATCGGGATAATAAACCTCTTGGATGAACTGCGCCTTTAGGAGTTTCTCTACTTCCACGGCTACGGCCTCGACCCTTTCGGGTGCGAATTTTCTTCTCTTCTGCTTTACTGGCTTCATGTCAGGGTCCACATTTAACACATGGACGATCTCCTCAGGGCTAATTCCTGGCATGTCCCCATGCGACCAAGCAAATACCTCCAAATTTCTTTGGAGGAAATCCACGAGGCCTTCTCGAGCTTCTTGGGAAAGACACGTTCCTATTTGCAGAACTCTTCCTTCCCCTACCAACACCTCTTCGAGCGGCTCCGCTGGTTCTCCCTTAGCCTCGGGCACCGAGGCCACAGAAAGCGTGGTTGGGCCTGAGACCTTCTTCATGGAAATGTTGTAACACTTCCGTGCTGCAAGTTGATCACCTCGTACGACCCCAACCCCTTCCTCCATTGGGAACTTCATCATAAGGTGGTAAGTTGAGGTAGCGGCCTTTAACTTGTTTAATGTCGGTCGACCCACGATTGCGTTGTAGGCAGAGGGTCGATCGATCACCAAGAAATCCACCATCACTGTGGACAGCCTCGGTGCAATTCCTGCTGTTACCGGTAAGGGAATGATCCCTATAGGGTATACTACCTCCCCTCCAAATCCAACTAGCAGAGACCCGAAAGGTTTGATCCTGTCGCGATCAATTCCCATCTGTTGGAAAGCTGGCCAATACAGAATATCAGCAGAGCTCCCGTTATCGACCAGAATTCAATGGATTTCGTGGTTGGCAACTGTCAAGGTTACCACTAAAGCGTCATCATGGGGCATTACAATCCCTCGAGCATCCTCCTCCGAGAAAGATAACACCATAGAATCTGTTTTAGCTGTCTTCGTAGGTCGATGTAGGGAAAATACATCGCCATGCATACTTCTCACGTACGCCTTCCTAGCTGAGTTAGACTCCCCACCACCGACAATTTCGACCGAGATGGTATGGATTTCTCGGACTACTTCCTGATTCCAGAGAGGCCTCTGCTCCCCTTCTCAATTATACCTATCCTCTCTCGGATTCTGGTCTTGTCGCCTCTGTCCAGCATGTCCGAGGCCTTCTCGATTACCTTCTGCTGGCTGATGTCCTTGTTGATTCGCTTCTCGAACCCGTTCTTGCGCAAGGAATCTGACCAGCTTCCCATTTCGCACAAAGGTCTCAATTTTCCGTCGAAGAGAAATGCAATCCTCTGTCAAATGCCCATGATCATTATGGTATTCACAAAACTTATTTGGATCTCGCCTGAAGGGTTCTGCTCTCATCTTTGGTGGCCACCTGAATGCTGGATCCCCCTTTATGGCCATGAACACTTCGGTGAAGCTGGCGTTTAAGGGGGTGAAGGTTTTTGGCTGGAACTTTGGGCGTTCTATCTTCCGAGGCTCGCTCTTTATGAAAAGAGGTCCCAGCTTCTTTTCCCCTTTTCGAGAATTCTTTTCTTCCTTTGGCTTAGGTGTCGTTGAGGGCTTTTTGCCTTCCTGCTTGGACTGCTCTTCCAGTGTCTGGGCCTTAAGAAGAGTTCCAACCAATTCTTCCTGATGAATGAACTCCTCGGTCAACTTCATGAATTGGGGGAGGGTAACCTTTTGGGTATTCTTCCTCCCAATTTCTGCCATTAATGGCGATTCGGCTCTTACACCTTGCATTAATGCGTTGAGCATTGTTTTATTGTCTGGGCTATCTACCTCAAGCTTCTCTTTGTTAAAGCGAAGCATGAAGTCTTTCAGGGATTCCTCCCGTCCCTGGCGGAGAGTTAACAAGCAAGTGACGCTCTTCTTCCTCTTCCGCGTCGCAAGAAACTGTGTTAGGAACAAGCATCCTAGCTCCTTGAAGGTGCCAACTGACTTCGGGGGGAGTTCAGTGAACCAATCTTTCGCTACTCCCTTTAGAGTTAGGGGGAAAGCTCTGCATGCTATCTCGTCAGGAGTACCATGCAAGATGAGATGTTCTCGGAATGCTTCCAAGTGAGCCTGCGGATCTCCACTCCCGTCATACTTCTCTATCCGAGGCATTTTGAATTTGTCAGGCATAGGATACGTTTTGACCCGCTCAGTGAATGGGAGGCTCTCGTCCTCTAGCATGTCCCATGCCGTGAGATGCGGATCCTCCCCATCAATTCGGCGGAGAATCCTAGCGTACTTGTCCTCCAGATCCTTCATCTTCGTCTCGTGGAGGCTGTGCCGAGTTTCGTCATGGTGGGACTTGTCATGATGTCGTCTCGATCGATGAGACTTCTCTCCTTCGTGCCTATCTCGACGAGATCTTTCTTCATGAGACTTCTCGCGCCGAGACCTTTCTCGGCGTGATCCACCATTCTCGGTTTCCACCCGCCGAGACTTGTCGTGGTGTTCCTCGTCTTGGATCGTTCGACGATCCCCTTGAATCGTGCTCCCGTTATCCTCTTGGTGAGGATTAACAGGCCGCTTTTCCCTGCGAATTCTATCACGCCTTTCCTTCTCACGACGTTCTTCGTGCTCCCTTTCCTTCTGGCTGCTCCGTGCCTCAGCCAATGTGAGCCGAGTGTTGAGCTCCTCGTTCTGCTTCCTGAGAACCTCCATTGATTCCGCCATGTTTCTCAAAAAGTTCGCCAACTCTGGACTATTGGATCCCCCAGGGGCGCTAGGGGGCGGTTGCACCAGACGAGGATGCGGCGGGTGTGAAGAGCGTGTATTCACCATGTCAGATTTTTGTATGAATGAGAAGTGATTGAAGAATCTACGTTCCCACAGACGGCGCCAAACTGTTGATGCACAGTTTTTCGATTGGTGACGTGGCACGCTTGTTGGATCCCTGGTTCAAGTGCTCCAGGTACGAACTCACCTGCACAATGAAGAAGACAGTAGGATCGAAGAGACCGGGGGTGAGCCGGCGGGGCTACTCCGATGCCTAAGTCAGTATTTTTCTGAGAGTAATGAGAAAACGGCAAAAGCATAAAGAGTGCTAGAGTTGCGTTACCCGAATGTGTGGTAGTGACTTGTATTATATAGGCATGGAGTGGTAGTCCCCTAACCAATGACTGACTCTTCCCTGATGTTCTGCGAGGCAGTTTGTTATCGAGGGATTTGAGTAGTTATCCGTTTCAAGATCTGATGAGATCAAGATAGGATTTGGTTGTTATGGCGTTTGAATTTCGAATTCCTGCAGGTAATGTATCTGATTCCATGATTCCAGGTGCTTGGCATTTGAATTAGATGGATAAGATCGAGTCTTATGAATTCAATCTCCTGATCCCTAGTTTTCAGGGCTTCGGAAGTCTTGGACTCAAAGTGTCGAAGGTATCGGATGATCGAGGCCCGAGACGTTCTCGGAAGATCGAGGCCTGAGGCATTCTCGGATGCTCAAGACACTCTCGGGTTCTCGAGGCCTGAGACGCTCTTGGGCCCTCGAGGCTCGAGACGCTCTTGGGCTCTGATGACGTGGGCTTTCATTGGGCCCAGTAAGATGTTGGGTCGGTTCTGTAGAGTTGATCCATGACCCAAGATATATGTTACGTTTTTCTATCTATAAATTTTCTAGTATATATGTACAGATTATAAACTTCCTTGCTGGTCAAGCACCAAGCATATATGTAATTATAGAGTGCAATATTCTTCAAAAAACTTGCGTTTCTTGAGTAAAATGCAAGTGTAGGATCGACCATTGTACAGCTACATAAATCTTATGATGACATATTCATATGATTATAATTTCGTGAACCGGCGATGGCTTTGTTTTACCAAACTCTTCAAGTTTGAATCTTGGGTAATCTCTATAAATCAATGGGCTGCGTAGAGTATATGCTCTCAGCCTCAACAACTTTTTGTCCTGCTTTTTCAGAATAAACCCCATCGTTTGTTTAAAATTAATAGTTTGTTTGGATTCGCGATTTCAAAAAGTACGATTTTTAAATAAGTAATTTGAAAACGTGATTTTTAAAAACGCAGTTAAGTGTTTGACGAAATCACGGTTTGACCTTTAAAATCGCAATTTAGCCTTTACAATTATGTGTTTAAAAAAAAAAAAAAAAAACCCTCCTTACTTGTAATTTGAAAGAGAATAACTTCAATAAGGTCGTATTGTAAATGGAGTGTTTTGCACCCTTTAATAAGAAGCAAACACCTTAGCTTGAAACACCAAAAAAAATATAATCATTCACATTAAATAATTATTCTTTCTCTTGATAAAATACCTCATAGACAAAATAGCCATTGCTAAAACCACATCAGCCACCGTCTTGGTTGGTTTTGAAGGCTTAGGTGTTGAGGGCTCGGAGGTGAGTGGTGGGTATTAGGTTAGAATAAATGAAAAGGTTCCCAATATTAATTTGAATTAAATATACAATATTTTCATTTTTATTGTGTTTGATATTTTTACATAACGTATCAAATTTATATTGAAGGCAGTATACATCATGATAAAGGTGACTCTCAATTTGAAAACACAAATTTTCTAACTTTTCAAATTGCATCGTTTAAAAGTAGCCTGGAAATCAAGGATTCGGCTTCAGTGCGGTAGTTTAAAACTACCGCACATCTGCTGTGAAAATAATGGAAGGTTGGGATTGTTTCGGGTAGTTTTTTTAAACCAAACTATGTCGTTTTGGTGGAATCTAGAAACTCAATGAACCAAACGCCTGTATCAAACGTTTTCTTCCTTAGGCCGTTTAAGGAGGAAATGGGAAAGTCTGTTTAATCTTCTTCTCTAACTCTTCACTCTTTAGATTCTCTCTCTCACTCTGTGTCTCTAAAGAATAGTGACTGGTGTGGTGGAGAGACCCACAAATCGAGTGTCAAACATCCTTCAAATTGCAACAACCCCATTTCCTCACATAAATTGGGCTCGGATTCTCTCTGTCGATTATGCCGCCAGTGCGCCACTACCATGAATTCGCCATCCATGATTGTTGCCTCTGTCATCTACTGCTTACTAAACAAAAGTCATGGCTGGGTCAAAACTCTTTACAAGAAGACTAGTTATTCCAAACGAGAACTCGCTTCTTGTGCTCAAACTTTTGTACGATTAGCTAAGATGACTGCGCATGGAATGCCCAAAATAAAGTTTTATGAGAAATACATGGATTCTGCATGGGATCATTGGGATGCAGTTGCTCTACTAACTTCTTGTTTTTTTTTCTCGAAAATCTTGTTGGTTCCTTTTGTGAGGATTTTACCATTTACAAATTTTGTTCAAAGTTGCTATTTCAAGCATATTGGTTACAGAGTGAATTTTGCTGTAACGATGTTTTTTCTTTTGTCAAATCTTGTAACCAAGATACATGCAATATCTGTTACTTCTTGTTTCGCATAGGCTCTAGTTTGATAATCTGTCATTACTTTGTTCTTTTTCCTTGAAAAATATTTCATGAACAACGCGTATCCATGCCACTGCATCCTCTGTTTTACTCAACTAAAACAGAGACCACCTCCTCATCAATTTCTTCATGTTCAGGTCATGTGGTTCCCTTATGCTCCCCGTTGGTATCATGCTCCACTTTGATTAGTTAATCCAGATATTTCGGATTGGGTATTCTTGCCCTGCTGACTCTGTCAGGAGATTGCTATCTTCGTTTGCTCTCACCACACCACCCATAAGAAGTTGCTGCTACCTTGCCTTAGGGCCCCTATCATTTCTGTGAGGAAGTGGGGTTGTTTGGGTTTTAAGGATATTTGACACCCGAATTGTAGGATTTGTAGGTATGTCCGCCACACCCATTGTTATTCTTCAGAGAGAGAGAGAGAGAGGATCTAAAAAGAGTTAAAAAGTTTAGAGAGGGAGATTAAACAAGACTTTCCCACTTCCTCCTTGAACGGCGTAAGGAAGAAAACGTTTGATTCAAATGTTTGGTTCATTGAATTCTTAGATTTCACCAAAACGACATAGTTTGGTTTTAAAAAAAAAATACCCAAAACAATCCCAACCTTTCAGTATTTTCACAGCAGATGTGCGGTAGTTTTAAACTACCGCACTGAAGCTGGATCCATCCTAGACAATTTATTTTTTGTGCTTTGGTTTAAAATAATATTTTTTGTCTATAAAATCATAATCCTAAACACACCTTAAATTTGGACTATTCAAATTTATTATTTATTATTATTATTTTATGTTAATAGCTAGCGATGAAATGAGAAGAGTTCAATTTCAAATTCCTCGATTTTGTTAAAAAAATGAATAGGAAATTATCAAACAAAATATTATTTTAGTAAAGTAGAGAATAATTTTATATAAGTTGATGAAGACTTTTGAAAAAAGAGTGTAGTTAAAATACAAAAATAAAAAGTAAATTTTCGACTATAATTTCGATAAAGAATACATAGGCCGATATGAATGCTTGGATGGTTGAAAATCTTTTGAAAAATTGAGGCGCGTGACATAAGTGATTAATATGACAAAAATTATAATAGGCTCCTTATATCTTTATATCATTTGGGATGTTATATATATATAGAGAGATATGCACACTTGACAAACATCAATATTATTTTATATTCCAACTCGAACGAACTAGAAAGGGTTACATAAACAAACTTTTATTGTAATATTATTATGATTGAATAAGGCAAATTATCATAATTGTTTTAGAAGTTAATATAAATGTTCTACAGTTAGAACTTTTTCTGAAGATCTTTAATAACATTCTTGTCAAGTTGGAAGGCCTTGGCGAGAACATCAGGGTTGATAGGAGGATCAGATCCGAAAACAGCATCTGCTATCGTGATGACACCTGCATTTTGGCTGCTCAAACCGGCAAACGCTACAGCATTAGTCTTTCCCGCATTGAATTGAAAGTGAATGAGACCAATTGGGAACACAAAAACATCTCCCTTCTTTAGAACTTTGGTGAATAGGCGATTCTCTGGGTTGGATGTGACAAAACCAACCAACAGAGTACCTTCAACGACTACCAGAATCTCAGTGGCACGAGGGTGAGTATGGGGAGGATTTTGGCCGTATGGTGCATAGTCAATGCGAACTAAAGATATGCCTAGAGTGTTGAGGCCTGGTATTTGTTCCACATTAACAGTAGTGACATTCGATCCAACTTTATTATCAGTATTTCCAGGCTTTTGGAGCCCAGAGTAGAAGAAATCTTCGGCCTTGGCATCCTTCAAATCCTTGCAGAATTTTCCATTCACGAACACTGCAGGAAACAATAGATTGCATGCATAGAAGATCAATAAGAAACCAATAATGATAGTAATGCTTGTAAGCAGAAAGTAATGGACATAATTATATATATATACCAGCAGACTTGGGGTCATCAATTGCAACACAAATGTCCTGAAGAGGGCTGGGATCGAAGGCAGAGACGAGGGAGGATGCAAGGGACAAGAGAGCCACAATCGCAAGGAAATGGACTCCTTTCATCATATCTAAGTAAGCTCTAATATTTTGGTTTAATGGTGATGGGTGATATATCTTGTATGGGAAACATGCCTATTTATAGAGAACCAATATGGAAATGGTCATTGTTTCTGCTACACCAAGTCTTCAGACATCAATGGTTATCGATTTAATTAATATGATAGGACGAAGTTCTTTAACAACCAGCTAGCGTAGACTTTTAAACTCCGTTGACTTCTTCTACTCATGCATGCTTTTTCTTTCTTCTTAATTGATTACTTCTTCTCATGCTTAATTAACTCAACAAACAATTGAAAAATTCTCAATATCATTTTTTAATTGGGTGATGCCACTTCAACGCCGTATGATATTTGTCAATTGGCAAGAAGCACTCAAATTAATGTAGATTGCTGAAGATGTCAAATGAGACGGTTTTGTTTATGAGACCTTAATTCATCAAAAAATAAATAATAAAAAGAAAAGAAAAAGTAGAAGAAAAGAAGAAAAGAAGAAAGAAAAAAATTTCCCATTCCCATTCTAATTCGATTGCTGGGAAGCAGTTTGCCACATGTAATTGGTATAATAGATTTAATGTATTAAGATGTAATACTCGGCCTTCCAATTGAAGAAAGAAAATGTATTTGAAAACCATATAATTCTTCTTTTTTTTCTTTTGTTTTATAATAACTAATGGAAAATGACAAAGTCACTAACTTTTTTTTTTTTTCTTTCTTTGAAAAGAGAAACATACCATACTATAAAAGGTCATGAACAAAAGTTTTTACAAAAAGAGCAAAAAAAACTTTGAAAGCAAATCATAGCCGAAGGTAAAGTTAGAGAAGTCAACATCAAACCAATCAACCATAACCAAAAGCATCCACTAACCTATGACTTTACATCAAGTTTAATATCATATATGCACCAAACATACACCATCCAATGCATAGGTAGCGCTTATTCCTTGGCCCTAAGAGCAAAATTCTCATGTCGAAACTCATCCCGCTCAACCCGAAAGCTAGGAAATCGTTCACATTCACAACCCAAGGTTTGGACCAAAGCAGAACCGGGCAGATCAAAGAGAGAGGATAAAGCCTTATTATAAGCTGAAACAGAAATGAAAACGTATAGGGAAATAAAGGGAAAAAAACAAAAATACAAGAAAGAAAATCAACAAAACAGGAAAAAAAGAAAAAAAGAAAAAAAAACACACACAATATGCGGATAACGATAGTCGGAAGGGAGCTAATCGTGTGCAAGCATTGGAAGCTCATCTCGGTGGGGACTTGAGAAAAGACCCAACAATGGACAATGGGCGGCAGAGCGGACTCGGAGGAGATCGGTGGCGTACACAAAACAATCTGGAAGGGGAGAGAGTTTGAGTGAATCCCCTAAGAGCAGCATCCACAGAGTGTGCCAAACAAGTAGAAACAACAGAAAAACAACACACCAATAAAAACAACAAAAAAAAAAAAAAGGAGGCAACGTGGCTAGAGGCATCTGGTAAACTACTAGTACTCGGTGCGAAGAGGGCGAGGGGAGGAGGGAGGCAGCCAACAACCATCCCTCCTCCCCTAGCCTGGAGTTATATTACCTTTTACCTGTGTGGCTGCGGCGCTCTCAAAGAAAGAAACCCTAATACCAAAACCCGTTCGATAAAGTTACAATTTAAACCTAACTAAGACCAAACTTTTCTCTTAAGTGCCAACCTTTTTTTTTTTTTTTTTGAGAAATGTTAAAATTACAACATAGATCCAATAAAGACCAAACTTCTCTCCTACATGTCATTTAAAAAATAAAAATTAAAATTAAGGTTTGGTATTTTGAATTCAATTTTGTTCTTTTTTTAATTTTTTAAATGACACGTATGAGAGAAATTGGGTCTTTAATCTTTATTGAGTCTATGTTGTAGCTGTATCACATCCTTTTTGTTTTTTTTTTTTTTTTTAAAAAAAAAAGTTGTTAGTGGAGGACAGAGAACCTTAAACTAGAAATTGAATATAAAGTAAGAGAAAAGTTGGGTCTTTGTTGGGTTTATGTTGTGACTGTATCATATCTTATAATTAATAAGGAGAAACTCCATATGGACGTACAATTAAGAACAAGAGGTAATGAAGTGGAGGTCACTAATTCGAATCCCCCTCCCCCTCTTATGTGGACATGTAATAAAGGGGGGGAGGGGAGGGGAGGTAATTCAAAGAGTCCCTTGTCAAAGCATTAGGATAATTAGTCAAAGATAGGATCACATCCCGGCCAACAACATATATATCCAACCCATATTCCTTGTATCTGGATTTGAACGGATCTGTGGATTCTTTTAGATATTGGTTGAAATTGCACAGGTAATTATCGGGTGCTTTTCTTTTCTTTTCTTTTCTTTTTCTCTTTTCTTTTCTTTTTTTTTTTTAATAATGAGAGGAAATTACATTATTAAAAAAAAAAAAAATGAATAGGGAGTGAATTTCAACTCTTCAAATGTAGGGAGGTTTCTGACAAAGCTAAATATAGGGAGGCAAGTAGGGAGTAATTTGTTAGAGCATGTTTTTCTTATAAATTAGCCCAAATTTGATTAAAAGTGGTATTTAGGGCCACTATATATGAATACTCTAATTAGATCTATTCGAGATCCCTAATAGTATTCCGAAAGAAGAAAGAAAAAAAAAAAAAAAAAGAAACACGAAATTGTAATTTTTTTATTTTAAAGTAAAATATCATCCATTCAATCATTCAAAATGCATTAAAGATTGCAACTTTAAGCATGCACAACTTCATGAATAAAATCAGGGCATATATTCTTCTGACCAAAGTTCCTTGTTGATGTTTTGAGTGCCCCTTTTGCCAACAGATGTACCGTCATATTTGCTATCCTTTTTGTATGCATCACGACCCGAGATTGAAAACTGTGCAAGTACCATATCTCTACCACAGTTGATCATCTTCTGACTAAAAAACATGAATAATCTCCGGAGCATCACCTTCCAGAATAAAATTTTGTAGGCTTAGATCTCTGCCAAAAAATACTGTCTTCCAAGCCGCATAAGCCTCTGTCATTGTTGGGTCAGTGATAGACGGAAAAGACATGCACATTGATGCCCTAATCATATCAACTTAAATTAAAGTTGGGTCCTAATTAAACAACTTTTAATCTCTTTTCTTGAATTTTGATGGATGTGAACGACCTGTACATGGTCATGCATATATACCGGAAGTGAAACTTTTGAAATAACATAAACTTATTATCTAGACCGAACATTCATGTTTAAAAAGGAAAATTAAGGATAAATTTCTTTCATTGTATAACTAATCATTTTTAAAAAATTAATACATTTTTTTTAAAAAGGGAAAACTGTTAAAGTAATGATTAAGTGATTAAACTTACATCTTTCTATCAGCTTAAACTTTTGGGATAACTTGTGGTTTAACATGGTATTAGAGCCAAAGGTCCTGAGTTCAAATTTTAACTCCATCAAATGACCTCTTCATTTAAATTAAATATTCTTCATGTTGGACCTTGATCACGAGCTCACATGTAAAGGAAAGTGTTAAAGTAATCGCGATTATAAAGAAGGTAAAAACAATTAATTCAAAAATAAGTGTAATTATAATTAAGAGAATAAATAAATTAATGGTAGCGTGCGTTAAAAAAAAAAAAAAAAAAATCCTCCTCTTATCAGGGCCTCACCGACTTCATGGTAACGTATCCCACACCGACTCAATTTGAAATTCCTTGAATTACGATCCTCTATTTGATTTCCAGGCTACTTCCTTATCGTCCAAGTATTTTAGCCCAACGGTTTCTCTTCATCTTCAACAATACAACCCTATTCGTCATATTCCATCTGCTTCTTCAATTCTTTTCCTGCCGACATGGACTTTGACAACTACTGCTGCGCTTGGCCGCTAGATATTGTAATGCCCGAAGACGACGACGACGATGCCTCCTCTGACGTGGACTTCATCGTCGAGATGGAAGCTTCACATACTTACGTCCCTCACTCCATGCTTGAAGACGATTCCGGCGATCTGCAGCTTTTTGATAACCTCGAGGTCGAGACATTCCAGAAAACATTCAAGGTGAAGCGCGACGCTATTCTGCATCAAACCACGTCCACGTCTACTGTATCCAACATGCTTTTGGAAGTCGGCGTCCCCATGGAGATCCAAGAATTCATGTTAAACAGAATCTTGGCTTGCGTGAATGACATGGCGAGACAGAAACGCTACGCCGGTCGAAAGGTCCTGAGGATGCGTGTGACGGCTGAGGTGACGCAGTTCGTCTATGAAGATTTTGACTTCGACGACCGGGTTTGTCGGTTGGTTCCGGCGAGTGAGTCGTCCATTGAAGGGTTGGAGAAGGTGGAGGTTGAAGAAGGAACGGGGGAGACGTGTAGCATCTGTTTGGAAGAGCTCATCGGTGGTGCGGCAGCCGCTCGCATGCCATGCTTGCATCTGTTTGATCAAAACTGCATCGTTAATTGGCTGAACAGGAATAATTTTTGTCCTCTCTGTCGATTCAAGCTGCCTGCTCGTGAATGATTTGATATGAATTGATTAGGAATTTTGTTTAGAAAAATTATAATTCTCATTGTTAATTACGAATGTTTTTGATAATTTTAGTTTTGTTATGAATGCATT
Source organism: Carpinus fangiana (assembly GCA_006937295.1). Classification (NCBI taxonomy): domain Eukaryota; kingdom Viridiplantae; phylum Streptophyta; class Magnoliopsida; order Fagales; family Betulaceae; genus Carpinus; species Carpinus fangiana. Next base: position 6,595,431 of record CM017321.1, read on the forward strand.
CATGCATTTGGTGGATGACCATTTGGTTTCATCTCATGGAATTCTACACATTTATGTAACCTTTTAGAATTCCTATAACATTCATGTATACATTGATGTAACCACTTGATTCATGTACCACCCTTTTATATTCCCTTTTTCATATTCTTTAACCTCCCATTATTCCATACCTATAAAAGGGAGTATTGGCTAGTTTGTAAAACACACAATAAGAGTGAACAATCATACATAGTTCTTGAAGAACTAGTTTCACATATTGCAATCTCTTTCTATTATTTTGTTATTTTCTTTGATTTTACAACACATTATCAGTACGAAGCTCTAGTTAATTGTTGTGTTCTTTTGATCTTCAACTTCAAAAACCATCTGTGAGGTATTCTCAATTCATTTGTTTTATGAATCATATTATAATATATGCATATTATCATCTATGTGAGATTTATATGAACTAGACTGTTATCATACTAATGTTATGGATATTATGTCTTATAGTTTATATTTGATTTTTTTTTTATTTACGAATAATATCACTTAATTTTAAATAATGTTTATATATTTAATTCTTGATATATTTTTGTATAGATAATGTCAAATCTTACAAAACTTGAGTTTGCTGCTCTTGACGTTTCTGGCAAGAATTACTTATCTTGGATCCTTGATGCTGAGATTCATCTCGAAGCTATGAATCTTGGAAATACTATTAAGGCAGATAATGAAGCATCCCAGCAGGATCGCGCTAAAGCAATGATTTTTCTTCGTCATCATCTGCATGAAGAATTAAAAACTGAGTACCTTACGGTAAAGAATCCTTTGACCTTGTGGAATAATTTAAGGGAGAGATATGAG
>CM017321.1:6598734-6799489 GCA_006937295.1 Carpinus fangiana
CATGTGGAAGTACTGCTATTTCATGGAGATCTGTCAAGCAAACACTTGTTGCTACTTCTTCAAATCACTCAGAGATTATTGCAATTCATGAAGCAAGTCGGGAATGCATATGGCTAAGATCATTAATTCAACACATTCGAGAAAAGTGTGGTTTGTCTACAATCAAAGATAACCCGACAATATTATATGAAGATAATGCTGCTTGTATCACACAGATTAGAGGATGATATATTAAAGGTGATAGAACCAAACACATTTCACCGAAGTTCTTTTACACACATGAGCTCCAGAAGAGTGGTGAGATTGATGTCAAGCAGATACGATCAAGTGACAATTTATCAGATTTATTTACCAAAACATTACCAACTGCAACATTCAAGAAGTTGGTGAATAACATTGGAATACGTCGACTAAAGGATCTTTCATTATGAACAAGTGAAGCTCTTCATGCTAATGAGAGAGAGTAATATGCTGATTATACTCTTTTTCCTTCGTTAAGGTTTTTCCCACTGAGTTTTCCTTTACAAGGTTTTAATGAGGCAATCCTAAAGCATACGAAGGCACACAAGAATATTGTACTCTTTTTCCTTCGCTAAGGTTTTTCCCACTGGGTTTTCCTTTGCAAGGTTTTAATGAGGCGTATTCTTAGTGTATGATCATCCAAGGGGGAGTGTTATGAATGCATTCATGCATTTGGTGGATGACCATTTGGTTTCACCTCATGGAATTCTACACATTTATGTAACCTTTTAGAATTCCTATAACATTCATGTATACATTGATGTAACCAATTAATTCATGTACCACCCTTTTATATTATCTTTTTCATATTCTTTAACCTCCCATTATTCCATGCCTATAAAAGGGAGTATTGGCTAGTTTGTAAAACACACAATAAGAGTGAACAATCATACATAGTTCTTGAAGAACTAGTTTCACATATTGCAATATCTTTCTATTATTTTGTTATTTTCTTTGATTTTACAACAAGTTTTAAAATTTTTATTTTTATTTTTATTTTGTCATCTGTGATGCAAATTAAATGAAACTGGGGAGATAAAAAGTTAAAAGTTGTTAAACCATAGTGGGCAAAAAAATATTTAATTCTTGAATTTTTTGTGAGAGAACAATGAAAAAAGTTGTTTGGTAATAAGAAAAAAATAGGTTTTTTTTTTTTTTTTTTTTTTTGGGAGAAATGACACCCATTGATACATAGAAGCAATTCAATTTAATAACCTACTAAACTTTCTTAACATTACTTGACGTGGGTATTTTAAGTAACTTCTTATATATATTAATCACTTATCCCCTTAAAACGAGTAATGCACGTCAATCAGTGATATAATAAACAGGCGTACGTGATGAATAACATTACACTTTAAGCTGTGCCATAACAAAGATAAAAGAAGACGGGGAAGCTCTTTATTCTATTTTCATTTTCATCTCTCTCCTGTCATGGTAATTAAAGAGGTTACACAGAAAGAATTTGGGATTTGAATATCATACTTTTTCAAGAATTTCCTTGAATGACTACAAAATTTTGTAGTTCTATATGTCAATATATAGGCTTTTAATTCTGGTTAGGATCCTCTATAATTTCAAAAAAAAAAAAAAAAATTGTAATTTCTCAAATTACAAGATTTAGGGCCGGTTCTTTACATCGAAATGCTTGTGAAATGCAACCCGTTGAAATTGTGGCATGTTATCGAGGCTGCCAAAAAGAATTTATCTTCAAAAAGACTTATTTTTTACTTCTGTAGATACGCTTCTTTTCTAGAAACCCAAAAGATAATTTTTTGCTCAAATTTTTTTTACAACATATATAGAGAGTAAAAATATAATAAAAATATACTCAATTTTTAACTGTAACATGCCACATTTTTAATAGATGGCATTTTCTAAGGGTTTCGATGTAAAGAAACAGTCTAATTGTAAGGGATCCTGGTCATTATTGTTCATCATTCCATTCACCTAATATTTTAAGCAAACTTGCCTTTTTGAGTTTTGATACCTATACAAGTTTCTTTTACAATTTCACACCATGATTTTATCGGCCAGGTCGTGCTTGCATGCCATGTACGTTTGCACCTGTGTGATCAACACTGCACCGTGAATTGGCTGCACAGGAATAATTTTTGCCCGCTCGATCTGTGGATTCAAGTTGCCTGCCCAGGCTGCCCGTGAATGATTTGATATGAATTGATTAGGAATTTTAATTTGTTTAGAAAAATTATATATAATTCTGACTGTCAATTACGAATTTATTAAGAATATATCTCTTCGATTTCTATAATTATGGAGTTTGGGACTTGGGAACTATGACTAATGGAAAGCCCGTTTAGTAACGATCAGTTTTGCTGTTATTTTTTGTTTTAATGGTAATAAAAAGTGATGTGATATATGAAATAATTTATATATAATTCTATATATAAAAAGTGTTATATATAGAATGTAGAGTTTGTAATCATAACAGTAACTATACAATGACTGCGTATCTTACTCTAACTAGTAGATAATCTTAATTTGAACTGTATCTAATCTAGCTAATAAATAATATTTGAGCTAGTCTAAGAACTATAATACAATCTAAACTCTTAGACTAGGAGATACATATTATCTCCTTCTAGATTGTGATTCCTCTTGTAGTTTATCTTGTACATGGCTTTAATCTTTATCTCTAACAATATAAAGGTCAAAAAAGATTTGAATTTTTTGTCCGAGAGAAAAGTGAACAAAGTTTAGTGATAAGAAGAAGAAAACTTGAATTTTGGTTCTTTTATGTTTTCATCTTGTTCTGCCACTTCAAATCCCAATGATGCCTTACTCTAATACCCTAATTCTGCGAGAGTTATCCCATATACATGAGTTTTAAACTCAATACTCTTTCTAACGACAAGAAACTCCTCCAAGATAGGCCACTTTGTGTACCTCACTATGTTAGGTAAACTTCAGATCCGTGTAAAGCGGCCCCTTCACATGGATCAGGTAATATTCCGACTTCATCGACGAACTAGCTCCAAGAAATTGTTTGTACTCCAGAAAATTCGCACATTGGACTTGATGGAATGTCACTAAGACCAAGGACCTTACCAAGTTTAGTTTAGTTTTTTAAACTCAATACTCTCATTGATGATCAGATATTAATCTCCAAAAGTTAATATGTTTGACTACTACAACAAAAAGAAAAAATACATAAAGCAGATGTTATGTATCCAAATATTAACATTAAAAACAAATTACAACAAACACTAAACTTGAATTTTTTGGAGAACTGTACAGTTATATTGGGTTGGTCCAATAATTTGGAATCCAACATATATGAAGAAACTAAAAATTGAACAAGTTATAATTCGTATAAAAAATTAATTGAAAATCAAACCCTAAAAAAACTGGGCAAGAAATTATAATCCTTCCCCATCTCAATGGAGAGGGGGCAATGGGTAGCGGCAGAGGGGACAGAGGCGACTCGTCTCCAGCCACTTGACAATGCAATCTCCGTGATAGACATGGGAGCATGGCAGCCGAGTGAGCTCAAGGCCACCCTCAAATTCCTCAATGCAAATTATGCACTCTCCGATCGACCCCAACCCATCTTCAAAGGTTACCTTCTCCAATCGCTCGATCTGCGATAGAGCGGCTGGGATGGGTCTGACCACATCGACCGCCATAGACTCTCTCAAAAGTATATTCATAATGTCCTCGGGCTCATCAGCATCATCTTCATCATCAACCTCCACATGAACCACCGTCATGTGTTCAAGGGCTACCACGATCGGCACCGTTCCTGTCCCGCGGGATCGAGAGGCGGCGGCGGCCGCCAATGAGATATCTCGTAATATGGCTTGGCAGTGTTCTGCGGGGGTACTCAGTTCCAAAAGCAAGGACGACATTAGAGCTCCACCATCGCGTAACAGAACCACGTGTTTTGGTACCCAGGAGGTTCTCACTCGGGTGGGAGATCGCGTTGGCGCGACGGACAATGGACGGTCGTCACCGGCGATGAATTTCTCGATTCGTCGCCACATAGTGACGCGAAATTCGATGGCAACCTCATATGCCGTGTTTGGGTGCGCATTGACGGCTGGGCTTGGGCGCCCCTGCCCCACTCTGAACCTAAAACCGTAGAAGCTGTTGCCGCTTGACGCCATGTTTGGGGAAAAAAGACAACGTAAGCGCCACGCAGGAGGATTAACTAATGTGGGGAAATGAAAGTAGCCGTAGGGGAAAATAGCTAGGCTTTGAAATATATATATATATATATATATATATGCATATATAAATAAATATAGTTCTTGTCCAATTAGAAAAAGGAAAGGTATATTTCATTTTAATCGGAAATAACTTTTCACTCATTTTTCTTTCCTGTTACGTGTTCCATAAGGTATAAGAGACCTCTTTTTTTTTTTTTTTTTTAATAATTAGCACATGAGAGTCATATGATTTTTTAATAAAACTTTTAAAAATACTCACGGAACATGTATGATTCTCTCAATTTCAAATGAACTAGATAATGAATAGATATTTTTATCTTTTCACTTTTTTGGGAGACAAAAATACTCTTTTATTATAAGTAAGTAATTGGATATTATCTAATTTATTTGAAATAAAGAAGATTCAAATTCATTTTTCACATGTTCAAAAGTAGATATGAAATAAATTTCCATTAAAAATTAATCTTTGAATATATTAATTCAAAAACTAATTTTTATTTGCACATCATTTAATTACTAACACATCTACTTTTGAACCGTACGGGATCATTTTCAGTTAGTTATAGTGAAAGGGTATTTTTGTCCCTTCACTTTTTGACGGGACAAAATACCCCTCTATTAACCGGATGAACATTCTTCAATTCAAATGAAATTGAGAGAATCCTAATTCCTTTTGAATTAGTCTTTCTTTTTTATTTCCTCTTTTTTTTTTTATCTTATCCAACCCACTATTTTTTTAGAAAAAAATTGTAAAATTAGTCTTTATAATTTATTTAATTATAATTAATTCCCTATTATAAACTTAGATGTCCGAAGTATGGTAAAAGAACATTAGCTCATGTTTCCGATTGTGATAAAACCTTTTTTTTTTTCTAAGCAAATCCTATTTCTTTTATATCTTCGTACATGCTTATCCAAACTACTATAGTACACATGTATAGGAATGCTTCCCTTTATGATAAAGTCCATTTGTATTATATATTTGAAAAGGTACAAATATGTGCTAGTTTGGTAAAATTTTAAGAAGTGTTTTTGAGTTTTGAAAATGGTAAAAATTGAAAACTAATTTGATGGAGGTCACATTTGAAAAAAAGTTGAAAATTGGTTTGGTAAATTTTTTAAGTATTTTGTTGAGAAATATTTTTATAAAAATTTCAAAAAAGTGTTGCACCACAAAGCCGACACCAAGCAAGGCTAGCAATGGCACACGATTCAAAGAATAGCTCATCCCAAATCTTGTTCATAGTTAGTTCAAACACGCAAGGACGGAGCTGGGGGTGGCCGGTGTGCCCCCTTTCCCACCCAAGGAAAAAAATAAATTAAGGTAAATTTTATTTATTATTATTGTTGTTATTATTATTTTGCCTATTGGTGCCTACCCATTAAAATTTTTGGCCATTGGCCCCTACCCATCCAAAGTTCTGGCTCTTAGTGTTATTTTTGTTGAAGGACACAACCATGCATGTTTTTCAGATAAAACTTTCAACCATCAAAGTTTTGGGATTGTAAGAGGAAGCTCGAAAAAAATAATTGTCCAAAGGTTCTAGAGCTACTATATACGGTACATATAAAAAAAAAGTCATTTGTTTGGTTTACAAGTAAGGTGTTTGTTACAAAATTTTTGTAAATATGTAGTCTTACTTATAATTGAATTCTTTTATAGTGGATGAGTTTTCTGAGTTTGACTGCTCTGAAGTAGTTTTACTTTTGAATAGTTCTTTTCTTCAAAAGGTTTTTCCCTCATCACCAAATAATTGTACGTGTTTATTATTTTATAACTGAGCTCATAAATATTTGGTGACTGATTGCGTGATAATTTAAATTTTTAACTTCTACATTATTTTGTAAACATCTATTCATCTACCCTTCTAGGTGTTGATTGGAGTCATTGGGCTAATGTTCATGATCGATCTCATTTTTCTAGGGCGTTCATGTACGACGTACCTTATAAACAAGCATTTTGGTAATTTATTCCATTCATTATGAGAGAGAGAGGGGGCAGGGCATGGAGAGAGATATCAATATTATATTATACCACAACTCCACCTGGAAAGAGTTACATATATATGCAACCTTTTATTTTATTATCATTATGATGGAATGAGTTAAACATGGTTGAATGACAAAGGTCTTATAGATGTTTCATAAGTTTTTTCTAGTTGACCCATCAGAATGTTTTATGAAGATATTCAATAATCTTCTGGTCAAGTTGGAAGGCCTTGGCAAGAACATCAGGGTTGATAGGAGGGTTGGATTCGAAGACAACATTTGCTATCGTTATAACACCTGCATTTTGGCTGCTTAGAAGTTAGACCAACAAAGGCTATAGTATTGGTGTGTTCAGTGTTGAACTGGAAGTGAATGAGACCAATTGGGAACACAAAGACATCTCCCTTGTTTAGAACTTTTGAGAAAAGGCGATTTTCGGGGTTAGATGTGACAAAACCAACATACAGAGAGCCCTCTAGGACAACTATAATCTCAGTGCCACAAGAGTGAATGTGGGGAGGACTTTCACCATATGTTGCAAAGTCAATGCGAGCCAACAATATGCTTAGAATGTTAAGGCCTCATATTTGGTCCACATTTATAGTAGTTACGTTCGACCCAATTGGATTTTCTATATTTCCAGGATTTTGGAGCCCTTCGGAGAAGAAATCATTTGCCTCGGCAAGCTTAAAATCCTTGCAGAATTTACCATTCACGAACACTGCAGGAAATTATAAATAGTATTGAAAGAAAACGAAAGTGATCGACGCATTCATAATAATAGTTTGTAAGATTCCGTAAGAGAGTAATTAAACCAATACTAACCAGAATGAACTGAATTTAAATACTTAACAAAAGAACCATAATTATATATACCAGCAGACTTGGGGTCATCAATTGCAACACAAATGTCCTGAATTGGGCTGGGATCCTCGGCAGAGACAAGGGAGGATGCCAGTGACAAGAGAGCAACAATTGCAAGGAAATGGACTCCTTTCATCATATCTAAGCTGTGCTTAGCTTCTGTTCTATAATGTTGCTTTGGTGATGGGTGAGAAACCTTCTATGGGAAACATTCTATTTATAGACGACAGCTATTGAACTCGTCAATGGTTATGTCAAAGTAAACACACTAAGTCTTCAGTGGTTATGGATTTAATAACACAAGTACGAAGTTCCTCAACTACTACTGCATAATTTTAACCTCGTTAGGTTTCTTATGTTTTTTCTTCTCATGCTTACAATATTGGCAAGTACATGCTCATTTTTTGATTGGGCATGGCACTTTCAATATTGCCATAACATATTTGTGAAGGTGCTTTGGCCAATCAACAGAGGAAGCACTCAAATCAGATTGCAGAAGATGCAATAACATTTTATTTTTTCATGAAAAAACTTTCTTTTAAGAGAACCAAAGCATTCAACTTTCTTTTAGTCGTTTCTTTTTCCTTTCACCTAATACATTTGTGTTTGAGTGCATTTTCCTTTCACGTAAGTTGATGTCTAAAGCTATGTTAGGTAAAAAATTTATTGCATTAAAGTGATTGGTCTCCCAATGGAAAACCCCAAAAAAAAAAAAAAAAAAAAAAAACTTTTAAAAGTTGTAGTAATATTCAACATAATAGAGGGGCTTTTGCATTACAGTAATAGTTTTTTGGTTTTCGGGTTAAGGATGATAAGTTTCGACATTAGGTTTTCTGTTCACAGGGCCGAGGAATATGAGCTTCCTATGCGTTGAGTTGAGTCTATCTGTAACAGATTTATAGTTACAACTGAAAATTAGTCATGAGTTAGCGAGTATTGATGTTATAGATAGATTATAAATGTCAAATTGTTATGTATGTATCTATGACTTGTAATCTCATAATTTTAGCTATGATTTTCTAAATGCTTTTAATGTGTGATGTATCTTTCATCAATTAATGAGACTGTAATAATTTCTCCTTAAAATATAAGAAAGCCTTGAGAAGGAGTCAATATTTCTGGTGTTACAACATTTTCGCATTCACTAATGGAAGTAATAAAAAGACTAGTGGAAATTACTGTAATTTTCTTACAATCCAATCAAAATATGCCCATTAATTCCTTGTATCTAAACAACTTTTCTTGTAAGAAATTGAAATCTAGAATGCTTGGATTACAACAAATATGTGGATTCTTATACATATCGTTTACGTGTTCTATCCAGAAATTGATTCTTATGTCATGCACCAAAATCTAAACAAGAAGCTATATATGATCATGGTATTTATGGGAACCTTGGTTCTCTGATGAGTCTCCACACTTGGATAAATCATTTTTTTATTCTTTTATTTTTGCTATCTTTTAGTTCTAATAAAGGGTGCAGATAATAAACCCTTTAAAAACAAGGTGATTACCAACGTGAAAAAAAAAAAAAAAAAAAAAAAAAANAAAGAAAGAGAGAAAGAAAGAAAGAAAGAAGAAGAAGAAGAAGAAGAAGAAGAAGAAGAAAAATGAGTTGTACCAAAAAGTTGAGTGCTGTTGATTTTTTTTTTTTTTTTTTTTTGGAGGGAGACAGGAGTTGTTGAGGGCCTGTAGGTGACAGTGACAAACGACTATAACTACAAAGTGTACCCAGCAAGACTTCTTCATTTCTTTCATGTTACATTTTTTTTTTTTTGTACTTTTTCTTTTATATTTTACATAATTTCTATCTTTAATTTATTCTCGGCTTTTTCTTACTGTTTGTTTGATTATCGAACACTTTGCACTAACCAGTCATTAGGCAAATTGTGTCAAAGCTAGTTAGGGCAGATGAGCAGCTATGAACTACATTCGCAGGGATTTTTGGGAATGCGTATATTTTAAAATTATAAGTGTTAAACATATTTTTGGACTAGCAACGAACCACTTGCAAAATAAGTTAGAAAGCTACTTGAAACTGCCGATTTTGAGGTTGGGGAGCCTTTGATGCTTAATTTTGTAAAAAGTTCTTTAATTAAGAGAAGGCTAAATAGAAAATTTGGGAGAGGAGACACCGATGTGCCTTGTAATAAGGACCACTGTCTTCATTTATAGAGCATCGATCTGTTAATTTGGTAAGTGGAAATGGTAAGGCAAAGGCCAAAGGTAAAGGGACCAACATGAAATGTGGCATATACTCATGAATTGTTGTCCCTCTTTAGAGAGGCTAGCTCAATGGGATAGTCCCTTGGATTCTTGCCACTTGGCAAGCTTATAGTCCTCCGATGATTTTTTATGTAGAGGCTACTTGAGTGGGCTTAAGATAATTATTTAGTATATCACCAGTTTCCGCCCCTTCCCCCCAGTCCCTACCCCTGAGCTCATGTGTCAGTAGTTGTTGAGTAGTACATCATTAGTAGCATGGACCATCCAATGCCAAACTAGGTCCAACTGCTAGTGAATGGACGGTATGTGTATGATAACCAGGGCACTGGTATAGTTTCCTATTTCAAAAATGGACAGCGTCCACCCTACCAAAAATGGATTAAGGGTTTGGATATACCATATGGAGGATAACTATGATTTACCATATGTACCTATATAACATGATTTCTCTGCATCAAAATATCGGTAGTTGCTACTAGAATTATGCCCATACTTCTTTAAAATAAATTACATTTCTATTGCATAATAACGAAGACAATGCATGTTGTATTTGTGAAAACTCACTTTTATTATTCCAAGATACAAAGTATCACTTATAGGCTTATTGTATACTCAAACTAGTAATATTTGAATACTAAGTCATGGACTTATGCAGTTCTTTGAGATTTAGCCGATCACTCGTGTATAGAGTAAGAAAGTTCACTAGGGTGAGATGCCAAGCAAATGTCTCGTATTTTTTAGGTCTAGCTAGTTACTTGGAATATTGTTGGAGGCCCTGAGTTTGTAATTGATTATACTTGTAGATAGTCATGATTATAGAAATCTCACACCATGTATTTCCGCTTTCCACTTATTTTACTTTGTGATGTCTAATGGGTAGTACCACTAGTCAGTTACTAGTTAATTGGGCAGGAGGAATTGCCAGTAACCATTCCAAGATGGATTGAATTAATTGGTTCAAATTGTGGGGGCGTTACAAACATTTAGGAGTGAGACCTTTACTGCAATCAAAATTCTCGATGCGTAGAGTGATCACATGTAGCACTGCAGGAACACTACTATGAAGTAGGAATAAAATTCCTTTATTTAAAAATGATTAGATTTTTTCCTTGAAATAGATTTAACAGAATAGTTATTCACAGTCTCTTGTCATAGCATTGGTAAGAGTTACTAAAATATTTATGTACATGGTGAAATGAGATTTTTTCACATGTACGAGAATAATTATGTGACTAAATTGCGTATTCAAGGATAAGATGTATGTAGTGAATTTAAAAAATTAAAAGTGATAGTTTATTATGACTTTAATTCAACTAAGGAATATTTTATGAAAGAATCAAATGTCACATATAAGAATTATTTAAGGGAGTAATTGATTAAAAAAATATATAAATTAGAATGCAATTACAATTATTTAGTGAAATCGGTTGTAAATAAATAGTAATTTGTGACAGATCATGAGATGATAAGTCTTACATGCTTATTTGAAGCTAGTTTTTACTTTTCTCTTAGGGTCTCTTCAAGCTGATGTAATTGACAATGGTGACATGCTTCTATTTATATATTTGGGTTGTATGTTTTATTTTTAAAAACATAGGCTAGTGTGAGACACTAGCAAGAGCATGTAAGAGAGGGATTGGGTTATTTGTTTTTAAGTTAGTAAAATTTATTTTTTCCTGGTTGTTTAGAACGCCAATGTCTTCTCTCCGCTCTCTTGTAGAGTCTATCCCTGAACTCTGTTCATCTTCTCTTTTCTCTTCTTCTTCAATTCTTCTTGTCTATAATGGAAAACTTTAACCCAGATATGGTGAATCTAATCAACCAGACTTCCGCTCTTGGATGGTTAGATACCCCCCCTTCCCTCACTATCCCTTCTGAAACTCTCTCTAGCCAGCCCTCTCTCACGCTTGTTGGTAAGATTCTTTCTTCCCAACCTCTCCCAAAAGCCACCATTCAAAGCAATCTTACTCAAGCATGGAGGTTTTTAAAGTCTCTCATCACTGAAGATAGAGATGATGGGTTGATGGTCTTCACTTTTGAGGACTTGGAAGATCTCAACAGAGTGTTGGAAGATTCGCCATGGAATATTAAGGGTTCGCCCCTGTTTCTGCGGAAGTGGTCTGGTATGGATGCTATTGAAGATTTGGATTTTACTAAGGCTGATTATTGGGTGCAAGTGCATAATCTGCCGCTAGAATTGGTTACTGTTGACAATGCTTCTAGCATTGGTGCAAGTCTTGGAGAGTAATTGTGTATTGATAAGGAAAATATGAAACCTTCCAGGAAATGCTTCTTGAGGTTTCGTGTTTGTCTTAATCTTCTCAATCCCTTGGTTCCTGGGTTTACCCATCACAGACCTCCAAAAGCTCCAATATGGGTGCAGTATAAGTATGAAAGACTCTCTGATTATTGTTATGCTTGTGGGAGGATTGGTCATTTATCCTTCCTTTGCTCAGTGAATCCTCGGCCTCCTGACCATGGAAGATATGGTGACAAGTTGAAAGCTAGCTCTCCTAAAATTTGTCGTGTGATTCAGCTAATACAACTTAAGAGGCAGTTGAATACTTCGGTTGATCCAGGTATGCTTGCTATTATTCTAGTTTCACGTAGATCTTCTACTGAGTCCACTCAACCCCCTTCTACTGTTTTCTCTCATCAACCCAACTCTCCCCAAATTGTCCCCTCCTGTTTTTTACCCACTCCACGCACTAGACAAATCCCATCAAGCCCTGTTTTACCTACTCCTGCATTCATTGATAAGTCTCCTTTTGTCAAACTACAACCTCACCTTCATAACTCCTCTTTATTGCTCACTAATATCGAGAAGTTAAATACTCTTAATCTTCACATCCAAGATAGAAAGTGGCCAGATTTTTTCAATTCTCCTGTTGCGATTGGCTCTTCATGCAAGGTTACTAGAAGTTCTATTTCCCAGTTAGATTCTAATGAAACCAACCACACTATAACCATTCTAGTTGAGACCAACTCTCCCCCTCATGTTGAAAACACGTGTCTTGCTGAAATTTCAACTTCTTATCCTCTCTCATCTTTGAAACCTCCACGTCCTTCTTCCCACACATTACCCAGAAAACGTTTTCACCCATATCCCAAATCCTCTTCTTCCAAAAAACTCAAGTTGGATAATTGTTCCCCTTCTCTTGGTAGTGATGATCTTGATGACCAGAATGTTGCTCTCCTTTCTTCTTCTTCTGATGAATTTTCAACAGCCGGGGTGGCGGGCTTTAACCTGCCCCCACCGACCCAATGAAGGTATTAGCTTGGAATTGTCGTGGTCTTGCTCGTGGCCCGACAATTCGTGCTTTACGGGCCTTGATCAGTGCTCATCGGCCTGATCTTCTTCTTCTTTCTGAAACTAAAGTTCACTCTTCTCGTTTTCAAGCTTCTCTGTTTAGTTTTGGTTTTTCTGCCTGGTTGGAAGTCCCTCTTACTGGCTTTCAAGGGGGCCTTTATTTGGCTTGGAAAGACGGTGTGGAAATTGAACCGTTTAGAATTGACAATAATTGTATCTCTTGTTTAGTGTATTCGGATCCTCCTAACAATCCTTGGCTTTTTTCTAGTGTGTATGCTCCTCATACTAGTCAACGGCGTGCTGATTTTCGGAACTCTTTGGCTGATTTGGGAAATTCTTTTGGGGATGCTTGGTTGCTACTGGGGGATTTTAATTCTATCCTTTCCTCTTCTGAGAAGTGTGGAGGCCGTGTTTTTGGTTCTCCTGCTCATAGTGATTTTGTTAATTTTGTCCATTTCAATGCTTTGATTGATCTGGGTTTTGTTGGTAACAAGTTTACTTGGAGTAATCATAGGATGGGTAAGGCTAATATCAGAGAACGTTTGGATAGGGGCTTGGCAAATCAGAATTGGGTTCATCTTTTTCCTAATTCGGTGATTAATCATTTACCGGCTACTCAGTCAGATCATTGCCCCATTTTGATATCCACTTATGGTTCTTATATTAATATTCCAAAGCCTTTCCGCTTTGAGGCTTTTTGGACTAGGGATAAGTCCAGTCATGCAGTTGTTGCTAATGCTTGGTTGGAGGATGTTGCAGGCTCCCCTGCTTTTTCTTTGAGTAGGAAATGGAAGAACACTAAGTGTGCTTTGAAGTCTTGGAATCATCACCATTTTGGGCGTATTCAGTCCAAGATCAAACTGCTGATGTCTGATATCAGCTTGATTCAATCTGCTCCTCACTCTTCTGTCAATGCAGCTAGGGAGATAGACTTGCAGCTGGCTTTGCAAGAACAACTTTTGAGGGAAGAAGTTCTTTGGAAGCAGAAATCAAGAGAGGTGTGGTTTTCTTGCACTGATCTTAATACCAAGTTCTTTCATGCTTCCATTGTATGTCGGCACAGGTATAACTCCATTTCTAGTCTCAGGTCCTCAGATGGGTTACTGCTTAGCGGTAGAGAGAATATTGGTTCTTTTTTGGTGCATCATTTTAGTTCCATTTTCTCTACTATTAATCCTGTGCTAGATAGTAGTCTTTCTGATTTGGTTGCAAAGGTGGTTACTGATGAGGATAATGTTGTTCTTTGTGGAATTCCTGATGAGAATGAGATTTTTTTGGCTATCTCTGACCTTGGTCCTAATAAGGCACCTGGCCCTGATGGTATGACAGGATTGTTCTATAAATCCTATTGGCCTATTGTTAAGAGTTGTGTGATTTCTTCAGTGCAATCTTTCTTTAGGGGAGGTTTTATGCTTAAAGAGTTTAATCATACTAATATTGCTCTTATTCCAAAGGTGGATAACCCCCATTTGGTGCATCATTTTAGGCCTATCAGCCTAAAAATTTTAATTATAAGATTATTTCAAAGATATTATCCTCTAGGCTTAAGCCGGTTTTGCATAAGATCATTTCGCCCACTCAATCGGCCTTTCTTAAAGGGAGATCCATTCATGATAACACTATTCTTGCTCATGAGGTGTTTTATTCCATGAAGCAGAAAAAAGGTATTGGGGGGCTTATGGCTCTTAAACTGGACATGGCAAAAGCCTTTGATTCCATGGAGTGGAATTTTTTGTTGAGGATTTTACAGCTGTTGGGTTTTCATCCTATTTGGATTCAATGGATTCAACAATGTATTACTACTTCCTCTTTCTCAGTTTTGTTGGATGGTGCTCCTTATGGGAAGTTTTATCCTACTCGGGGTTTCTCAGGCCTTTTGCATGGTATTAGGATGACAAAATCATGTCCTTCTATTTCCCATCTTTTATTTGCTAACAATGTGATTATTTTCTCTAGGGAAAAAGAGAATGAAGCTGGTGTGATCCTGAACTGCCTCAAGACTTACTCCTCTTGGTCAGGACAGTGTATTAATATGTCCAAGTCTGGGGTTTTCTTTAGTAGGAATTGTAATTCTAATGCCAAGGCTGCTGTTAACAGGATTTTATGCTTAGCTCAAATCCCAGCTCATGCCAAATACCTGGGTATCCCTCTCTTTATGCATAAGAGGAAGCAAGATTCCTTTATGGAGCTCAAAGACAGAATTTTTGCTAAAATTACGGGATGGAAAGCACGCCTCCTTTCTCAGGCAGCAAGGACTACTTTGATTAAATCGATGGCTAATGCCATTCCAACTTATCTTATGTCCTTGTTTCTTATTCCAAAGTCCTTATGTTCAATTATCAATTCGGAGCTTAGAAAATTTTGGTGGGGTTACCCTCAAGATAAGAAGCATTCTCTTTCTCTTCTTTCTTGGGAGAATATATGTCTTCCAAAAGCTTTGGGAGGTTTGGGTATTCGTACTATGGAATCTTTGAACAATTCCTTGCTTGCTAGGCTTGGCTGGAAAATGACTTCAAATCAGCCCCTGTTTTGGGTTGATTCTTTGAGAGGCAAGTATCTCAAGAATGGTGTGTCTTTTTTGAATGCTCCCTCAAATCCTCTCTCTTCTTGGCTCTGGAAAGGTCTGCTTAAAAA
This sequence comes from Carpinus fangiana, assembly GCA_006937295.1. Classification (NCBI taxonomy): domain Eukaryota; kingdom Viridiplantae; phylum Streptophyta; class Magnoliopsida; order Fagales; family Betulaceae; genus Carpinus; species Carpinus fangiana. The sequence goes on from CM017321.1 coordinate 6,613,969, forward strand.
TAGAAGAGTAGTTGAAAAAGGTGCTTGTATTAGTATCTCAAGTGGTGTTAATGTGGATATTTGGAATTCTCCTTGGATTCCCTTGAAGCCTAATTTCAGGCCCACTCCTAATGCAAACTTGGTGGGTTTTCCAGAATTTACAGTGGCTGATCTTATTACTCCTCATACACATACTTGGAATATTCATTTGTTAAAAGATCTCTTTGATGCCTCTACGGTGCAAAATATTTTGAGCATTCTTTTGCCTTCTCGGCCCTCCTTTGATAGGTGGACTTGGGCTCCTTCTTGCTCCGGTGTTTTTTCTGTGAAGTCTGCTTATGACCTCTCTTTTAATGTGGGTGGTAGGTCCTCATCTCTTTCCTCAGAAGCTTGGTTGGCCCTTTGGGGTCTTAAACTCCAAGCTAGGCTTAAGCATTTTTTATGGAAGTGGCTTGGGATATTTTGCCATCTAGAGCTAAGATTGGAAGATTTGTTGTTTCGGATGATCCTAATGCTTGGGTGTGTCCCTTTTGTAAAGGGCCTGTGGAAACACTCTCTCATATCTTCTTAGACTGTCATCTGGCCAGAATTCTTTGGAGAAGTTCCCCATGGCCTCTCTCCTTGTTGGCTTTTTCCTCTAGGCATATTTCAGTTTGGGTGTTGGCTATTATCTCTCCAGTGATTACTTTGGGCATTCCTAAGGCTGATGTGCGTAAATTTCAGCTCTTTGCAGCACTTGTTATGGACTACATCTGGAGAGCTAGGAACCAGCTGCTGCATGAAGGTTTACAGCCCTCTCCAAACACAGCAATTCACCAAATTTCCAGCACCATTAATCATCATAGTAATGCGTGGAATGATCTTGCTCTCTCTTCCATTTGGACTCCTCCAGCTGCAGGTTGGATAAAAGGGAACTTTGATGTGGCGGTGAGAGACTCTTTTGCTGTTGCTGCAGCAGTGATTAGTGATGATAATGGTTCCATTTTTGCAGCTGCCACGCTCAAACTTAACTCTATGGATGCTTTGCAAGGTGAAGCCCATGCAGCTCTTTTGGTGGCTCGTTTGGCTGCTTCTTTGGGGTTTGGTTCTTTTTTGTTGGAAGGGGATGTCCTTCTTGTTATTTTAGCTATTAATAATCCTTCTCTTTTTTCTTCTTGGACTTTTGCCAATTGTATTTCTGATATTAGATTAGTTTTGTCTTCCTTTTAAAGTTGGAATGCTTTGAAAGTCTCCCGATGTGCCGATGTACCAACTTTAGGGCACATGCTTTAGCTAAATAGGCCGCTTCCAATCGTGTTTTTGGTAGCATTCCCACAGGATCACCTATTCTCTCTTCCATTCGGATCAGAAATGGGAAGGATTCCCCTTTGTAGCCTTTTCTCCTTATTCAATTAGAAAAAAAAAAAAAAAAAAAAAAAAAAAAAAAAAAAGAAAAAAAGAAAGAGAAAAAAGAGAGGGATTGGGCTTAAAATAAAATCTAGCCCAATCCATGGCTAAAGAGACTCATGATCTATAGGGATGAAACCCTAGCCCTATGCACGTAGCTAAGTGACAAGGGGCTAGGGTTTTATCTCTAACTCCTCACCACATTCCCCACTATTTGTAGACAGGTTTTATGCCTCTTTCCAAGTAGTCTCAAGCGTACAAATAGAGGTTTCTGTAAGGTAGAAGATGCACTCAATCATCCACTCTCTTGGTCATCTTCAATCATTGAGGGGAGCTCTGAAAATTCCATAAACAGCCAAGACCTTTAGAGAAGAGAATAAAAATTGCCCATAGTCAAGGAGTGGCTGAAAATTCAAGGGGCTCTCTTCTTGTTTTAATCTTTTTGTAGCATGATACATCTATATTTTCTTGATGTGATCCATTGGATTACTTTATTGTGCATATGATGTACAAGATCCCAACACATGGGAGAAAAGAGTATGTGCGCCTTGGTACCCCTTTTTATGTGAGGTACTTTTTGCCCAATATGATAGCATGAATTCCAATATATAAGGTGTGATTTTCCTTGTAAGTTGCATTATTGTATTGTTTTCATGTGAAAAAGATCTGATCCTAATAGTTATTTGATTTGTTTTCTTTATAAAGATGATTGTGATATGATGTCCTAATCGCTTTCCATGTAGAGGTTGATTGAGTGTGTTCCACCTATAATTTATATTCCCAATAATTTTGCTAGAAAGTTCAAAAAACTAAGTCTCTCCATGACCATATTTTTAAGCTCTTTTTTTTTTTTTTTTAACTAAAAAGACAAGCGGGGAAGATCAATTGTGGTTATTTTAGCTAGGCATGGCATCAAATATGATACTAAAGAATATATTGATTGTATTAATTTCAGAGATTTAATTGTAATCAGATTTTATTGGTATCATACATATCTGCCTCAATTCTCTTATAAATAGGAATAGGAGCAAAATGTGTTTATTTTCTCTATTCTGTTTTGTCTTTAATTTCTTTCCGCATTATCTTTTCTTTCATGTACCAAAGCTATAGGCTAACACCAGTTTTGGATCGTGTCAATTTCAATTTTATTTTCTTTCTTTTATTCTCTCATCGTTTTGTCTCTCACTACATAATACAGTGAGGAGTTGATTAGGCCTTTTATAGTGTAGAATGGGTGTCCGTTCTCTTCTTTTGTTGCTGATAAAAAATAAAATAATAAAAAATAAAAAAAAACAGAGAGATAGAAAGTTAGGGGAATGAAAGAAAAAAAAATCAGTTGAAAGAAAAAGAACGGGTGTTCATTCTCTTCATTTAAGCCCATAATTGACCTTATTTATGGCCCATAGTTGGCTTTTATTTCAGCCCGTAGTTGACTCTCATTTAAAGCCCATAGTTGACCTAATTTTCCGCCATTTTGCTGGCTTTCATTTCGGCATATTGTTATTTAAGGCACATTTTTTGTCACCGTTGCTGACCGCCACCAGTCATTGCTGCCAATGAGACTCTAGTTCAACCCCTTCTCTTCGTTATTTCGGTGAAACTCTAAATTAACATGAGAATTAATTTAATTTTTGTTGTTTTGATCTATTTTGTTGGCAAATCCCTTCTGTCTTGCATTCTGTGTTTTACTTAGAGAGAGAGAAAGAGAGAGAGGTGCTCAACAAACATCAATATAATTATATTATACCTCAACACCACCTAGAGAGAGTTACATAGCCAACTTTTTATTCTATTATTGTTACGATGGAATGAGGCTAACATGGCTAAAAGATGAAGGTCATAATAGTTCCATAAGTTTCTCTAGTTGTTCCATTAGAACGTTTTCTGAAGATATTCAATAATCTTTGGGTCAAGTTGGAAGGCCTTGGCGAGAACATCAGGATTGATAGGAGGATTGGATCCGAAAACAGCATTTGCTATCGTGATAACACCTGGATTTTGGCTGCTTAGACCAGCAAATGCTACAGCATTGGTGTGTCCCACGTTGAACTGGAAGTGAATGAGACCAATTGGGAACACAAACACATCTCCCTTGTTTAGAACTTTGGAGAAAAGACGGTTTTCCGGGTTGGATGTCACAAAACCAACGTACAGAGTACCCTCTAGGACTAATAGAATCTCAGTGCCACGAGGGTGAGTGTGGGGAGGGTTTTCGCCATTTGGTGCATAGTCAATGCGAACCAAGGATATCCCAAGAGTGTTGAGGCCTGGAATTTGGTCTACATTCACAGTAGTAACATTCGACCCAACTGGATTTGCCGTATTTCCAGGGTTTTGAAGCCCACGGAAGAAGAAATCCTCAGCGTTGGCAAGCTTAAAATCCTTGCAGAATTTTCCATTCACAAACACTGCAAGAAAGAAATCTTTGTTATATTAAAAGAAAAAGAAAAGTGACACATTCATAATAACAGTTTGTAAGATGCCATACAAGAGTAGCAAACTAACACTAATAGTCTTGCTTCTAAGCAGAATCTAATGAACTTTAACACTTAACATGATCAGAACCATTATATATGCAGAAGCATGATAAATATATATATACCAGCAGACTTGGGATCATTAATTGCTACACAAATGTCTTGAAGTGGGCTGGGATCATAGGCAGAGACAAGAGAGGATGCAAGTGACAAGAGAGCCACAATTGCAAGGAAATTGACTCCTTTCATCATATCTAATAATGGTTTGGTGATGGGTGAGAAATCTTGTATGGAAAATCTGTCTATTTATAGATAGCAGCGCCTGTTGAACTAGGCAATGTTTCAGTCAAAGTAAACACAGCAAGTCTTCAGTGGTTAGTTATGGATTAAATAAGAGAAAGGAGGAAGTCCTTCAACAACTACTGCATAATTTTAATCTCGTTAGGTTTCATCTTCTCATGCTTTTTTCTTTATGCTTAATGGATTCTTCTTCTCCCACCCACCCCCCCCAAAAAAATAATAATAATAATCTTGACATGTGCTCATTTTTTGATTGGGCCATAAGCCATGGCACTTCATTATTGCCATAAAATATTTGTAAAGTTGCTTTCGTCAATCAACAAAGAAAGCTAGCACTCAAATCTTGCCTCAGTGGATCTTGCCTGAGCATAGTGTACAACAGAATATAATAAGTCTATGTCTTAAGCTATGTTAGGTAAAAATTTATTGCGTTAATGGAAAAACCAAAAAAGTATTTGCAAAGTTCATAACATAATATAATGACTTGTGCATTAAGGTAACAAAGCCTTGAGAAGAAGTCTATAATCAGGGGCGAGATTATGATTTTGTATTTCGGGGGTCCATATATATATATGTAGTCTCGTTATGTGTACTTGTGTTTTTAAAGTCAAGTTTATGAATGTTTTGTTTCCAAACAGAAATTATGTTTGAGACACATCACAAATCTAAAATTAAGAAGATTTGACATAATAGTAAGCATGTCATATGGACATGAAAAGTAATATTTCTATAAACATTTGACGGGAACACGATATAAAAAGTAGTTCTTCTATAGAAAAAAAAAATTAAAAAAAAGGTAAAACTTTGAATTGGAAACCAAACAAGGCTTTAGTACACTAGTGGAAATCACTGTAACTTCCTTCTAAATTCTAATCCAATCAAATTCCTTGTATCTAAGCAGCCATTCTTGTACGGATTAGAACAAATACGTGTATTCTTATACATATCGTTTACGACACGTGTTCTATCCAGACAACCTATTTTTCTTTGTTTGAAATTGCCCAGATAATCATGATTTCCTTGCTGGCAAACACCAAGTATAAGCAATCTATAAAGCAGTTTTCTTCATAAAAATTTGAGTTAATTCAAGTGTGGGGTCGAGCACTGACCAATCAGAATCGAGATTACTGTTAATCATAATCTTAATTAGGGAGGAGTTGTACCAAAAAGTTGATAGTTGTTGAACTTCTTTTTTTTTTCTTTTTTTTTTTTCCACCCATAGTAGACAAGAGTTGTTGATGGCCAGTTGGGGAGATAGTGACCGTTAATAATCTTAGGTTCTAATCTTAGGTTCTAATCTTTGTCTAATTAATTAAAGCCCACGTATCATCCCAGATCGGATAATTCTTCTTCCTTTCTTTCATATTTTACATTATTTTTGTACGGTTTTTTTAAAATATATTTTACACAATTTGTTTTTTTCTTGCTGTTTGTTTTGATTGTGGGATAATTCTTTGCACTAACAAGCCATTAAGAAAAATGCAACGAAGTTAGTTAGGGCAAATAATTCTTCGCACTAACAGGCCATTAGGAAAAATGCACCGAAGCTAGTTAGGGTAGTTAAGCAACTTTGAATTAGATTGAAATCCACTGTAATTTGAACAGCTAATACGAGAAAATATTTGAGATTCACCTACTTAAATAAATTTTGTACTGTCTGACCGATCTCACATTAACTATCCGAATTCAATCATTTTGCATATAATTTTAACAAAGTACGAGCAAAATTGTTAAAACCCCAAATAACAGTGCATTTGCAACATATGCGCGAATGTTTAATTCCATTAGGGTAGACTACAATAGAAGGGCAAATGCCAGCAATGGGGCATGGGGACCGATATGATGATTAATTTAGGTAAGACAGCCGGCCTACTACAAGCACCTATAGGAAATTTAATAGCATTTGTGCATATGTTCCTAATGCATTGTTATATCTCACGGAATTAGTAGGGTAGACAACAACAGAAGGGCAAATGCCAGCAATGGGGCATGGGGACCGATATTGATGATTAATTTAGGTAAGGCGGCTGGCCTACTACGAGCACCTATTGGAAATTTAATAGCAAGTGCTTCTCACAGGCTTTTTAAGTCCTTCCAATGAGAGAAGATCAATCGGTGTTTCTCAACTATGGTATTCTCACATATATTAAGAAAAGTCCCATCTCTAATTACAAAAGACGATGCATCTGGCATTATAATAAGTTAACCAATGTAAATGCAGGAAAAAACAAAAAAGTTTTTTTGTCGTTGGCTGATACTCTACACAATGAGATAATTCATCTCCACCTGTGAAAGTAACAGAATATTATCATCAAAACTCATTGACAAATTTAAGACTCCAAGAATCTTTAAAAAAGAAAAAAAGATAAAAAAGCAGATAATAATAATAATAATAACACAAATTATTATCACCCACCTTTATCAGAAAGCTACTAACGAGAGAGGTGTTTTGCATGGATATGTTTCGATGCCATGCCATGCAGCTGTGAGGGTCCCATGTGAGACTGGTCCTGGAACAAGAAGGGTAATATCGCATTTTCAGTAAATCCATGGAAAGAAAAAAGCTAGAAATATTCTAACTGATGATGTTAAGTACCATATCTTGCAAACTATCCTGCACATCAAAACAAGTCTCTGTAGTTTGTGGTCTGAAATGCAACTGCCCCTGCATGAAACAGAGTATCATTATTTAAACACACAGTAGAAACACTCCTTTTCAATGAGTAACAAGGTTTTTGATAATCAACAATACTAATAATCCAAGGATCCCCCAAAAGCTTTAGGTATATCAACTTATCCATAACACAAATGGCCCAGAGAAATGTGAATTCGTCTTTCTTTTATTTTTAGATGATTTCCTTGACATATATATCATCCAACAAAAGCATGTGAGGGTCAACTCAAATAATCGACTCATTTGGTTAATACCATGAGATTGGTTGTTCGAGTCCTCACTTAACCGATACACGATTCTTGCGGGTGGGATCATGTATCCAGAGTTTACCCAACAAGAATGGGTCACAATGTGGCTCCACGTCATCAAAATATATCAGCCAACAAAACTACAACTTCTTACTTTTTAATAACACAAATTATATTTTTTTTAAAGTATACAAGAAAGGCGCAACATGCCACCGACCCAACCCAAACAAAAGCCTCATAAAACATCGAAAACCCTTAATACTCAAAAGCCAACAAAACTACAACTAACATGATAGAACGCCATACCATCCCATGCAACCTTTGTTGAGTTAGATAATGGCCATCATGGATAGGTGCAATTGAGTTCAGTTGTCCCTACAACAAAAATTAAGAGCCCAATTTAGGTATTGCATTTAAAGACGGAACAAAACAATATCCAAAAAATCAATTAGTCAAATATCGATTACCAGCCCTTGCATGTTATGTTGGTTGCTGTAATATTCATCACGACTTGGAACTATTGAGTTTAATTGTCCCTATGAGAAGCAAAAGATGGGTAAAAGAAGTTATTGATAAACATAAAAGTTATGTTGTTGGAAATACTTATCCATGGTTCCTTGATGGAACTCCATACTATTATGGTAATAATAAGGTAAATAAAAAAGAAAAAAATAAATAAAAACCCAATAAACAAATAAAAGAAGGATCTTACCATTCCCTGCACGATTTGTTGAGTGCCAAAATAGCCATCAAAGGCAGCCCTAGAGTTCAGTTGCTCCTATAATAAATATATGGAAACAAATGAAAAAACTCTAATGCTAAGTAACAGTCATAGTCAAATGAGTAGTGTTGAAAACAAGAATGTCTTCCTTTTGCATGCACAACGGTAGCTATTAAACCACATCATACCATGTCTTGCATGCTCTCTTGCGATTCATAAGACATATCAAGCACATGTGCTCGTAAATTCGTGTGTCCCTACAACAAGTACGGAACCCACATCAAGATGCCCCTTTAAAATATAATACCAGAACCTGCATTTCTTTAGACAAAATGAGCAAGTCTAAACAATGATATGACATTACGAACCATCGGTTGCCAGTTGTCATGGGTTCCAATTGATATGACCTCTGGCTCTGAATGTACCTAAAAATACAAACAAGAACTGCTCAAATAAAAAATACATTTACAAAAATTCATTATAAAATTTCAAGATTAAATTAATAACCACCAAAAACTCAACTGACCTGTCGTTTTTTGGATGCACTGTTTTTTTTATTTGTCTTGCAAGAGCTGCTAGTTTGGTTTACTTCTTCAACTCCTTGAGGACCACGAATTGATGGTGTGCTTGGTTCTATTACACTTTGAATTGAGTTATTTACACACTCACACTTTCTCAAAGCTTCTTCGAGTGCCTTCAACGCAATATTGTAAGTCTCTGGGGATAAAGATGCTTCATCACCCAACTTAAAGGCCCGTTGACATAAATCATTGTAGCGTTGAACCCTACACTCAACAACAACTGAAACTTCCCTTGTTGTTTGTCTACTCTTTGCATCCTTTGTCCAACGTTTCAATACATACTGAGATGGAATGCTGTGTACACCAGACATTTGCAGAACAATCATTACATGCCTACAAAGGAAACCACTGAATTCAAATAAACGGCACAAGCAAGATATATCTGACGTTGTTTCATTCCACACCACAATAAAATCTTGATTCTCTTCAAAATCTTGAACCCTAAAAGTTTTGGTTGCTCCATCTTCACTTTCTTTTCTTGGATGACAAGCAACTACTCCCAAAACCTCATTCTGGAATTTCCTGAATACCGCATGTGTGTATGAAGTTGCCAATTGTTTCCCAAAAGGTGATGGTGATTTCAAACCTGGTTGCTTATGCCAACTTTCAAAATCTGCTTTTGCTTCCTCTTCACACTTTTCCCTTATAATCGCTTTATACTGCTCTAAGAACTCCTTCAATGTAGTTTTCCTTTGCATGTATTTGTCAAAGAAACAGTTTATGCTTTCTGATCGTTGGATTGTAGACATACCTGCCAAGAAAATGTCTTTCATATATGTAGGTATCCATCGTCCACGATCTTCATACAAAGATTGAAACCATATGTCATTTCTTAAATTGAATTTATCAACCATCTTCCACCATCTCTTTTCAAACTGTTCATTTGTCCAAGACTTAAAAATGCATTTGTCAAATTTAGACATAAAATTTTCATGTTGCCTTATTACATAACTGAGCTTCTCATTAATTTTGCTCAGTATATGCCACAAACAAAAACAATGACGAGAATCAGGAAAGACCTCTGCAATAGCTTCTTTCAGGGCTTTGTCTTGGTCAGACAGTATCACTCTAGGAGCCCGTCCACCCATTGCTCTAAGCCAAGTCCGCATCAACCAAACATATGTTGATTTAGTCTCTTCAGACAATAATGCGCACCCAAGCGAAAGGAACTGAAAATGATGGTTCACACCAATAAAGGGAGCAAATGGCAATTTGTATTCACTCTTGATATGGGTGGTGTCAAAAAAAACTACATCACCAAAACTGCCATAATCAAGCCTGCCTTTTGCATCGATCCAGAAAACATTTCTCAGACGCTGCTCTTCATTTAGATCTATTGCATAAAAGAAGTTAGGATTCTCATCTTGCATATACATGAACTGTTCAAGCATAACTTGAGCATCTCCTTCTTCTAAATCCAAGTGCTTTCCACTATCTAATTGATTTGTGATGCCACCTTTCTGCTTGTCAACTTTCTTGTAGCCACCAGATTGCCTGGACATTGTAACATACATCTTTTTTGTTCTTGCCCGGATAGCGTGCAAGGCATCAACGTTACTACCATCTAGATCTAAATTCCTATGACCCCGAAAATAATAGGCTTGGTCTGGAAAAATTTCATGGTTATGCTCCTTTATGAAACTACAGATAATCCATCTACCATCTTGCCTTTTCTTAACATGCATGCAGGCCTTGCAATCTGTTTTTGTCCAAGATAGATTAATTCTACCCCGTCTTCTTTTTACAGGAACATTTGTTGCACTGTCAATATTTGGAACAGGTTCCATGGTTTCATCTATTTTTCGTTCTCGCTTGCTTCCATATCTAGTGCATGCAAATTTTGCATCAATAAATTTTCCAGATATTCTGGATCGACGGCTAGCCTTTATTACAGCAGCAAATCCCACAGACTTAGCATATTCTTTATAGAATGAAAAAGCTTCCTCCTTAGATTCGAATTCCATGCCATCATGAGGCTCCAAGCTTTTGCAAGAATTCAAGTTTATTCCTTCTCCAGCATGCCCCTTGTTTCTACCATCTAATATTCTTCCATTTACATTTGGTCCTGTGTTTTCCTTATCATTTCCAGCAACACTAGGAGTAATTATGTTCGATCCCTCTCTATCATGCCCTTCATCTCCACCATCCACCGTAGTAACATTCACATTGGACCTATTTTCTTCCCTATGGTATTCTCCTGAAGGCTGCTCAAGATCTATCCCCATAAAGAACGTTTATTTCTATTTTCTTTTGGAAATCAAACTATTCGCATATGTACCTGAGAAGTGAAGAAGAAAATGTGCAACTGTTAGAAGTAAATTAAAGAATAATCCAAAGCCATCTAAAAGCTCCAGAATGAATATAATTCATATGTAAATCAAACAAATAAAATATGTACAGCTTTATAAAAAGTAGAAACTTCTTACTTGCTAGCAAAAACAAAAAAGAGAGCATTTTAACCGAAAACAACATGTGGATAAAAAATGAACAATCATTCAGAATTATTTTTAAAATATATATAAAGAAAACCCAGCCATATATTAAATTAATTCCAGTTTTGCTAAGAGAGAAAGAGCGAATAATCACTAGATGTGTTAACCTAATCAAAGTCCTTGAACTTACAGCATAACAATCATGATCCAAATATACATCAGCAGTACCATACTAAAGCAAGGTTCGTTCGCAAAAAAAAAAGGGGGGGGGGGGGGGTTTGCAAAAATTTCAATATATTTGAAAAGGAAAGATATAAATTAACTCCTAGAATAAACCATAAAGAAAAAAAAAATTTCTTTGGTAAAAAGAATATTTTATTCAAATATCAGAAAGGATGACCCTACTTCATTATACACATTCAAGGAATACACAGAGAAGAAATTTAGAAAATGTAGAGGACAAACTCCTATGGTACTAAATAATGGTGCCAGTGGCATAAGGCTTGCACTACCGCATATTGTCATAGGTTAAAAACTTTTGTTTGGCCTCATTCAGTTTTTCACTAAAATAGGCTACCGGGTGATGCTCCTGACTAAGTACTCCACCTATACCAATGCCCAATGCATCACACTCCACCTCGAATACTTATGTGAACATTGGGACTCACGTGACTGGGGCTTCAGTCATTCTCTTTTTAATCTCCCCAAATGCCTCAGTTGCAACACTTGTCCACATCAATTTACCTTGCTTCATACAGTCTATTATAGGAGACAGAATGGTACCCTTCAATGAATCGACAATAAAAGGTGGCAGGCCAGTGAAAATTGCGAATGTCATGAATATTCTTGGGCTCAAGTCAGTCTACGATCGCCAGAACTTTCTATAGGTCAGCAAAAATTCCCTCTAAGGAGACTATGAACCCTAAGAAGATGACTCTATTGGTGAAGAAGGAGGCATGACTCTTCCACTTGTCCCCAGGGCGGATTCTAATTTGATAGTAGCCACTCTTCAAATCAATCTTGGAAAAGATCGTGACTCTTGCCATCATGTCCAACATGTCACCGAGCCTAAGAATGGGAAAGCGATACTTTATAGTGATCTTATTGATGGCTCGACTATCCAGACACATTCTCTAAGAACCGTTGTTTCAAGGGTTAGGAGAGCAGGCACTGCTCAAGGACTTAAGCTTTATCTAACAAACCCCTTTCTAAAGAGATCATCTACTTGCCTCTTCAACTCAGCGTGTTCGGTGGGATTCATCTTGTATTGAGGCAAGTTTGGAAGAGTTTCTCCCAAAACGAAGTCTATGGCACGTTGAATATCATGCATGGGTGGTAATTGGTCCAGAAGATCTTCAAGGAAGATATCCTGGAATTCCTTAAGCATAGAACCTACCTGCGGCTCATCTGAGAGTCCTTGAAAATCTCTTTAGTGACCACAACAAATATGAAGGACTCTTCGTTAGCTTCCCTTTTCAAATTCTCTAGGGCTTATGATGTTCAAGCCCTTTTCTTTCGTGGCCACTTTTTTCTTACTCTTATCATGAGGCCTTTAGAGTATAGGATTAAGTTGAATCTTCTTACCATAAAAATTAAAGGAGCATGAATTTGAGGACCACAAATCGTGAAGTCGAGATAAAAAAGTCATGGTGTACCCAATCTAATATGTCCCACATCCATAGGGATAACTGTAACGACCAAGGAAAAAGCACAAGCCACATCTGCGCTATTACCCTAAAAGGACTAGTCAGTTTAAAGCTTCCCTAGAATTTCTTATAAAGTCCAGTTTCACCTAATAAATAAGCAATGTGGGACTTAACACTCATGACTATTTTTATAAACCACCCACTTTTTGTGGGCTACTTCTCATCTTCTCAATATGGAATCGGGGTGTTACATTAACATCACACCATATCGTAGACAAGACTCGTCTTTGTCACTGTTATAGAGGATGTATCAACCCATGACACACTATATGGGTTGGGATGGGGAACTGATTTCTTTGTGCAATGATATCTGAATATGCATTAAAGTATTCATTTTGGACATATGTTGGGTTTAAACTACTAATTGATCTGTGTCCCTATGTGAGGTTTGATCTGTGTCCCAATGTGGGGAACTGTCTTACACCAAATCAAGAATTTCTTCCTTTCTTAGAACATTTGTTGGGTAACATAGCAAGCAGATTAGATTCATTACCAAATCTCACATGATGTAATGTGTGACACAGGAACTTTGTATGTTGATATGTCCATCTAACATGGAAGATTACATATATTACAAAGATACTGTTTGGCAGCTAGCTGACTGGTGGAGACACGGGGGTTTGCATTGGATATTTGAGATAAAATTTGGCCTTCAACAGGATTGGGGGAATGTGACAACCCCCTCCCAAACCCCAACCCCCCAAAAACCTCCCCTTCCGAGAGACAAAGGGAAAATTCACCCATTTAAGAGACAGCTCTGACAAGTGCTGCATTTAGTATATATCTACCTATTTCTCCAAGATAATCAATTGATCAGCACAAGACTATTTAGTTATAGTAGGAAAAATCAGATCAATCCTAAAGCGAACAGAGAGAACTAATTCAAATAAGCTCTTTGAGATGTTAACAAGCCAGATTTTTTAGAATAGTTCTTAAACAAGAATCACATGTAGCACACTTACAATCCTCTTTATAACTTGAACGCAATGAACTATATAACCCTGCAACCTGTTGAAGACATAGAGACAGACGCAGGGTGGTTAGTGTACTAGTGTCAAAAATCTTCCAAAGTTTCTATTATCTGATATCTGGAAGGAGATCTAACCTATTTGTCATGCCGAAAATTGCAAATTTATCAAATTTAATCAACAAACTATTTTAGATATTCATTATTTTGAGTAATTTATAAATTATATGCAATTCCTTACACCAGCTGAAATGGGTTTGTCAATTTCCGCAAAAAATTTTCATCTTCACAACTTCCGCTGCTAACTCCTAGTTCTAAAAGTTTCACTCCACCAGAGAGTCAGAATCGTTGTATGATACGATCCACCTAAAAACTATGCTATGACGATCACTGAGACGGGCGATGAGATCACAACTGAAATCATCAAGAGTATTATGAGCCAGATCAACATAATACAAGGAGATAAAAATTACGTTCAGTGATTATCATCTATACAATACTACTAATAGTACACTGCAATTAGGGAACAAAGAAATTAAAATATTTAGATAAAAATAATAATAATCCCTGACATCCTCGTCAAGAATCAAGATTACTGAAAAGAAGACATTTAGTGCTTAAAATTGGTTGTTTCTACATTGGCTATGTGATATAGCCTCTGCCACTTGGAAATGATTTAAAACCAAAAGCAGAAAAACAATGGATTGATGTAACTGGCATGCAAAAGCTGAGTTCTACTTTAACCAGCAACTGGAACATCATGCTAGGTGCAATAATGAAGATCACAAGTTAAAACTGGTGAAGAAGTAAAACCAGAAGAAGGAAATGCAAAAAACCCACTTCAAATATTCCTATAACAGCAAAATTCAAAGTTTCAGATTTAAAAATAAAAAATAAAAAAAGGTACATCAGTGCAATACCAAAACTACAAGAACGAAATTGGCGGCAAACAAAAAGTACCCGGAAGAATGAAATGCCTAACACCCACTTCACAGTAAAAAAAAAATTACGAAGTTTTCAAGCAAAATCCTTTAAAACCACAAGAAATGCAATACCAATATGACAAGTGCTAATTCGAAAAGAACAAAGAACACTCAGAAGAATGAAATGCCAAAAACCCACTCCAGAGATACATATAACCCTCAAGACTGGGACTTTCAAACAAGAGATCCTGCACAGAATATTAAAGTGCAATACAAGAATTAGCAGACAACAAAGAATGCCCAGAAAAATAGAACGCCAAAATCCACTTCTCGGAGACCATATAACAAGTAAAAATGGACACAAAGCAACGTGTAACTAGAATAACAAGATGAGAATTGAAATTAGCAGAGAACAAAGAATACCCAGAAAAGAAAAATGTGAGATTCCCACTTCTCGGAACTAATTAGCAATAAAAAAGAAATAAAATAAATAAATGCAACAAAGAAATACACAATCACCGAAGAACAGTGCCAGTAAGTAATAAGAGAGGGAGAAAGAGTGGAACAAATTTTCATAGCAAAAAAGGAAAGCTATAATTAGGACTAAAAATTGAGAGATAAAAAAAAAAAATGAAAGGGATTCGGCGAATTACAGGATTAGAATGAGGATTAAAGAGTAAATTTAGTGAACATCAGATGGTGCTGGCAGTTTTTGGGGAAAGCGAGTAAACAAGTTTTAGCCTTTTCGATTGAAGCTTAGGGCTTCAGAAACCAAAGCCGCACTCGCGTTCTGCATCTACCATACTCGCCCCTGGAGACCTCCTGGGTCCACTCACTCAGTTAAATCCTTACCATAACCGCAAGGTGGTCAAGCCCCTCTTTTGTCGGGTCCAAATTATCTTCGGCTTGTGATCTCACACGCTGACACGTATGTTTTCATATTACCCGACCCAAGGCGGAAATGCTATATTTTTTAAATTTTTTATTTTTTCAAAGGTGGTTTTCATACATAAATTTTATGAGATCGTGAAGCATCATTTAATAATTAATTTAAAAATAAATAAATAAATAAATGAAAAGTGACATGTTTAAATCTTTTAATTGATCTAATTCCTAAAAACGACAAACGGTCGGAGCAAAACTATATAGGACCACCACAGTGGTGGTAATCTGGCAGACATTGTGCGGCCACCAAATGTGCTTGGCAACCCTCGTGCGAACGCTAGACGTGTCGTTTATGGTTTATTTTTAGCACATGGTATTCAGCCGTTACTACAATTGGAAAAAATTATATATAGACAATTTAAGTAATACTAAAAGTTATTCTTATTTCACTCTAAGAATGAGGTGATTTTTAAAATTACTATTGATCTTGTGATTAATCATTATTAAATTTTTGATTATATGATTTTAAAAGACACATCATTTCATGTCAAAAAAAAAANCATTTTTATAGTGACACTGACACGAGAGTGACTTCTAGAATTGCTCAAATAATCTGCACCCTTAAAAAAAAATTAAAAAAGTTATTTAAACAAAAAAAAAACAAAAAAGTGTTTTATTTGTTGAGTTTTATAAGGGGATGTTTGGCAAATCTTTTTTTAGATGAGAAATAAGAGATGAATGAATTGATGTGACAAGGCCCAACCTTGAATTGGGCCAATCTTCTTGGGCCAAAATGTCACCATACAAACCCACCCATGACCCAACCCACCCTAGATGAGAATAGTGATAATTATACTTCCTTCTTTTCTTTTTTAAAGATTACTTACTACGGATCATAAGCTAAAAGCTTTTTTTTTTTTAACAAGTCAAATTTGTTGAGAATAGAAGACGCAAGTAATCATTAGAAAAATACCATATTTTACGATGAAATGCTGCTCAGCATTTTCAAGTGTCCATTGTTAAAGGATATATTTTATCAAAAAAAAAAAAGGGAATATATTTTATATATTAAAAGAAAATGTATTAAAATGATATTGTATGTTATATACTTTTTTATAAAAGTTATCGTAATAAGATTTGATAGTAATCAAATCAATCATACTTGTCCATCTCGATTTTTCTATAAATAAGAGCATTTTGTATTGTAATATCATCAAGTGAAATAAGAGCAAATGTAACATTAAGGTTTTATCATATGAATGTAGGTAACCACATAAAATCATTAGTACTGTTTGTGTTTGTTATAAATTAAATTCAGGTTATTCATAAAATAAATAAAAGGAATAAATGCAAAATCAGTCCCTATGGTTGGCTTAAATTACAAATCGTTCCCTGTGGTATCAAAATTAATTTAAAGGTCCTTAGGACATGCCAACAAACAATTTTGTCTATGAAATTAAATTCTGTTAAAACATTTAATGGATTCTGTTAAGTGACATGTAAACGCCAATAAAATGATGACACGTGTCATTCTTAATAAAGAAATATAAATGTATAAATATATAAAACTAAAAATTAATTAATTCTTTTTTGAAAAAATAAGGGCTGCCCATAAGTCTTCTCCCACCACCAATGGTGTCAAGAGCCCCCACCGGTGGTGGGTTTTCTCTTTTTATGCGTTGCTATGTCGATGGGTTTGGTTAAATCTTTTTTTGGGTAATGATGTGTTTTTTCTTTGTTCTTTGTTGTTTTTTCACTTCTTTTTTTTTAAAATAATAATAATTTTTTTAGTTTTTTTTTTTTTTTTAAAGTTTATATAGTTATATTTTTTTAATTAAGAGTAACATGTGTCGTCATTTTATTGGCACTGATGTGTTACTTAACGGAATCCGTTAAATGTTTTAACAGAATTTGACTTCAGGGGCTAAATTATTTTTTTGGCATACCCCAAGAACTATTAAATTTATTTTGATACCACAAGAAGCGATTTGTAATTTAAGCCAACCACAATAACTGATTTTGCATTTATCCCTAAATAAAAAGGCAACATTCACTTCCAAAAAGCATATATTCATGAAATGGATGGACATGCATGAATCCTACAATGAATGTAAATTGAATACTACATTGGAATTCGGAAAGCCAAGAAAGGAGATCAAAAAACAAGAAGAGTAGAACACAATGATGGTTTGGCATGAAACATGTTTGATGACTCATGACCATGCATTAACACAATTCCCTACAAACTTTTTAATCTTCTTTTGTAAAGCAAAAGGACTAAATGGTTCATGCATGCACCCCCTGGCTTTTGGTTCAAAGTGAAATGAACCCAAGTAATTGCATCATTCGAATCACCCTAGCCCAAAAAAAAAAACAAAAAACAAAAAGGGTTGTTTCATTCACCTAGCTAGGATGCCTACGAAAAGCACATAGAAACTATTAAAAAAAAAAAAAAATTAAAAAAAAAAAGTCTATGAAAACTTGAGAAGTTTAAGCTACAAACGCATTAAAAAAATGTCAATGTGCATGTTCTTGGTCTCGATAAGCTATGCTGTGTTGGTTGGTACATCATATATATATTTGATAATTGGGAAGCAATTGGACTTCTGAATCAGCAATGCCCTAATAGATTATTGAGGAGTGGCGTGTTAATTTACTGCCAAGAAAGAGGCTGTTTTGATGGTTTCGATGACATTAACTTTCAATTATCTCTCTCTCTCTCTCTATATATATATAACTTTTTTGGAAAAGGAAAAAAATATTGGTTATAGTACTCAAGCATATGACCTTGTCCTACCATATAGTATACACTTTTCACATGCATGCTTAAAAATCTATCTCTCTCGTATTATAATAATAAGTTAAATTCGAAGGTAGATGATGTCCAAGCTTATTAAGAAAAAGAAACCTTGATGTCCTAACTTGGCATGTTCATGAATTTTTGAGGTTTGGTAATGATAGAAGTGGCACATGACTTTGCAGTCAACATGTTGACCCGATCTCACTTTTAATATTATATTTACCCTACTTTTAAGTAACATATATATATATATATAATATAACAAATAATCCTTCACATATATAAAATTGCATGACCTACATTTAACCACATGCTACCTCAATCCGATCTCCCGACTTGGAGTGGAATTTGCAAACGTGTCCCCTTTTCATGAGAATCGGTTTTTGACTAATTATGTAAGGCCAAGAATAATACAACTTTACAAGCATTAATTTATGCATCATTTTTGGAAGTATTGTAGGGCCAAGAAATCACTTAAAGGTTGATATTCACTGTCACATCATCTTATTTGTATGACAATAATATAAAAGTCTACTAAATATTATTTATCTTGTAATTCATTAACTTTTTAGGCTCTTGATATAGTAGTAGTAATGGTAAAGTGGTCGATCGTGTCTCTACAAAATTCTTTCCAAGCTCATATTCCATTCTAATCTTGTTAAACGGCCTGTTTCCTTCATATTTTAGAGTATTCACAGTAATTTATTTAAGTTTAGATAAATCCTCTCAAAACTTTCAACTTTTCTAGAGAGATTTCCTAAACTATCATCTAAACGTGCCACTACAAACAAATAGCAATTTAGTGACATGTGAATGATGACTCTTAATGCCCAAAAACATATTACTATTCATTTAGTGATGGTTTGGATTTAAATATGGTGTCGTTTTATTTTACAAACAACACTAAATAGTGTCTTGTGAGGCCAAGTGTCACCTTATAAAAGGTGACGTTTGAATAGTGAAATGTCACATTTTAAAAGGTGACATTTTACTGTTCAAATGTCACTATTCTTTTATAAAACTAATAATAATAATTTTTTTCCTAAAAAAATATTTATAATACCGAAAAAGGGAAAGAAAAAAAAATACCAAAAAAAAATCAAATTATTATATATATTTCTAAAAGAAAACAAATCAAGAGGGGTGGCCGTGAGCCACCCTAGAGGTGGTTGGCGCCACCCCGGCCACAGTTGGGGTGGCTCATGGACCACTTGTGAGGTGGGGGTGGCCTAATATGCCACCTCATATTTGCCCTGGGAGTGGCCTTCAAGCCTCCCCACCCCCACTTTTTAGAAAAAAAAAAAAAAAAAAAATCAAGTTAGTGTGTGGGTGAGAGAGCTAGAGAGAAATTGTAGTGTTTTTTAGTGTGTGGTGTTGAGCTTATAAGCTCTAATTTTGAACGCCAAATTTTCAAAAATTAGTTAATTAATGTTATTTAGACAGTATTATTGTTCAAGCGACATAATTTTAAAATGGTGTCGCTTGAACAGTAAAAAAACGATTTTAATAATTTTTTTTCCCCAAATGTCACTATTTAGATAGGATTTTTATTATTATTATTATTATTTTGTAGTATACCTTTGCCACCCTATATATGGATTGGCATTGTATCTTACTTTTCTTTTTCTTTTTTTTGTTTTACATGTCCGCACAAAGGGGTGATTCGAAATAGTAAGATCTGTTTCATTAGGCATGATCTCATCCGATTAAACTATCTCTTGGAGCTAGGCATTGTATCTTATTAGATCCTTCTTCTATTCACAAAATCTCTTTCTCTCTCCTTTGTCTTCTTTTAGGAGGCATTCTTAAGTCTAATTTTTTTTTTTCTCCTTCTTGGTCTCCCAATAGAATATATTCTTCTTTGTTCTCTTGCTTAAAAAAAAAATGGCAGTGTTATTATATAGCAGATAAGGATCCAATTCAATTACTTGTTTGAATTACTAACAATTTAAGTAGGTAATGTGAGCAATCTCATATGAGACTCTTACATATCCGAATAGGTAATTAACTTGACAACTCAAAATTTATTTAGACAGTTTAATCACATATAAAGTCACTCACATTATCTATCCAAATTGCTAACAATCTCAACACGTAATTGCCTTGAATCTCAATCAATCGGTTTAAAGCTCCCCCATGTGACAATGTTATCTACCAAGAGACAAGACAAGACGACACTTATCCCTAAATAGGTACACCATGGCCTCCTATGCTCTACTAGCAGTGGTCGATTGGCTTGGAATGTAGACTCCATCATTTATACAAGCAAATGCCCCTTGAAGCTACAATATTGGTAGCCCACAACCTTCAAAACAAGAAGACGACACTCACTACCAAATATGATAACCGAAGGGAAAACCATTTATTTTATTTCTTCACATGAGAGAGAGAGAGAGAGAGAGAGAGAGAGAGTTTTTATAACAAATATTTTTCCCAAAACCCAATTTGGACAGCAGCTAGATGACTGTCTACACACAGTCAAACATAATTTCTTTGAATTTTTTTTATATTTTAATTCTTTCATTACCATTTTGACTACATAAAGTAGAACCATAATCCGCCATACAAGCAAACTACTGTCAATCTTTTAGAAGCATCAGCCATGTTCTTTCTAGAGAAATGTGTTTATTTTTTTTAATAAATAATTACACAAGTATATATGTTTTAATTTACACACAGTGAATTTTGAATTCACGGTTCTCTCTTCATACCATTCGAATCTTTAGACCGTTCAAAGCATTGTTGTCTCTTCTCTCTTATATATATATATATATATATATATATAAGAACATGTACACACATAAAATATTCCATATGAGTAAAAGTATATATATCAACCAATTCGTCTACAATCATCTTCGTATATTGTATTTTATCTAGGAAAAATAAGGTAGAGGTCCATGAGGTTTAACTTTTTATCCAATCACTCACTCTTTAGGGTTTAACTTTAAAACCAACCAAATCATCACCCCCTTAAAGTATACTTCTTTATCAAATCACTCCCTCCATATACCTGCTGTTAAGATTTTTTAATTAAAAGGTATAATTTCGTGTCATATCTAATAAAATTGTGACACTTAGGCATTAGACTATATATATCATATCAAACATGTAGAATTAGCTGGTTTTTATTTTCCCAACAAATTTTCCTTATCAATGAAGGATTTTATTTTATTTTTTTATTTTTTCCTTCTGTGAAGCTGTTGGGCTTTAAGGCTTCAACATATATATGACACTCTTCAATTCTAATTAATCTGCATTCATAGAGTAATTCGTTCTTGCTCATTGTATACATCTCTTTTATACAGTGAAATAAATGTGTATATATATATATGACTCATTGGTGACACTAACACTGTGGAAATGCTCCAGATTTTAAGAATAGGAGTATATGACAAAAGTTGCCGAGCAAAAACAAAAAACAAGGGGGGAAAACATTAATGTATAAAATAGTGCAAATAGCAACATCCACTTGTGATTTTTTTATATTATTAATACATATTATTTCCTACTACAAAATCAAATGTCTCTAGTGTCAGAAGGTGTACTGAAGCTGAGTAGTCAAACCAATAACACAAGAACACCAATAATTAATCAATCTGACAAAAGTTAAAAAAAAAAAAAAAAGGTGAAAAAATATACGTACTAATAAAACAAGAACATGAGGCTCATTTTTTAACACTGGATTTAATGTTTGATCCCAAAATCTTTAGTGTGTCTATGTCAGGGTTCTGAGAAAGCATAGTTTGATACAAAAATAAATAGGACTCAGTGGGACATTTGAAAAAGAGAGAGAAAAAAAAAAGATTTTCATGTGATCTGCAAGTGAATGTCACTGGGACACTGACTCAGTGAGACAGATCCATTCAATCATGTGCTACA
This sequence comes from Carpinus fangiana, assembly GCA_006937295.1. Taxonomy (NCBI): domain Eukaryota; kingdom Viridiplantae; phylum Streptophyta; class Magnoliopsida; order Fagales; family Betulaceae; genus Carpinus; species Carpinus fangiana. The sequence continues at coordinate 6,635,930 of CM017321.1, forward strand.
AGACCAAACTTGTCTCTTTTCATTTGTATATAACATTTAGTTCTGGCCACCACGTGATGATTCAGAAAACCCACCTCTTAAGTATCTCCCATGGCCATCAACTTGCAGGATCCCACCCATTGACTTCTTTTCCATTGCTGTCTTCTTCAAACACTACAAAGTTAACTCACTATCTACCAAATAACTTAAGTGTGGTAAATTTAGGCAAGTGTTATATATAATGCAGCTATTAGCTAGCTAGGGTACATTTTAGTTTTTACCATAATTTTCTTATAAATTGACTTCACAAGGTATTTATTATGTCAATTATTAAAATATAGATTGTAATCATGGTAATCCATATGACACCATGTCCATATGACACCATGTTTATAAACTGACATAATAATTCACATGAAACTTACTATATTAATCACTAAAATGTGGATTGTAACCGTACACATGACACTTATTATCAAGGGTGGTGGTTCAATGGTCCAAGGAAGTTTCCAAGTGGTCGAGGCATGTACTAAGGCGTGGGTTCGAATATCTACAATAGAGAATCTCTACATATGCATGATTAGTATTAGCCGCCTTGGATTTTCATTGATGCCTTGGTGGGGTTGAGCCAGGCTATGGCTTAATCGAAGTTGAGGGAGCACTTGCGATTCTCACAGTTTAAGCCCCTCATGTGTGACTCCTAGTGGGTAGGCGCTACTATGGTCACGCCCATGTAGGATAGCCACAATTGGTCTCCCCGGTCTATCCTTTTTAATTAGAAAAAAAAAAAAAAAAAGGTACACATGACACTTACCATGTTTATAAATTGACTTAACAGTTTATGTGACACCGTCAGTCGCTAAAATATAAATAACATTGGTGTAAAATTATCTTATATTGTAAAATATTAAATCACCATTTATTACAAAAACTTTAATCTATAAGAAGAGATAAATTTAATCATTTAATCAATATTTTTAGCTCTTTCTTACGTGTGAGCCCAAACTCTCTTTTTTTTTTCACATGTCTGCACAAGAAAGGAAAAGGGAATTCGAACTAGCGACCTTCGCTTCGTTAGGTGTGGTCCTAGCCAATTGAGCTACCTCTTGGAGACGGCTCAAACTCTCTTTTAATATATGAGACCCAACATCTATAGTTTTTTAATTAAATGGGAGGTGGATTGATGTAGATCATAACCTCTAAATACCATCTTAAATCATCATTTATCTAAAAAATTTAAGTTAATAGAAATAAGTAAATTTAATTATTTAATCAATATTTTAACACATCACTCCTAAATTAATTAATTGATAATTAATCTGGTTTGCCACTATTTTCATAAGTGATATGAGTTTACTACAAGACCTCACATTGCAAATTCAAATTTAGTGCACACTAATATGTAAAACATGTTTTATGGGTGGAAAACATGTAACTCCACAACTTGGTAAGTGCATCGCCCATAAAACTTTCAATTTGATATAATTAACTTCTTCCGTCAATTTTTGCTATTAAACCCTAACGTAAACTATTAAAAGATTAAATTACTCTTCAATTTTACTTTTTTTAAGTTTTCAATTTGAAATTAAGGGTAAACTTTTAATTTTATAAAAGTTTTAGAATATAAATGTCATTTCATCACTTTTAACGTTCAAAACTAACATAGTAGGTAGATTCTAATTAACTTCTTCCGTCAATTTTTGCTATTAAACCCTAACGTAAACTATTAAAATATTAAATTACCCTTTAATTTTTTTTTAAGTTTTCAATTTGAAATTGTTGTAACCGCGCACAATAATGATGAACAGTATATAAAATCGAAAAGAGAGATTAAGAGAGAGAGACACACAGATTTAACGTGGTTTAGTAATTTGCCTACGTCCACAGAAAGGCGACTATTATTTTGATAATAATTCAGGTTTACATCAATGAGATATATATATATAGTAAAACACCCAAAACTCTACATGTACGAATGCGTACGGAACTGTATGGATTCCATACGAAATAGTATGAAATTCGTACAAAATTGTACAAAATTCTTAAAATACCCCCGTACCACCGTACCATACCGCGGGGGCTTCAAGAGAATTTTTTAAATTTGAAAAAATCGTTTTCAAACGTGTAGTAGTTCAGGTGTGAACTTTCTCCTGAATTTTTCTCTTTCTCTTTCATAAACGGGATCTGCTGTGCCTAATCCACATGTATCGTACAACAAGTTTCATCTTACCTGGCTGGCATTGCTATGATTGATCTGTCCAAATTATGAAAAAACTCAATTAAAGCAAGTTTCTTCTTGGAAAATAAGAATCATAAGTAACATTGACGTTGATGGATGGGTGACCCGTAAGCCATATCCAATCAGTGCCGTCCATTTGATGACATTCGAGTCAAAATATTTGTGAGTACTCTAGACTCCAAAGTACAACACTCTAGTAGTACTAGTGGGATACCACTGCCTCTAATCATTTTCCTTCCTACTATGCCTTTTCTTGTTCCCATTGACCATCATGCCCTTGCTTTTTTAATTCCCATTAATATTTTCAAATATATAGCACTAAAAAAAAAGAGATGTGAATCGGGTGATTACCTCATGGACAAAATATTTATTCATAAAACTACGTGAATTACCCTTTTTATTACTTTTATAGACTCCGATATTGTAGACTCAGAGGTGGGTAGTGGGTATTGAGTTTAAACAAATAAAAAAAGTTTATAGGATTGATTTGAATTAAAAACATGGTGTTTTTATGTTCAATGTATTAAATGTTTTTACTCTATATGTCAAATTTTTATTGAAAACTGTAAAAATGAGTTTTACACCGCATCCTAATAGTATGAGCTCTCATTATAAAAGGGACATCCTAAAAGGTAATTTGAAATGACTAATAAATTTGACCAGAGAGGCAAATAGGAAACTACCAATACAGTTGAAAAAGGGCTATATTAACTTTGACCAAGACTCAGTCGGTAATATCGATTTCGGTAGAAAAATTGTGTTTTTGTATTTTGCACCAATAATGTCTATAAAATAAAAAATTTCACCAACTTATTCTGCCAACTTTATGTTCCATCACTGAATAGTTGTCGATAATGTTGGTTTTAGTAATATCAGTTAGTTATGGCGATCAGTAATGTCGGCAAGTAAAAAAATGGAAAATTAGTCGGTAAAGTCGGTCAGCAAAGTCTGTCGATGAAGTTGGTTCGGTTAGAAAAACCTCTTCCACCTACCGCACCGAAATATTCGGAATAGAAAAAATCATGCCGCCTGTTGTCCATCATCTAGACGGTCACAGCTAGCTACAGTCGCTTGAAGGCGAGTCAGTGAAAATATTGGACAATAAACAAGATTGATCATATATATAATTAATACCCGTTTTAATTGTTTTAATTAACATTTATTATTATTCTATGAATTCATCATTGTTTGATTCTAAGGGATCGTAGAATCTTGTATAATTAATCTCCACAAAATTTCTCCTAAGATTAATTATACAAGATTCTATGATCCTTTAGAATCCAACAATCATGTAGTCCAATCCATTAACAATCTTTTTTTAACATGAATTTCTTGAAGTTGGTATTGGAGAAAAGCTGAAGAAAAGTTTTAATTATTTAAAAACAATCACTTTTATCAAATAAGACTGGTCAAAAAAGCAGAACATTCTGAATTTTGAACTCATATGATAATGAAGCCCATAATTTCTGAGCTTTATGGCTTTCCATGCTTTTTCTGGTCACGTGCATGCGTTCACATTTGGATTTGCATGAAAACTTTTCTTCTTTTATTTTTTGTTATTCTACTGATAATTAAAAGGAAAAGAACGAAAAGAACTTGACACGTGAAACCTTTTTTTTTTTAAGAAAATATTATTTACAGTAATGCTATTTAATACTCTTATCTGATTATCATATTACTTGATAATGTAATAGTCAAATTAACCCTTTGGTCGATACTTGTAAAAATAAAAAGTAAAAAATCATATCCTAATTTTCACTAGCACGTTATTTCAATTGTATAACAGTCGTATAATCAGGACTAACAATTTTTAACACCATTTGCGAACATGATATAAATTCAATACAAAATTAAAATATTATAGTTGAAGAGTCATGCTAGTTTAATTAAATGGGTTGTGTTATGGTTGATCTATATAATCTTATACATATATCTCAACATTACTTGAATCCGACATACGACATAATGACTGACAATTTTTGACATAACCCACAAACTCAACATAAACCCAATATAAAATTAGAGGATTAGAGTTAAAAAGTTTGACCCATTTAATTAAATGGGTTAAATCAGTGATAATCTATATAGTTTTATACACATGCTTTGACACAACTCGAACCCAACACGCGAACATAAATTTCCATCTTTATGTATAGTAATCTACTAAATAACATTACTAGTTATTTGTAATTTTTTTTTTTTTTTTTTTTTACCTTTTTTTGTACATATCTCGTAAATTATAATATTGTTAATATGGATTATATATAATTAGAAATTATGCTAATTGAATATAACATTAAAAAATGAAAAAGAAAATATTCAAAATAACCTATATATATAAACCCAAAGAAACCAAGCACTTGCAATTCTCTGATTGTTCACACTTTGGCTTCCACTCACTCGTTTTCCCAAATATACGCCAACACATCGAGAGAGCTAGGAACAATAATGTGGCTCCTTTGGTGGCCAAAGAACACTTCCACCACCAAGACCGGCGGTGAATCCGCCAGCAGCAGCACCACCACCTCCGCCACCGCCACTGCCACCGCAACCGCAACCGCCGCCGACGTGTCAACCACTTGCCGAGCAGGCAATGGCATGTCCTCAGATTGTTGTTGTCTTGCGAAGAAACTACTGAGGAAGCTGAAGAGACAGAGCAAAAGCCTACGTGCGACGAGTCGACAGAGTTCTTTTCAGTGCCGGTATGATCCACTGAGCTATTCTCTCAACTTCGATCCCAGCGGAAGCGGGAGCTTGTTGGATGAAGATTACCATCACTTCTACTCCTTCTCTTCGAGATTTGTGGCCAACCCAAGAACATCTTGTCCGACATTAATGGCCTCTGCTTCTAATTAACTAGAAACCGATGATGATTAATTAGCAGTACCCATGTTTTGGTTTTCTATGTTGTTTGGTAGATTTTTTTTTTTTCGTCTTGTGTTTTAATTAGTTGGATATATATATACATTGAATATCAATATTCATGGACTCTTCTTTGTTTTCTTTTAGATTTACTGGTATTTTAAGGTGGTTGGAATGTTGAAGTCATGAGTGAATTAAGAAAGGCCAGAGAATGAGAGATACTTTTACAGTAATTTCTCTCTCAGATTGGATGAAAGAGAGTGGAAGATAATTTGTGACCAGGTAGAACCTGCCCCAGAGAGATCTAGAGAGAGAGAGAGAGAGATGTGCAAGAGAGGTGGCTACCATCTACGAGGAAATTATTGAAAATTGTTGCATATCACAACTTAATACTATTTTGGAGACAAAATGCCGTGATTAATGGAAGGCAAATATATGTTTGTTTTAAAGGGAGACAGCTTTTCTTCTGAAAAATTATATATATATATATATATGCAAGAAAGTAATGCTAGATTTACAATTGATCTACATGTGATTTGAGTGAAGGGTTAACAAGATGTAAAGGAGTTTGTAGACAATCGATCACAATTATTTGAGGGATTTCGCTTAGGTGTAGTTAAAAAAACTACAATGGTTTTTTTTTTTTCAATGGTTAGATTTAATTTCAAGTTTTTCATGAAAAAAGAGATAGAAAGTGAAAGTAAACCTAAACCCAATAAAAAAACTACATAGATGTTGTAGTTTTGTTGTTACGGCACTTAAAGCTAAATCTTTATTTTCTCGGTCATCTTAGTAAAGGGTAATGTTATATACAACATTTTTATCTCACAACTATCTTATAATGCTGACGTGACATTTTCAACCAACCATTAGATCCGCCTACTCATTAACTAATGCAAAAGAAAATAGAATCAATATCACCAAAATTCTTAATAATTCTAATCAACAAAATCAAAAAAGAAAAAGAAAAACACCCTCAACCATGTGGTGAAGGAATAGGCATATAATGGGCACAATGAGCCACATGTAGTACTGTGTGTAAGACCAAATTAAATTTAATATATATCTCTGTACTAATTACATATTTATTTATGTGAGATCTTTTTTTTATTATTATTTATTTATATGAGATCTTGATCTATAAGTAATCTCACTCATATATACAAAAAGATATCAATATTAATGGGATGACACAACTTCATAATTGATCCCATTATATAATTCAGAACTAACTTACACACTGTTTGATAGATCATAAAATAAAAATAAAGAAGTACTTTTATTATTAGATGGAAGCCAGTGAACTTGACAAAATTACTGATTTATAGTATTTTTCAGCAACAATTAAAAAATATATATAAAGTAAAATTACTCTTGGGCATATCTTTTTTTGCTTTTTTAATTCTACCTTAAGCCACATTAAAACACACCTATTTCAACTTACATTTATTCAATGTTGCGTTTCGCATTACAATTTCAATTTCATAAACAAAAAGCATGATTTTAAACTAAACTGTGTTTTTAAATCATATTTTAAAATCGTGTTTCCTTTTATTATCTTTTTAATCCAAAAAAAAAACAAAAAAAAAGAGTAATTGTCGTTTTAAATGGCAAGAGAGTCGAGAAGAAGGTGAGAGAGATTTGTGAACAGAACAATGAAGAAGGGAGACAGATTTGATGGATATTTCACTTCTCATTCAAGACTAAAAGGAATTCATAGCTTTTTCAATGTGTCCATGAACTGTGGGTATCTTAGTGTTCTCACAAAAAACTTGAAGACAAACTTTTCCACTACATGGGATCTAGTAAATGTAGCCCCTTCTGGACAAGTATGAAGAGTTCTAATGAGAATTACCTGTAAAGCAATCTCTTCGCTTTGAATTTACATTAGTACCAAACTGATTTTCCAACCCTAACGCAGCTCTTTACATTTGCAAATGTCTTGACAAATGCATATCCACAAGAGGGAGAAAGAGAGAGAGAGAGAGAGAATTACATAATTGCTTCTCCAGGACTCAATGACCTGTACTTCCTTACATCTACTGCAATTACCAGCAGCAGCACCAGGTAGCATTTCAACCTCTTGGATAGTCTACTCACTGCTTAAAGCTCTGCTGGAGTATAAAATCAGTGGTGAGCCACATTGTTATCTAACTCAGTCACAGGAACTCTTACAAGTCTGGCACCAGCTCTTTGTTTGAATCAACCCACAGATCCAACACCAAAGCGATGAGGCAGATAATGCTCTCATCGGTCGGACTCGGACGTAAGAAGGAAGAAGCTCATGGATTGGGGCAAAGGCAATGAATTAAGCAACACAAAGCAAGCAACACTATATTTCATTTTCTCTTACAGAAACTTTACATGAGATGTCCTAATAAACCTATATGTGCTAGTTCATCACTCACTTCATCATGCCTACAAAAATTTGTGCACATTGGTGAAGAGCCTGAAACTTTAGTAGCATGAAAGAATACCTATGTTCAACTTTTCGCTCTCATTTATCGCTATGATTCGGGGTCACTCACAGGATGATCTGACACTGTGCCCTCAGATGATATATCATCCACATCAGGCCGTTCAGTCCGAGAGGGATCTGAATGAGTTTTACTGGAATCTCCACTTTCCGGATGGTCTACTTTCGCCCCCCGAATTGAACCCCACATATCTAAAGGGGATCGCTGCTTAGCCTTCTTTTTTCCAAATGCATCTTGTGGGTCTGGAAATCCTACTAGATCAACAGATTTGCTTTCAATGAAGCTTGAGCTTGTCATGCCAGAAACCGATGCCATATGTGGGCCTGGAGCAACACATGATGCTACCAGCTGAAGCACTTCGGGGGAGGGGGACAATCCCATGCTTTTCTTCTTCTGCTGGTGTAAATGTGCCAAGGAGGATGATGGGTTCATCACATTTAAATTGAGAGGAGGCAGGTTCAGATCGGACTCTATCTGTGGAAGCCCTGCAGTTCCAGGGGTTGATTGTGGACGCAGTGCAAATGCTGGTGTCAATGGAATTGAGCTCGAAGCAGCATTGTCACCTTGAAGGTTTCTTTGAAAATCCTGACTGCTTCCAGCAATGTCTGGTGGGACCCACCTTGACAAATGGGACCGCCGTTTCTTTTTCTTCTTTAGAGTCCGTCTTGGATCCTTCGGTACAGAAGGAGGCGGACCTGGGATCACAAATGGAGGGATGGTTGGCTTATCTTCTCCATATAGCAAGTGAACTGAATGTGCAATTGCTGCTACAGTGGGTGGCAGATCAGGTTCTGGGGGTTTTACGGGAGCACTCACTGCTTCCCGCAGCCAATGGGGTAGCTTGTCCTTTGAAGAACTACTCCCAGTTGCTTCTACCTTTAAATGTGAAACATTCAGCCCTTTATTAGGATCAGTTAGCAATACTGAACTGACAGATTCAGCACCTCCTAAATTGTGATGGGAGTCGCGCAAAATATTTAACGACCTATCCAGGAGACTTGGCAACTTCCCATACTTACTGGCTACCTTTTCATCCTCCTTCCTCTGTACATCAAAGCTGCTTGGGCAATTCAAACCTAAAGATCCCAAGCAACTGGTTCCAAAAGAATTGAGCAGAAATGGTTTGTCAATGGGTACATTTGAAGAAGTACCTGGCCGTTCACAAGGTCCAGCAGAAGACTCACCAGGAAGATTTGCCCGAAATTTTTCATGATTCCAAGTTGGCATAGGTACAAATTGTTCATTTTGCAGACCAAGTAGATCAGATGTTTCAAAATGTGGCAGGCTGGAAGCGAGATCACCAAAACCCAATTTCATGTCTGTCAGATGTCTCTGAAATTTTGGAGGCGTAGCAAGTCTACTTCCTTGCAAAGCCCGGGCCATCATTCCATCAGAGATGCCTGGAAATAATGAAGATTTGGTAGACCTTGTTGGCTTGGTTGATTTTGGAACTGGAAAACCTGACCCATCAAAGAGCTTGAGTTGTTCCTCCTCCCACCTTGCTGACAAATCTTCTGTAGTTTTATACTTGGAAAATTTTAGCCTGGGGTCTCTAAGCATGACCTCCCAATTGCCCCGTCCATGTCTACGAACACCGATCCACAGGAAATCAAGTTCATCTTCAGACCAGCTTTCTATTTTTGATTTCTTTCTAAACATGTTGCTTGATCCAGAACCAGTCCTCATCATTATGTTTTCAAGCACCTTCCTATGGTTTTCAGGAAATGAGGAAAATGTGGCTGGCATCTGTCCCAGATCCAATGTGGGAGGCACCTCCCTCTCTAGCTGATTATATCTTCCTGCATCTTGTGCTTGGAATTTTAAGTTGGGCAGCAACGATATGGTTGAGAGGTCTTGTGTAAAGCCATTAACAGCTTCGAGTTTGCTACCCAATGATAAGCTAGGCAAGTAGTCAAGATGTGGAGTTGGCATAGTCTTTGCTGAAAGTGGGAATCTAGGAAGCATTTTTTCATCAAATGGTAAGCTCGGCAATGCCATCTTTTCTTGAAAATTAGAGAAAGTAGAACCAGAACTTTCTAAACGTTCAGAAGCTTTTCCTTGGACAACCCGAGGGCACTGCATACAGAAAAAGCATCGCAGTTATGCATGTATAAAAGCTGATAGCTACACGATAATCACAAACACAGAGAGAGAGAGAGAGAGAGAGTACTGGAATATATGGGGAACAGTTATCTGGGATGCTGTTCTTAAGCCGCTGTTGCAAAATTTCTGCAGATGCATCTATTTTTTTTGCTTTTTCTAAGATAGAGTCGTGATTTTTAAAATCTGTCTCAATCAAGGTCCCAGGGCAAGGAGCTAGACTGAAGGGAAACTCCGGTCCAGTTCCTGGTTTAATTTGTCTGCCATTAGATCTTGACAAGCTCCGATATGATGACTCTGCTTGACTAGCATTGGGAGCACATAGCCCCAGAACTGGTAACAAGTTAGTGGTAGACAATGAGTTTTGGTAGTTCATGCTTTGAACATGGTGACTTGGAAGGAAAATGTCAGGAGACGGGTGACCATGTGGATTAACCGGAAAATCCAGATGACTACTCATTTTGTACATTGATGTTCTGCCCAGCCTTAAAGGCGAGTCCGTCTTGCCCTTTGAAGCATCTTCTGGCTGGACAAAATTTTCATCCTCCAAGTCAATTACTGAAATCTCCTCTCTGATATGTTCATGTGATTCAGTCACATCCCCTTCTTTGGGATTGGTGGAAGGACATTGAGGAAGTGAATCAGGCCCAGCCAGTCCCTCAACAGGACGAGATTCTTCAATTGCATTCCTTTGAGCAAGCCGTTCTTTCTGTCTAGCACGAAGTCTAGCACTGTTCAATGAAACTGAGAGCGTGAATTGATGAATCCATGGTGTCAAAATATTCAGAATCCAAAAATAAACTTGACTTAACTAGTTAAGGATGACAAAATTTGTTCGAATCATGTATAATTAAAAAAAATTTCAATTTTTTTTTTTTTTTTTTTTTTTTTTTTACTTATAAAGATTTTTTTTTAAAAAAAAATTGAAAGTTACAATGCATATCACAAATTTTTTTTTAAAAATTAATACTTAACAAAATTTCAAAATGTTCTGATAATCTCATATGAGAGAAGGCTACCCAAAATCAATCACAGTATAAAAGAATTTGAACCTACAACTTTGCTTTGAGAGCACGTCCTGCTGGCGTATACTCCCGCTCGGGCTCCGGTTCCGGCTCTCGTTCCTCTTCACCACCACTCTGCTTTAACAAACTACCAATTAGAGCACTCTACATAAGCAGGAAAAAGAAGCAACTTTGAAGCAAGTACTGGCACATATTTTTGAAATTCTCGCAAAATCATTGATAAAAACACATTTCGAGCCTAGATGGTTCAGGTAATTTAATCTGAGGAAGAAATTACTTGGCACCAATCATCAAAGTGATCTGATTCAATTAAGAAAAATTACAGAAAATATGTTCAATTCCATAAAAAAATGCAAGTGGAGGTCGATGAAAGACAAGATTGCCATGGATTCATGAGAGGATATGGCTCTCAATAGAGCTAATAGCAAACAAGTTGAATAGATTTTTGTTGCTATATGTATGTGTCGATATGTTTCCAATACATTAGTCAATCGAACACCAAAAACAAATATTTACAAATTTCTCTTAATGGCGTAATGTTTTTTAAGGAATATGTAAGCTATAAGGTGCTTGTTATTAGATAATCACTTATTCTTAAACAACACGCAGAATGCAAGAACAAAATTGCCAGCATTTTTCTTTTGGGTATTTGGCTTTTTGGCAGGACATGTTATACTACGACAGTATTCCTAATGGTTTCCAAGATTATACAAATCAACCACTTCTTCTTGTACCAAAGATCTTATCATTTCCAAAGGAACTAGAATTACATCCCTTTTCAATTTCCATTCAAGAGATTTATGCGTTTCCACACCCCTTTGAGACCTATAGAAATGGACGAATTCCTTTTCTTATAGGAACACATACAAGATTCATCACTACAAAAAAAGATAAATGATAATGATAATCTCACTATTGACTACTTCATTTATGAATTTCATAGTAATAGAAAACCAAGTCCGACTGAAATAGAATTAGTAATTTGTTATCCCTTGTCTAGCAGGCCAAGACTTACCTCCGCCGAAAAGAGAACTTATTCAAAACGACATGAGAGCCCAACTATATTAAAAAATCTCTATTTCAGTGAATTTCTTCTCAGCTATGAATTTCATTGAAGTCAAAAATGATGCAGAAAGAATCTTTGGCTCTTCCAATATCAATAGGCTGAGCCACTTCCAGGATCTGAAAGAGAGAACTTGGACTCTCCCAATAACTAAAAAGTGTATAATGCAGAATTTAACTAGGGTTCACAGAAACAACAGACAAATACTCCAGTACTTCCAAATATAGCTATCGATACAAAAGATTCCCCTAACCAATTGTGGTTCATTACCTAGTTCTGGTCCTATTTAAGTGGAGTCTGGGGAGGGTGGATTAGATATAATCTACCCTTCAGTATTTTTGCACGAAGTGGACCGCTCAACACTATTACCATTGCATTGCCATTTGACCTTTATTGTGCTTTTGGCACTATGCCTATTCCTTCTTTTGTAGGTTTATAGAATTTCCAACCCTTAGATTGTCATTTTCTTAAAGGAATAGGCATAGTGACAAAAGCACGAGACTACTCATACAAAGATGAAATAATAAGGCAACGAAGGGTTGCATTCCAGATGAGAATACTCCTTTCTTTTTCAATTCAATATCATTATACAGCGCAAAGAGGTGCAACCCAAGTACACGGAGTACACATGAGAGACACCCAACTAAGGAGAAAAATAACACAATTCAAAAAACTCTAGAAAATTAGAAAAAGGAAGGCAATTGTTAGCCGTCGTCCAATGATAGAGGAATTTGAACATGAAAGCTTGTAACTCTACCACTGAGCACTCACAATCTTCAAAGTTCTGCGCATTGCATTCCCGCCAAACACACTACATTAAGCACAAGGGACCATCCTACATGCTTCTATAATACAGTGACTTCCAAACTGACCCCTCCAACTAGCCAACTCCACCACCCGACGGAGCATTACCCACACTCCCCCTTACTGTCGCAACAGGATCAGAGAAGGCTACAAAGGAGGAGTAAGGGATGGTCCTGTAGAGGGAGAGCAAAGTGAGGAGAGAGTCGAAGAGGTAGTCAAAAGGTGGGTATTGGAGGAAGTGAAAGCTTCATACTGGAGGGAGTTGAAAAAGGGAAGGTAGTAAGCCACAGCTAGGGTTGATTGTCATGTCCAGGTGATGGTGTTCATAGCTTCATTCTTGAGTCGAGGCTCATATGAGTTTGAGGGGAACAGGAAAGAGGGCTGATTGGAAGGCGAGGATAGTGGTGGCAGAGGTAGAGTAAAAGGATGAAGGCCATTGGATGGTGGACTAAGGAAATAAAAATAGATAACTTGTGAAGAAGGGCCTTCTACATGGTAGGCTGAGGATGACACATGCACCCGACGAGGCTGACATGGAATGGTGTGGAGGAACTACAGTCAAGTAAGCACAAATATATTATATTGTTACAAGCTTTAAACAAGAATAAAACAAGTGGAATTGCATTAATACATGAGCTTAAACGAGTTGAGCCAGTTTATATGAGTGTGGTTCGTTTAATAAACAAGCCTAAATTTTCGTTCAAACTCGGCTTGTTTGATAAATGAACCAAGCTCAAAGCGAACTAATAAAGCTGAGCTCGAGCTGTTCATGAACAGCTCTTATGATTTTATTGTCTATAGCAAAAATACTCCAACATGGGGAAAATATTAATTTTGTTACATTCATGCACTGATCAGTGTCTCGTTAGTAAGAAGTTTCCATCTAGAGTTGAACCCAGACCCTTCTCAAAGAAGCTCATGTATTTTTTACCTATATATGAGACCAACTCCAGACTCGATAAAGAGGCCAGAAAGCAGCCTCGGCATCCCTTTGGATAAGTGTTAAGTATTCATTAAATGATTAAATTTACTAAATTTTAGGACAAATGGTGATTTAAAAATGGTATCAGAGCCATAGGTTCTAAGTTTGAACCATGACTTTGTCAATTCACTTCCATTTAAATCTAATATTTCATGTGTTGGGCCTTACCTATTAAATAGAGAGTTTGAGTCCACACATAAAGGAGAGTGTTAAAATATTCATTAAATGATTAAATTTACCTCTTCCTATGAGCTTAAGCTTTTAGGACAAGTGATAATTTAACAATAAAAATAACTAAGGAATGCACACTAAAAAGCTGTCCCAATTATAAATAAAGCATGTTCCTGGAAAGGAACTCCCCCAGATCTTACTTCAGACAATTAGACTGTTTCATGGTAAAGCGAATAATTCCATTTGACCATGCAATAGTTATTATATAAAACCAGGCCTGATCAACCTCCAATAAAGCTATAAATTGTGTACATCAATACCAAGTTTTGTGTATTTATGTGGACATGAGGTATTGCACATGCTGTATTTGGCAGCAACCTACTTCTTTGCTTGACTTTCTTCCTCTTTTGAATTTTTTTTTTTTTTTTTGTAAGTCTTCCTCTTTTGAATTTTAGATCGTAACTTTCAGGTGAACCTTTAATATACAGCGTACTGAGATGTCTCCTTATTCTAACAAAATTCATTATCTATCCCAACAAATAAAAGGAAAAAAAAAAAAAAACAGGTAGGAGACACCCCAATGCACATCAATTCAAAAACAAAACATAAAGTGAAATCTCTGATCTTTTTTTTTTTTCTTTCTTTCTTTTATTTGCATTTTAGGCATGGAGTCTGATATAAGAAAAGGTAATCACTTGAGAGATGTGGCCGTACGGTATGTCATGCAGCCCTTGAAGGGTCTAGGCTGCCTAGCTTTAGCTTCGTCAAAGAGCGGTTTTATCATTTTTGCAAGTTCTGAGACAATAATAGTGATCAATTTAAGGAGTTCATACTCGAATAGCATTAGTAGTGATTATTGGTCTAACTAGAGCTACATAGGAGTAACAGATGCAGAAATATGATTCATTGAAAAATCTATAAATGCAAAGTAATGATGGATGTAAATCACATCTTATAGCCATTTCCATGTCTAATATTCAATCTGGACTCTTTCACAGCTATTTGCAGCTCAAACCATTAGGCTTCTATCTATTGATAATCTATTAGTCTTCTTAAAGCATACTTGGATGCATACAAGATTGAAGAGGTCAATCAATCAGTCATTAAATTTTTTTGCCCATTCTCATGAGATCATCTCCTGGCAGAACCAAGGGATTCCCTATCCTTTAGTAACAATGAGTACCCTCTAAACTATTTTTTTTATTTAATATGTAATAAACAAGAATACCCTCTAAACCTTTTCTCATATTACTTTTTTTATAAGAAACAATGAGCTACATTTAAACTCTACATAAAAGAAACAATGAACTACATTTAAATTCTACATACATCGCACAGAATGTACATCAAACATAGAAAAGAAAAGGTATAGAAGAAATTGGCAAAAATATGAGCCTATTGTAATCCAACCATTAAGAAGTGAAAAGCTTGTTTTAAGGAGGTAGGCGAATCTTACGGGGTGGGACTATGGAAAGGCATCCGTAGGGGATGGGATACTTTTAAACACTATGTGAGATTTGAGGTAGGAACTGGGTCTCAAGTATTATTTTGGAAAGATGTGTGGTGCGGGGATCGGCCTTTAATGAATGCATTCCCTGCCTTGTTTACTATAGCATGTGCAAAGGAGGCATGGGTGGAGGAGAATATGGCTATAGTTAATGGTGCTATTCAATGGAATGTATTGTTTATCAGGCCGGTGCATGATTGGGAGTTGGAAGAGGTGTCAAGGTTCTTTGAGTTGCTGTATTCTCAACAAATTAGGCATGGTGGGAAGGATAAAATTTGTTGGGCTCCATTGAAGAGAGAATTTTGAGGTGAAGTCATACTATAAGTTGGGGACTAATTCGGAACCGGTGGATGGCCCTTGGAAGAGTATTTGGAAGAGTAAAGCTCCCCCGAGGGTGACATTTTTCGTGTGGACAGCAGCATTGGGGAAGATACTAACGATGAACAATTTACGCAAGAAGAACATCATAGTGGCGGAGTGGTGTTGTATGTGCAAGAAGAGTGACGAATCTATTGTCCATTTGTTATTGCATTGTGAGGTGGCAATGGAGGTGTGGAACATGGTGTGTCATTTATTTGGCATGATGTGGGTGATGCCGGGTAGTGTGATGGATTGCTTGAGAAGCTGGAGGGCACAAAAAGGTAATCGCACAGTGTTACAAACTTGGAGAATGGTGCCATCGTGTGTAATGTGGTGTTTATGGAGGGAAAGGAATGCTCGAAATTTCGAGGACCGTGAGATTGGACTAATGGAGCTGAAGAAAAGGGTAATTCAAACTCTCTTCTCATGGAGAGTTATGTGGCATTCCCCGCAAGTTTCAACACTTGCAGATTTTCGAGATTTTTGCGCAACTTTTTCTAGTTAAAATCTTGTTTTGTGGGCTCTTTTTGTATACGTCCTGTGTACATGGGTTGCGCCCCTTACGCTTTTAATAATATTGAATTTTTACCGATCAAAAAAAAAAAAAAAGAGAAGTGAAGCAACCTAAAAAGAAGTGGGTGGCAAATTAGGCAATGCCACTGGTAGTCATTGACATGAATCCTTTACATGAGTACAAAGCATAATTAACCACAATATTTTTTTTCTTTTTTTTGATGCCAGGGAACCTCTCCAAGGCAGAGTCCTTCGGACCCACCCCTGCAGAGTAAACCTCAGTCCCGTGCACCGCACCCTTGGAAATTTCCTTACACGTAACTGGTTAAGTCGCTGGCTTTTCACCAGGGGGTGTGGCCCCAAGAAATTGCTTACACCCATGAGGTGTTGAACCTTAGACCTTCAAGGGAGCAAACCCTCAAGACCAAGGCCTTCACCACTTGGGCCAACCCCTTGGGGTTTTAACCACAATATTTAAGGCAAGTCTCCATCTAATTCACCTCTGATTCCATTTAGGTAACCATTTATTTCCTTCCTATGAGACCAAAATATCAGTAAAAGGGGAAGGGGAGAATTTCCCTTGTTCATTTTGTCCCTGGTAGTAAAGTGGTTCCTTTTGTATACTTCCGGTGTACTTAGAGGCGCCTTACACTTTTAATGAGATTGGTTTATTGCTTATTAAGAGAGAGTTCTCTTTTTTTTTTTTAACAAATGAAAATGAAATTGGTGCGCACCCAGAGAGGGAGAGAGTGAGAGAGCACACACACAAAGAGAGTTCTCATTTTTTTTTAACAAATGAAAATGAGAGAGAGAGATTGAGCAAAAATGAGAACAAAAGAAAAGCTGAAAAAAGCCTGTCCTTGAGTTTGTGCTTAACAGAGATAAAAACTAGAAGTTGCATTGGATATCACAGGCACATACATCACCTAAATTCATTAAATTAGGATGAATAGAAACCTAGTTCCATGTGATATGCAGTTTCCAAGTTCAGAAACATATGCTGGTGTTGTGATAATCCATAACTGAAAGAATGAAAAACATCAATGTATGATACTTTCATCCAAATAAATTATAACACAAATCAAAACGAGGGCCGAATGTGAATACAAATTCAATTTCTTAAAATAGTTACAAGATTCAAATGTAATTTTCCCAAGGCTTAGTAGGAGTTGTTGCAACACAAATAAGCACAATGGCAAAATAGAAAAGGAAAGAGGAGCAAGATAGTATAAGCTCAACCAGTCAGTATTGAGGTAAGAATCACTTATGCAAGAATTTAATGTAAACTAGAGAATGATTAATATGTATCATTGTCGGAAACAACCTTTCTAATTCTAGTCACATCTTCATTAACATCACTGACAACATACAAATATTAATTAGACTTGGAAAACCCCCATGCTTAAAAACCGAAGGCAAATAAAAGTACCTCACTCAATGTTTCACTTGGGTGTGGAGCATAAGCTTCCCTGTAAGAAACAGCTTTTCGCTGGCGCTTCCCTCGACCAAGGGCTGCTTCCTCCTCCACTTGATATTTCTCCCACCTACAAAGCATATAAACATACAGAGAGGAATTCAAGATAACAGTTTTAAAACTTCTAGTCACCATTTACAAATTCAATGTTTTCCATGAATAAAAGCCTTTTAGATTAACTAGTACTTAATAGCACATTCTTCATGGGTGAAACTTTTTCTGATACATTTAGTAACCAGCTTTGGTAACTTCTCTGCTTTAATACTATTTCCTGCTTTTTTCATAAATAATAAATCTATTTATTAATTTATGATTACCAGCTTTTCCTTCTTTTGCTTAAAAGGGAACATATCCATCATGTCCAGATCCAGGATCAAATGCGGTCCAACTCTCATTAATGAAAATCAGATACAATTGCGGGACATCTATTCAGGGTTCCAAACAGACCAAGACATTCATGAATAACTTGGGCTCAACTTAGTTCAAGCTTGTTTACTTAATATGAGCCAAGCTCAAGTCAAATGTTCAATCTGATTCACACGCAAGCTGGTCTTGAATCCCCACCCGTGGCATCTCCTTGTTCACTCCACTCATCTGTCCTACTAGTTTCTTCCCCTCCGATGCCCCAACAAGTGGTACCATTTCTTTTTGCTTCTCATAGTGCACCTTCAGCCTTTGCAATTGCATCCGGCATTCTTCCCATCCCTTCCCTTCATACTCCGTCCTTTGCCTCCATACTCAGAAAACTCCAAGTAATTTCCATAAGAATTCTTTCTTCTCTGCATAACGGTACGAGAAGCAGCCAAAGTGAAATGTCCTCCAATTTTCACGTACTATCTCACTATTAGTCAAGTAATCCCAGGCACTCACTAACCAGAAAATGGTTGGCCATGCCATGATCACTGAACTAGTTCTTCCTCTGCTCTTCTCTGCCAATCGCACACCTCCTTGGACATTGGATCGAATCTCAAACGCTTTTGTTTCCACGTAAAAATAACCCAAGTAACCCATCTCACCGATCAACCTCAATGAAATACCAATTGACAGAAACTGAACGCCGATCAGAACAATTGCACACTCCGTCAATGCACCTCACGCGCCAATGGGGCTAGAGAGCATTTCATGCTGACATGGCGAGAGAGCTTTCAATAGTGATTTCTAAATTTCAACTATAAAGTTTTGCCAAACTTGGTTAAAATCACCCTTTCCTGTCAAACCTATTATTCTTTTGGATACAATGTAGAAATTTCAGAAGTGGAAGGGGCAACTTATCACAAAGTGCATGTGTCACAAACTAGCAGTAATAGAGTGATGCATAAAAATTATGGAACTGGCTGACGACAAGAAAAAACTCCTTACCTCACACGTAAAAGTCTATCCCATTCATTTTCTTCTGTACCAGTTGTCACATTATCCTCTTTCCTTTCAGAATTTTGCGCACAGATATCATCAGTAATGACAGCAGGAGATTCGGCACCCCCTTGTTCTTCTGTAGGTTCATCATTCCATTCAAGCGCCTGGTTGAAAGAACAATCAGAAACATTATATTTACAATCTACAATAAAAAGAATAGTGGATTCTATGTATTGCTTGTCGACATAGTCACCAAATAAACAACTTCATCAAAACACCAAAAATATATAAAACAAGAAGGTTAATCAGCAGGCAATCAAAAAGCAGAAACAAACTTTAAAATAGAGAGAATTTAAATAAATTGCTCTACAACTATCAGAAGTTTTTTACAAAACAAACAGAGTCCCATCAGAAGTTCAAGGGAGAGTAGGCAATAAAAACCTATTTCAACAATCTCCCTAAAAACAAATGCCTTGCTGTCAAAAAAATTACCATGGGTTTTGAGTCAATGCAACATCAATAAATTATGATTCCAAGTAACAACTGATGAAAGATGTTACCATTAAAAACAAAAACAAAAAAGTGCAATTATTTACACATAAAGACTAATTGTTCACCTTCACAGAGCCAAGCATATCACTCTCCAAATCCCCTTCAGCATTATCGGTTGATCCAGACTGAAGGTTTGAACGGTCAAGTAATTTCAGAATAGCATTTTCATCCCACACAATCCTGCTGCTGCTATCTGTACATTTGTCCGTGTAGACATCCCCAAGACTACCAGCCTTCTTCCTATGCTTATTATCCACATCTAATACTCTCTCATCTTTATTATTATTATTTTCCGCTGCATCTTTCCCATTTGTACTGGGACAATCAATAAAAAGTTCTTCTGTTCCCCATTTCAGAATATCTTCCACTTCTTTCTGAGATCCAGACTTATTCACAAAAAGCTGATCAAGCATCAGCTTCTTCTTTGCAAGCTGCAAGATGCGCTCTTCAACGCTAGCACGTACTACGAGTCGGTATACCAAAAGTCTTTTTGACTGTCCAATTCGATGTGCACGATTCATAGCTTGGATATCAGCATGCGGGTTGAAGTCAGAATCATAAATAATGACAGTGTCAGCAGTTGCCAAATTGATCCCAAGGCCACAAGAGCGTGTTGATAGCAAGAAGACAAACCGGCTTTTATCTTGGTTAAAGCGTGCAATTGCTGCTTGACGATCAGCCACTGCAACAGAACCATCCACTCTCTCATATGTTTTAGGCCCAAATTCTATAGTTAGATAATCTTCAAGGATATCAAGAAGCTTGGTCATCTGTGAGAAAAGGAGGACTCGATGACCTTCCTTGTATAGAATCTTAAGCATAGAATGCAACAAAGTCAATTTCGCTGAGGCTTTAATCCGCATTTCATGAAGGAATTCAACTGATCCAGAATCGGGTTCAGTACCAGGTATGAGATATGGATGATTGCAGACTTTTCTTAACTGCATCACAATATTTAGCATTGATTGCTGAGCAACCCCTTTCCCAATATTCCGCAATATCTGATAGTTCTTTGTCAGCATTGCACGATAGTATTCTGCTTGGATGGACGACAACTCAACGGGAACCATTCGTTCAGTCTTAGGGGGAATATTTTGCATTGCATCCTTTTTAAGTCTTCGAAGCATATGTGGAGCAACAAGTTTCTTCAATTCTTCCACTTTTTCCGCAGTTGTAAGATCATTAAAATTCTCTTCAAATGAAGATAGAGAAGGAAATGAAGCTGGCTGCAAGAAGTTAAGCAAGTTATACATCTCACCGATATTGTTTTGAAGAGGCGTACCAGTCAACAGTACACGATGTTGAAAGGAGAATGTATTAAGCAAGCTGAAAAGCTTACTTCCAGAATTCTTCAGACGGTGTCCCTCATCAACCACAAGAACTTCCCAAGGAACTCCACGCAAATGAGAGGAATCAGCAAGAACCATTTCATATGTAGTTAGAAGAACATTAAATTTATAGGCAGCAGTTTTCTCATTCAACTCATTTGGATCACTAGCATGCCACTCATATTGGCGAATCATGGCTCTTGCTTTTGCACACCCATGATACTCCACAACGTTTAAGTTTGGAGCCCATAATGAAAACTCAGCAAGCCAGTTAGGCATTGTGGAAAGTGGAACCAACACTAAACAAGGCAGAGTAGCTTTAAACTCAACATACAGTGATGAAATAAAAGCACAAGCAGATACTGTTTTTCCAAGCCCCATTTCATCAGCAAGTATCACATTTTTGGACTTATGCCAACATTTACGCAACCAATTGAGTGCTTCAAGCTGATGGGGAAATAATGAACCTCCTTTCATTTCCTTAGGTTGCTCTGTTAGAGTAACAATCTCATTTTGCTCACAATCACCCCTCCCCCTTGATGAAGCATCCTTGGGAGAATCTTTTTCCAATGTTTGGCGTTCAAATTGATTAAACAGATCAATCAGCTGCAAAGCTTTTTGAAGAACAGGTTCATCTAATCTTTCCCAAGTGCATTCATCATAAGGAAGACCAGTCCATTTTACAAAAGCTTCACCTCTACCATCTTTGAAAT
This sequence comes from Carpinus fangiana, assembly GCA_006937295.1. Classification (NCBI taxonomy): domain Eukaryota; kingdom Viridiplantae; phylum Streptophyta; class Magnoliopsida; order Fagales; family Betulaceae; genus Carpinus; species Carpinus fangiana. Next base: position 6,657,432 of record CM017321.1, read on the forward strand.
TACGGAGAGCAACCACCCGCTGAGGCTGCTTCCACCGTTCCTCACAGATATTTATTACAGCTGTCCCATATTTTGCCTTGTAATTTTCTAGTTTTCTCTTTGCCAGAACTTTTAGCTCAGATTCAGAAATCCAACTATTATGAATATTAGACTTCCCTACCCACTTAACCAAAAACTCATAAGATACCCTCTCCCCGTCAACACATGCAGGTTCAGCCAGAGCGGGCTCCTGAATTTTGTTTTCTGAAGAGCTTCTCATTCCCGTTTCTAAATCCGCTTCTTTGTCGTCTTTGGCTTCATTAGAGACATCCCTTTCACAAGATTTTGGAACTTCATCATTATCATGATCTCTCAGACTAACATCAGCATTCCCCTCAGTAACCACCTTTTCATTTGCTTTTCCCAAATCTTCTGTACTTGCGGCAGATTCATCCTGACCTTTGCCATTTATGGCACTAGAATCTGAATCCTTGATGCCTTTTTGTAAAAACTCAAAGGTGTTTCCCTTTTTACATTCTCTGGATGCAGATCTTTTGTATACATGTATCTTATCCACTTTCAATTCATTCTTCATGCTTTCTTCCCTATCAAAACTCTTGACAATATTCTGAGAACCCTCAGTGAGATTTTCTACAGCTGCTACATATAAATCAGTATCACAAGCAGAATTTTCCTCTGATAATCTGTTTTGATTTTCTGAAATTAGTAAGTCATCAGAGCGTAGGTCATCGGCAATGGCCGCAGATAAGTGACGTGAAGATCCCGTGTAATCACCTTGAACTCGACATCCCAGAACCCGATCAACCTGCATGTAGACAAAAAAAATACAAAAAGACATGCTGTTCACATTTAAACAGAAAATAGCATGTAGTCTATATTTACGACAGTAATACACTAACACGAATTTTATGTTGAAGAGATTTGGTTACCTGCAGAGGTTCAGCAGCAACAGGTTCTACACGGATTACTGTTTCATCCACATGACCAGTTTTATTTAACTCTTGTGTTAGGTTTGTTGCTTCCTGTGGAAGTTTCTGCGGCAAATTAAACATATTTACTAATCATATTAAACACGAATATAACAGAAATATTGCAGTAGGAACAAAAATGATTACAAACTTATTGAAAAAAACAATGACAACAATAACAACACTGGTAATAACAATAATTACCATAGAATCATAGATTATAAAGAGGTCAAATATGACAAAAAGATATACCTTATCCTTTAAAAAAAAAAGAAAAAGAAGAAGCAAACAATGAGAAAGTCACCAATCACAAATTAAAGAAATACACACGAACACAAGTTAAATATAGAAAAAAAAATAGTAGAAGTTAAATAATTGTATCACGTTTTACTTATCAGGAAAAAAAAATTGTATCATGTTGATACAAAATATAGGAGGCAGTATGGAAAACAAGAAAAATGGTAATCTGAGTGCCAACAAACTGTGACTTGAGCAATGATCAATCCTGTCACAAAACTATATAATCTTAAGGTATTACACCATAATTCAATGCTAAGCTGTAATTTCTGTGTTCTCCCATGCATGAACAGATACACACAGAGAGGATTCTTCAATAAGTATTTTTCACTCTATATGCTAATAAGAAATAAGCAGCAGATATGAAGTTAAATAAACAAAGCAAAACAAACACATGGTTCACAAATCCCCAAAGTCCCACCAAGAGAATCTCAGATATCAGAGATCAAATTGACAGAGAAAATCTCAGATGTCTGAGATAGCAAAACAAAAACTTAGTAGTCCTCTGTTTCAACAGTCAAGGGATTGGAAAAAAATAAAAATAAAATAATAATTTATTCCAAGCCTATGCCATGTGAGACCACCGTAAAGTTTTCCTGCAAATATGGAGATAGGTACATCAACTACAACCAAATGTTTTATTCCCATATTGTTCTTCTTTTTGATAGGTAAACCAATCTTATTCAAAAGCACAAAGGGGTGTAACCCAAGTACAGATAAAGTATACAAGAAAAACACCCAACTAAGAACAAGAACACATTTCAAGAAATTCTAAGAAATTAGAAAAGCAAGAATAGTTTTAAGCATCCATTCAAACATAGAGAGATTTGAGCATAATGGCTTTTAAACACTGTCTTTCGAAGTTTCAAGCATTGCGTTCTCTCCAAAGTTTCCATATGATATACCTAAGATTCAAACTCTTGAAAGAAGAATGCAAGCAACACATATAACATATAAGCATCTTTGTTCAACGTAAAACTCTTTGATAGATGCTGAGAGAGAGAGAGTGTGTTAAGTTCCTCGGTGCTAAGATTCTGCAGTAGAGAGAGTGTTAAGTTCACTCGCCGCTCGGTACTGAGATTCTGCAGCACAATGCATTTGACGTTTTAATAAAGCATTGAGCAACTAGCATTTTTATTCTCCATGCTTGCTAATGTTCAAAGGAGAAATATCTACATAACCGTTTTTGGAAAGGCATAGATAACCACCAAAGTATAACATATACACACTCACGCAGAAAAATATATGATACCTCATCTTTGCTCTGCAAATCTAAATTCTTCGCTCCAAGATCTTCCTTTGACATTGCTGTGGAAACACCATTGTTAATAGACTTATGCTTCTGATGTGATTTACTATTTCCAGGACTTGAAGTATTGGCTTTAGATCCACGTTTCTTAGAAGTATTAACTCTAAATTTTCCCTTATCAGTTCTACGCTTCTTTTCACTGTTATCATCATTGACTTTCTGCTTTCTTTTTCTATGCTCCATCTTGGCAGCACTGATAGCAAGAACAAGTTGCTTTTCTGGAGATACATCGTTACTAGACAAATCAGGCTTCTCCTTAGGAGTTTCATCAGTTGCCTCTGAATTTGTAACTTTAGAGTGAGATGAAATTTCCTTAGCAGGAGAGGTTGACTTCCTGTCTACAGGGGGCTCCATTTGAGACAAATTGGATTTCTTCTCATCATCAACATTCACAGATGACGAACTACCTTCTAGCAAAGCAAGGGATCGATGACTTGGCTTGGTACTACAGGATACATCTATTTGGGAAGAGACAGGCTTCTTTTCAAGGAGTTTGACAGATTTTCCTTTGCTGGAGGACCTTTTCTTTGCAATAATGGAGCTTCCAAAAATGCGGGAGACTTTTTCCATGTCAGATGACTGAATTCCAGTTTTCGATTTTCCAGTGACTGTCTTTGTTCTTGCTCGCTTTGAAATGCTATCGAGTTGGCTTATGGGCTTTAATGGATCATTTTTTTTCTGACAGCAGGTTGGACATAGCCACTTACCCATTGGAATGCGCTTCACGTGATTAAAAATACCAACCAAAAAAAGAAGGAAAAAACATAATTAAAACTACAAAGAACTGCATGTTTGCATGAATCACTAGAAATGAAAATAAATAAATTAGATAGCACACCAGTCAGCTAGTTCAAATATAGATTAACTAAACATACCTTAAGAGGTGGATTAAGGCACTGCAGATGATATGTCCGCGGACAACTATCACAACACAACAAGTTGCCACCAAGATCACAGATCACGCATTCAAAGTAATACTGGAAGACAGACATTGAGTAGAGCAAAAGACAGAAGTAGTTAGTGAATTCTTAACATGCTGCCAATATCATAAGGGACAGATAAAGCAAAAGAAGCTATCATTAACAAGGATTACTATCCTAAATTATATACAACTGTCTCATCGGATTAAAAAAAAAAAAAGTGCTCAAATGTCATAAATGAATAACTTCAGCGAGTGAATGCAAGTGATTTAAACTAAATTTCTCTCAAGTGAGCTTAATATGGTTGCCTCCATCTTTGTTGACAAAAATTGTAGAACCATCGGTAATGTTTTAAGTTTTCCTCTCTCAGTTGATCTAAGCCCCCAACCTACCACATACATTATACATAGCATGCAAACCTTGGAATCATATTACAAATTTCTACAGTATGGAAAATTTTGTAACTACAGGGAACAAGCTATTTAGTTTAATCCTTTGTACAAACTCTCCAAATATATTGGTAAGCATAAATTTCAAAACTTTCAAATGAGTAAGAGAAACATCATCAAGAAAATCTAAAAACAAGCAAGAACTCAAAAAAGAGCTTTGGTAAGCCCACAAAAATGCTTTTCAAAATACTCTTTGCCAGCAGGTGTTGAAGATGTTCGAAGAAAAACCATACAAACAATTGTGACATAAACTTCGCATAAAGGAAGAAGACAAGGAATACATAGAAAAATTAAAGCCATCACTAAATGATAGCAACTCTGACAACAGCAGTCCCTATTAAGTGCTTTGATTTAGGAGAAAGGGGTAATATGATTAGGCAATGTTATGGTCAATTACATTACACATAACTCAGCATCGAACTTCCAGCATGTGGAATACAATGTTTGTGGAAAAACAAATTCCCTTTCAATAAATGTTTAATCAAAAAAGGAGTAAAATGTTGACAAACATTCACAAGAAAAAAATGAGAATAGCAATATATTGCCCATATTTTCAAAAATAGCTGAAAGAGAAGCTGCCATGAATAAAAAAATTAAAAAAATTAATTATGATGATGACCAAAATAAATGGGAGAAATGCTGAAAGCACAAAAGATAACTCACTCCATCATTTCCTTTCTTCTTGGATGAAAATCGCTCAGAATTAATTTCATTCTTCAGCCTGCGTTTAGCTGAAGAAGTGTTCCTTGGAGATTCTGATACCACAGAACTATCTTCTTCTTTACCATTGGATAGAACTGGTCCACAAGGGAGCTTTCTTCGTTTGCGCTTCAAGACCCAGTTTCTGTTAATCATTTTACTAGTCGATGAACCGTTTTCCTTCATCTTTCAACCTGGGCCTTACATTGGTTGTTAAAAGCTACAGAAGTATATCATGAGTCCACAATAAGATTGACATGTCAGAGCTTCTAGACAGCATTCTGCTGCAAGGCCTAAATGCTCTGTTCCTGCTTGAATATTAGGCAAGGTTTAGAAGCAAACAGAAAGATTAAGACAAACACGAACAAGAAACAGAGACAGAAATAAAGAAAAGAGGGGGCATGAATAACTATTCACACAATCAGAGTAAACCCTGTAGTCAACTGCTTTTATATCACAAAAACTAAATTTGAGGAAAGCTCATAATCAACCACAACAAGTAGCCTAAAAATAGTAATTCAACAAAGTTCAACTTCAAAATATATTGGAATCAGATATTTGATAAACAGATCATCAAAGTCCAAATTATAATTTGAATCAAGTACCACCAGTATATCTGTGAACAGTGCCCATAGGGGAAACATAGGAACCTAGTGACGTAAAGAAAAATAAAATGGCTCGAGTATTGGTTGATTGCAAATTGATGCTAACTTTAGGTAACTAAAGAGTACGGCGCTCACATAAAGACATTGCTTTTTATAAACGAAACACATTTCATCAGGTGGAGCATAAGCAGAGCATCAATTAAACTACAGGAAATGGAATTATGGGACCAAAAGTCAATCCGTTCAAAAAAAAAAAAAAAATGTAAGAATTGGAGCTTAAATTGAACACAATACAATACAGAAGTTTCAAACTACTCGTTCACACTAGAGTTTCATCAGTAGTTTACCATGCCTGAAGCAGAAGCAGGAAATTAGCTCCATGAAAATTACTTAGAACACATTACAGAAAGACTTATTCAGATTCTGATACCTCTATCACAACAAAAAGAACCAAACTCATTAACTCTTTAAACAATAACCAATGCACAAGTATAAGTTCACTCTATATATTCACAGTTATCTGCTATAGTCTGACATACCCAAAAAAGAAGTAGCACTAGAAAACACATAAGAAGCCGTTCAAAAATGCCGAGAACCAACCACTAAACTGACACGACACTGCCAAATCCAAACATACAACAAACCCAATTGTTGAATCTAGTTAACCATTAGTCATCAAATGACTACCTACACCACAAAGAAAAATGATAATGCTGAAACTAAAAAATCAAATCACGCCAACTTCAGCATGCACACACATTCAACTCACACTCAACCCAGAACCACCATTTAAGTAACCGCTCATTCCACAAACCCACTCCAAAACCCAATTCACCAAACTCTACAAAGACACCCACATTTGCACCAAAAATCGAACCCATAACCCAGTATATCAACAATCAAACAACATTCCCACCAAAATGAGCATGAAAGCACATATGGGTCAGCTGAGATTATACAAATAAACAGATACCCACAAAAGTACCCACCAAGCAATGAGCAAAACACAGAGAAAAACACACTACCCAGATGAATTCAGAAGCTTACCAATCATATAAACGGATCAAAGAGCAATATAGAGGAAGACAGCCTCAGATTGATAGAGGAAGAGGGAAAGAGATTAGGGTATGGGAACTTGGATGAGAGATACGAGAAAGTGAGAGAGAGAAAGCGATTAGGAGACAAACGAATAAATAGAGAGAGGAAGAGAGAGAGAGAGAGAGAGAGGCCTTTTATTCTAGAGAGAGAAGCATACAAATACGGATTCGCCGGGGTCATAGGACGGGGTTACGCTCTGACATGGCAGCAGAGAGAGAGAGAGAGAGAGAGTGTGTGTGCGTGTGTGTTTTGGTGCTGGTGCCGATGTTGTTGTTTTTGCTGTAAGTTGTTGAAGCCCAAAGCACTCCACCACTTAGAACTCTCCACGTGGCGGAACGAGGACCCTCTCTCTCTCCCCCTACCTCTTGCCCCTTGCCCACCAAGGCACCAAGGCCAACCATCATCCCAAATTTTTTCCTTTCCTCTTGTTTTTCCTCATTCTCTCTTTTCTCTGCTTTGCTTTTCTCCCTTCCCCAAGTCTCCTTTATACATTCTCTCTCTCTCTCAAGTCTCACCCAGACAGATTAGTCTTCCACCCTTGGTCGCTTTCTTTTTTCTTTTCCCTTCTTTTCTCATTATAGCCGCCATCAAGTGCTTGCTGCTGCTATTCTGGCCGTTAACTTGCTTCTTCTTCTTCTTCTTTAAATTTTTTTATTATTTATTATTGTCTTTGTTTTTTCAATCTTTTCTTTTGCAGCCTTTTCTGGCTTTATTTTTTCCATTTTCTCCCTCTTTCCTCTTTTGTTCATTTACCAGACATTTCCTTTCATATAACCCTTTTTTAAAAAAATAAAAATTAAAAAAAAACCATTAAATTTGTAAAATTTATACGAGAAAAAGAAAAAGACGGGAAAATGACATTTAGACTTTTTATTTTTATTTTTCTGGTAAAAGTTGGGAATAGACATTAAGGTGTTTGATGGGAGGGAGTTTACTTTTACCGTTAGTGAATTTAAGGAATGCAGGAGTGGAGTTTAAGTATTTACTATAATTGTATGTCTCTCTGGTTTAAGTAAGCTAAGATAGATCTCCTGCTCCCTCCTCAACACAACAAATATATATATAAATAGTAAATGCTATAAAAGGTTTGAATGACATTATTACCCATCCGGAGGGGCAGTACTTCAACTGGCTGGGATTCAATGCCATTTGCCAATGATGCCTATGATTTCTTTAGATAATTGTGTATTTTCAGATGCATTATTAACGACAATATTTGAGTCATTGTAGATATCTATATATCATTGCTAAGGGTTGGCATGGGTCAGTTCGGGCCGAGTTTGGTCTTTTTGGCCACTTGACCCAAGTCCAATGGGTTTGAAAAATTCCTACCCGCTATGTTCATTGAAGGCACGCCGGGCATTCGGGTATGACGGGGCGGGTTGCGCGAGTCAGGTTGGTCGGCAGGTTGGGCATTTTTNAGTTTAAGTATTTACTATAATTGTATGTCTCTCTGGTTTAAGTAAGCTAAGATAGATCTCCTGCTCCCTCCTCAACACAACAAATATATATATAAATAGTAAATGCTATAAAAGGTTTGAATGACATTATTACCCATCCGGAGGGGCAGTACTTCAACTGGCTGGGATTCAATGCCATTTGCCAATGATGCCTATGATTTCTTTAGATAATTGTGTATTTTCAGATGCATTATTAACGACGATATTTGAGTCATTGTAGATATCTATATATCATTGCTAAGGGTTGGCATGGGTCAGTTCGGGCGAGTTTGGTCTTTTTGGCCACTTGACCCAAGTCCAATGGGTTTGAAAAATTCCTACCCGCTATGTTCATTGAAGGCACGCCGGGCATTCGGGTAGGACGGGGCGGGTTGCGCGGGTCAGGTTGGTTGGCGGGTTGGGCATTTTTAATTCCCATCAGTTTTAGTCATCAAGAATTCAAATTTCCTGGTTTTTTTTTAACAAAATCCAACAACTTGACAAAGGTCACTATGAATTTGTGAAAGTCAAGAGGGATAGAGAGAGAGCATTAGTTCACTTCTAGAGAAAGAGAGTGAGATGAGAGAGAAACCTGGGATCGGCACAAGGGTGAGAGAGAGAGAGAGGAGCAGTTTTTGCCTGCGAGAGTGAGAGAGAGGTGGCCCAGTTTTTTAACTTTTAAGCATATGGGCGGGGCGGGTTGGTTACCTGACTCTTTTTTAAAAAACTGAACTCATGGCCCGACCTGATCCGTACAAGTTGGATATTTTCTAACTCGTAATAGCAAAAAAAACCTAAAAATCGGCAGGTTTAGGCGGATCAAGGTGGGACATATTGGGTTAGGCGGGTTTTTGCCCACTCCTAATTAGTGATAAAACAGTGTCGTCATTGATGGGAGTTATATTTTAATTTATTTTTAAAAAAATACATATACTATTAGTAACCACATTGTTGTTGTCACTAAGTATCATATTTTTCTATTAATTTCAAATACAAAATCAGTGACAACCTTTTACGTAGAATTTGAGCTCCTGAGTGTTACCATTCGAACAATAGGTCTGGCTTTTGAACAGAACATTCCCATAAGACACGAAACATCTCCCAGGTACCTTAATCACAACTGCGATCAAAGCATGTTCAAATGTACCAAGCGCAGAAGGGTCGTAGATGCCTCGATCGCGTCATAGGCCACTCGATCAAGACAATGTTCCGATCGAGCACATGCATGTTCACAACCCGTTCGAATGAGACTGTTTAGGGTTTAAAATAAGGTTTTTCAAGGAGAGAGATTTATAAAGTTTTAAATAGAAGTCCATGGTTTTAATCATTGGAAACCCCAACTAATAATCGTAATGAATTGCAAACAAGTCTGTCATATGGGTCAAACATAATAGCAAGGAAAATTAAGCCACTACTAGCGAATTCAATACCACAACATTACAAATTTTTGATACTTTGTTAAGGTATATTGCTAATTTTTAAACATCAGAGGCTAAATTGAAAATCAAGTGAAACTTTGAGAGGATAAAGTGTAATTTTTCTATTATAATAATATATGACCTCATATGTAAACAAGTCATAGCTATACCTCCTATGGTGTATTCGTACCCTTTACCCTCTTACAGTGAGGTTTGCGTGTCCTTTTTGGACATCTAGTACAATGTCAATGCCCCGGTGAAGTATAATGGCACTAGTTGTCTGATCAAGTTTGAGCTATAGTGATTGATCACTAGAGGTAAGTTGGGGTGATCGATCATTACTCAAGCAATGAGCAATCAACACTGCCCAATTTTGATCCCTTCTCGATCGGTGATGAATAATGATTGACTAGGACATTGTTCATTGTCCTAACTTCTAAAAAAACTCAATTTTAATTTTGACGGGGCCTCTAAAGGCTCTAGACTTACAATGTTACTCTTTTCACTCATCTAAAATCTTAAAATCCTTAAAGTCAATACCTTTGTGCATCAAATTCATAAAAGCTCACAACTTTATAAATTTTTCTTAAACAACCATCCAAAAACTTTGGGGCAATCCATATCCATTCTTTAATAGTTTATAGCTCTGATTGAAACCTCCTAAGACCGTTATAAACGCATCAACAATAGAAAGCTTTAAAAAGCTTAAGCTAATAGTTAAACCATAACCTAATACTTAAACCATGCTTAACAACCCTTAAACAAGCTTAACACACACGCAACAAAACACGACAAAGATAGTAAAACTTCAAGATTAAGAGAAGAGCAAAGGTTTTAACCTCGTGGGGCCTTAATCTCCCAAAAGCCTCCACAAAGTCACAATCCTTTTCCTCTCTCTCTCTCCTAAGCTCATTGGAAGCCCTAGCACACCAAATGGTCGCTAGGGTTAGCTTAAGGGTAATTTTATAGGCAAAACCCTGCGTGTGGAAGTCTTGGATGTATTCCAATCGCATGTTGAGTGGCTATGATCAATCATATAAAGGCTTGTGATCGATCATTAGGGTTTCCTAACCACCCGTAATCGATCACAAGGGTTGAGGTATTGATCGATCACCCTAGGCTAATCCATCAACCTTGCAAGGCTTATCAATCATTCAAGCCCATAACGGCCCAAATATCAGTTCATGCCCTTTTTTGTTTCCATCCCTTATGTCAAACCTTGTTTCTAATTAACCCTCAAGTCTTGATTAATGATTTTCTTAAAACCTTGACTCAGATCGGGATGTTACAAACTTAGTATTGCTAAGTAACTAAGTAAATTAATTAACATAAGTTACACCCAAGCAATTAGTAAATATGTTATCATGTTAGTATATTAATTATTGTTAATTATATATTAAGTATAAAGTATAACATATATATGTAATTTAAATAAGCCAAACGATGAACATGCTGCACCTCCCATTCCTGGTGTCTGTTCAGCATGTCACGTGCATCGCAGGCCCAGTTGCACAGCAAGCTCCACCACTTCCAACGCGGGCACGCTGCTATTGCCTCAGCCATCGTTGGGTCAGATACACGTGCCAGCTGGAGCATAGCTAGAGCCTAATAGGCTCCCCTCATGATCATGGACAAATAGCATACTAACAAGTATATACTATAAATCTATAATATTATCAATTTTTAAACATTAAAAGCATAATAAAAAAGCAATTCGACAAGGGGATAAAATGTATTTTTCTCTTTAAATAATTTAACGCTCTCTCGCATGCTTCTTAGATTCATTTGCCACATGTAAATAGTTTTTCTTTGCATTTCTTACATGCAAGTGAACAAGAGAACTTTACCCCTTTTTATCTTTTTGCTTTTACATATATTTTATATTTAATTTTAAATAATTTTTTAATTTTTATTATAAATGACATGTTTCATATTGCGATTGGTACTAATGTAACAAATTAACGGATTTAGTCAACTTTTTTTATTGATATGTCCCCCTTTTTTTTTGTACTTACCTTCTGATATGAGTAATCACTTCTTAAAATCGAAGAATTATTTGNTCGACAAGGGGATAAAATGTATTTTTCTCTTTAAATAATTTAACGCTCTCTCGCATGCTTCTTAGATTCATTTGCCACATGTAAATAGTTTTTCTTTGCATTTCTTACATGCAAGTGAACAAGAGAACTTTACCCCTTTTTTATCTTTTTGCTTTTACATATATTTTATATTTAATTTTAAATAATTTTTTAATTTTTATTATAAATGACATGTTTCATATTGCGATCGGTACTAATGTAACAAATTAACGGATTTAGTCAACTTTTTTTATTGATATGTCCCCCTTTTTTTTTGTACTTACCTTCAGATATGAGTAATCACTTCTTAAAATCGAAGAATTATTTGTTAAAACCTCAAATAAAAGGTACAAAAAAAGCATTTATTCTAAATTTAAGCTGATTTTTTTTTTTTTTCACCTACTCTTATAGTTAATGATTTTTCGAACCCAAAAATAGATTTATGTAATCAGTAATGACGTAAGCAAGAGTAATGATAAGGCTCACTAGGACAACTGTAGACGATCCTGCCTCCGTCAACTGGGACCCGCACGAAGCCGACGCCAACCGAGAGAATAAATCAACTAATTGGACGGTGACCTAAACGCGCCCCTTGGCGAGAGTGGGTCCCATGAAAATGGAAAAATACTAAAAAACTATCATTACCGTCCCAAAAAGTCGTTAAATTAGAGAGAAAAAAGAGAAACTAATCTAATATCATCTAAAATTTGAGAGAGAGAGAGAGGGAGAGGGAGAGGGAGAGGGAGGTGAAAATTTGCTTAAGCCCAGGCTATCCAGCTCGGAGTGTTTGGTGGGTTTTATTTATTTTCTCTTTTTTTTTTTTTTGAAGGTAAATATGAGGATTTGTGGGCTTCTGATTGGCATGTTTTAGGTATGGTTCTGTAGCAATATGAGCTTGATCTCTCACAGATTTATTTATTTTTATAATTATTTTGTTTTGTGTTGGGGATTTCGTTTTTTGATTTTCAGTTCCGACCTGGTTGTGAGTGAATTCTGGTGGATCGGAGCTTGATATGTTAAGAGACTTGGGTGTTTTTTTTGTGGGTTTTAGGATTTTGGACTTGGGTCGGTTTGTTTGTTTATGTTTGGAGCTAAATTAGAGTTTTGAGGGCTTTAAGATTAATGGTTTTGGGGTTGATTTCTGTATCAAAATGCTGTCTTTTGGGTCTGCATGGTGTGAACTTACTTGTCATTGACACTAATTCACTTGTCAGTAGCATGTTAACGGCAGGAAATTTAGCTAAGTGGTGCACTTTATATTGCAATTTCAGTTTTAGTCGATTATTTGGGTCGATTTGGGGTGCTTACTTGTAAGTAACACCAGTTCTAAGTTGATTTTGTACTCACTTAAGATAATCACATGTTAAGGATATTTAATTTAGAAAAATGCTACACAAACTCCCAAATTCTTACTCCCTGACGTGCAGTGAAAATCACCATTGGATCCAAAATCCAATGGTGAGTTATTCAAAATTTAATGGTCATTTCTACTGCCACATCAGGGAGTAAGCATTTATGAGTGTAAACTTTGGAGTTTGTGTAGCATTTTTCTTTAATTTAGCATAGGTCCTGCACCCTCTTAGCCGATTGCAGTTCTAGTAAATTCTTTGGGTGTATTTGAGGTGTATACTTATCATGACTAATTTGCTTGTTGGTAATATTAATTCTTGGTTACATGTGTGTGTATGCGCATTCTCGCCTTTTCTCTTTGCCTTAATTATTACTTCAGGATGTGCCGATTTGATATGATTATACAGCAAGTCCAAAATTATGTTAACCGAAATTATGCTAGTCTATTATGTGGTAATACTAATTTATCATAATTTCTTATTTAATAATTGAGATGGGAACTATGCGCCCTGGATTTGAACTTACTCAGCTGTTTGGTTGTGGAGAAAGTGAAGGAAAACATTAGAAGCTGATATTCTGAAGCCAGGGTTTTGCCATTGTCTAAGGGTTTGGGGTAATTAAAAGCTTTCAAACACTGGAATGCACCTTAAACACTTATTGTATTTGTTTCCGAGGAGGTTCTAAATTGCAGTGATGACATATTTAATTTGGTTCATGTTAAGATATATGTGGATTTACAAATGCATTACTTAAATTCTCCAAAATTTGAGCTTATTCTCTCTGAGTGGTTTGATTACTGTATTTGTTCTTCTTTCTAGACATAGATTACTTTGATACAGCATTATCTTTAACGATTTTGTTTCTTCTAAAATATCTCAGATACAGTTCCAGGAAATTTTTATTTATTATTATGGCTAAAATGCTTTTAAGTATCCTGTATTGTGGGAAGAATATTGCTAGTTAGTCTTAGAGATCGCTTAATCTAGAAGAGTTTCATTATCTGGGTGTCTGAGTTACTCGAATGTGTACTCACAGGTTCCTGGTTGAGTATCTGAATACTTGTCTGCATTTGATGAAGGATCTTTGCAAGTTTGATTTAGTTTGAACTGATATTGCACTGGGCTGATATTGATGGCATCTCACATTGGGTTTTTGTCTCGCTGAATCTGAAGTGAATGGAGAGAAATGTGGGAAAGGGTACAATGGAGCAACAGAAAAACTATGAACAAATTCAATACAACAATGTTGAAACAAGAAATGAGGGACTTGGGTCTGCAAATCAAAGATTTTTCCAGGATCCATCAAGTAATATAAATACGAACTTGCGACCTCCTGATTACAATATGTCAGTAGGAGCTAGACCTGTTCTGAATTTCTCTATTCAAACTGGTGAGGAGTTTGCTCTTGAATTTATGCGGGAAAGGGTCAATCCTAGGCAGCAGTTCATTCCAAATGCTTATGGTGAGCCTAACAGCGCAACTGGGTATATGGAGCTGAAAGGTATTCTGGGAATTAGCCACACAGGTTCAGAAAGTGGGTCTGATATTGCAATACTCAACTCGGTAGAAAAGGGTCGCATTCAGGATTTTGAGAGAAAGGGATCTTCCACACATGAGCACAAAAGTTATTATGATTCAGTGCAATCAGTGCCACAAACCTCATCAAGGAATGACATTGGCCGAGGGCTTCATGGTTATGCTTCTTCAGGTGCTTCTGATAGCTCATCAACAAAGGTGAAGTTCCTCTGCAGCTTTGGTGGTAGGATTTTGCCTCGCCCCAGTGATGGAAAGCTTAGATATGTTGGTGGTGAGACACGTATTATCCAGATAAGGAAGGATATTTCTTGGCAGGATCTTGTGCAGAAAATGTTGACAATTTACAACCAAACAAATTCTATAAAATATCAGCTTCCTGGTGAGGATCTTGATGCATTAGTCTCTGTATCTTCTGATGAGGATATGCAAAACATGATGGAAGAATGTAATGTACTGCGAGATGGAGGATCACAGAAACCTAGGATGTTCCTGTTTTCAAGTGGTGATTTGGAGGATGCTCAGTTTGGTCTCGGAAACACTGAGGGTGATTCTGAGGTTCAGTATGTAGTTGCTGTGAATGGTATGGACCTAGGTTCGAGAAAGAACTCTATTGCTTTGGCAAGTGCTTCAGCAAACAATTTGGATGAGTTACTCAGCCTAAATGTTGAAAGGGAGAATGGTCGAGTTGCGCCAGAATTAGCTGGTGCAAGCACTGCACCTTCAATATATAATACACCTTCATCATCTGTTCAATCTTCTCAACCTCTGCCACCAAGCTCGTCTATTGCGTATGAATCTAATTCACATCCCTACCAGGGACAGAGGAATCATCATGGAGAAGCTGGACAGCACATATTCACTGCTTTCCACCCTCTGGAGAGCTTCCCTAAGAAAGATGAAAAGACTAATGCTCCCTTGTCTATTCCATTGCAATATGGTTATAGTTCTGACCGTTCTAACCATGCAGCAACTGGAGAGATTTTAGCTCCAATATCTGTCCATGGCCATCTTACTCAACAGGGAGGTCTGACTGAGCAGTCCTATAGTGGCTTTCATGTGCAAGATCCAGAAGTATCTGTGAAAGAGCTGAAATTGAAAAGAGATAGCTCAGCCCCGAAGCTAAATGAACCTGAGAAAATTCCATTGCTGGAGAAGGAAGCATCATTGAAGGAGGCAAGAATGAAAAGGGCGAGCTCACTGCAGAAGATAAATGAAACAGATAAAGATCAAACTTTAGACCATGAGTATGCTGTTTCGTCTCATCCACACGATTATTCTGTTATGAATTATATGCGGAGGGAAGAAGTATCAGTTGCTAATCCAGCAGCGGACATAGGACCTCCCTTGGTGTCTATGAAAAGTAATAAAAAGCTCCAGGAAACCATACAGAATAAAATGCCCCCTGAAGGTGTGAATGATGGGACAAAGAATTATGAAGATGACCATTTTTATGCATCTGGTGGACAATTCACTCCAGGATATGGTGGCCCTGAGGCTTATCCAACTGACTTTGGCTACCTTGATGCACCCTTGATTCCTCCACCAATTTTTCATTCTGAGCGATTTCCCAGAGAGCAGGCAGAATTGAACCGTTTGTCCAAATCCGATGATTTCTTTGGTTCTCAGTTTCTGATAACTCAAGCATGTTCTGATCTTTCTCAACCAATTGCCGAATCAATTGATAAATTGCATGATGGGCATGTGGCTTTGCAGATTGAGAAGCCCAATTCATCTTCAAAACCGCTGTACACAAATACTCAATCTGTTGAAGATGAACTTGTGAAACTCAATAAGTATAAAGAGTTTGCTGACAATATTAGCAACATAAATTCCAGTAAGTCTGAGGAGGATCCGAAGTTACAGAAATCTGAGTTGAGGCACATGGTGATTAATCCTGTCGATGACCGTGCAATGGCCTGGACAAAAGAAAACGACAAAGATCCCTCTATAAATGATAAAGAAGCAGCTGGTTTGAATAATCTAATGCCAAGTCAAGGAACTTCTGGTAAGCACATGGAAGGTTCTGCTTTAAGGCCACCAGAATTTGAACAGACTGAGATGGCTGCCTCTAAGAAGAATGAGGAGAGCAGTGTGTCACATTCTCAGCCCTTGCCTTGGGCAAAGGACCAAGTTAGAGGTGTTTCTCGAGGGGCGTCTGCTGTTGTTGGCACTCCAGAGCAGGGAGATATTCTTATTGATATAAATGACCGATTTCCTCGTGATTTACTGTCTGATATGTTCTCAAAGGCAAGAACCTCGCAAAATCTCTCTCACATGAGTCCGCTGCATAATGACGGAACTGGCTTGAGCTTGAACATGGAGAATCATGAGCCTAAGCATTGGTCATACTTTCGAAAGTTGGCCCAGGATGAGTTTGTTAGAAAAGATGTTTCCCTTATGGACCAAGATCATCTGGGTTTCTCATCCCCTCTTACAAATGAGGAAGGTGGTCCTATAGATTACAGCTATCCACCTGTGAAGCCTGATGGGGTTGCTCTCAGTCACATGGACTCCCATATCAACTTTGATGAGGAGCTTCGAGAAGGGTCATCTGGTCTTATTGGACCTAGCGTAACGAATTTGAGATCAGGTTACAGTCCTGAGCTCAAGGGCAATGAAAGTGTGCAGTTGGATGGGGTTAGCCCCAGAATGCCAGAATTAGATTATGAGGTATTCTGTTTTACATTTTTGTTTAACAATCCCTGCTATTATCGGTGTTACTTACCCGTGGCCATGTTTTCTAATTTCCCTTATCACTTATAGGATGCGAAGTTGGATATTCAGAATGCTGGTGTACCTGTTGTTGATCTTTCTCTTAAAGATTTTGATATTAATACCTTGCAGGTATGATGCTCACAGTTTGCTTCTCTGTTCATCTACAATATGGCATAGTTTGAGTCATGCCATATTTTGAACACTGCAATGAAGCTATTTGACATTTTTATATTAAAACCTGTTCTCTCTCTTACCCTCCAACAAAATTTGTCAAGGTACTCTTTTGAAATAGCTTGTTAGGACTTTTCTGAATTAGGAAGCAAAAGAGAAATAATGTGATAAAATCATGTTTGAAATGGACTCTGAAATCTTATTTGCCAGAGAGGCATGATTTATTGGATTATTCGTTTTGAAAATAAAAGTGTTGCATCCCCTTGTATTGATTGTATCCCTAACCAATTAATTGCAAGACCTTTTTTTTAGGTCTCGGTTTGCTTCAAAAGCTTTCAAGAATTTAACATAATAAGATCCCAGTTTATATTACTTCATGCGGTGGCTTAGTATAATGCTTTATATAGTTATATTGTTTAACATTTATCAATATGGAAGGGTGTCGTGCATTGTCTGAGTAAATTATGTGTCTATTAGGCTGATAAGCTCATGTTTTCTTGCATCTGAGTTTGACTGAAAGGGAAGCTTCGGTCATCTTAGTGTCTATTTTAACAAACTTGGAATTTGAAAAACTAGAGCATGGAGCAATAGTAAGAACAAGAGTGAGAGCACTATATGTATATTTATCTGTTGCAATGTATGTTTCTGCATGTGTGATTGCTTGTGTTCATATATAAGTCTAACATGGCTAAAGTATAATAAAGCATGCAACTGATGGCCAAATGCACAGGGTGATGGTCACAAGTATACAATGTTTAGTCCAATAGTCGAGTTTGAGTATAATTGCAAGCATTTTTGCTTCATCTTCATTAACTTGTTTTCTTGAAGTTGATTGAGGGAGGGAAAGGGAAAAACCAAAAAAAAAAAAAAAAAAAAGAAAAGAAGAAAAAGAGAAAGAAGAAACAATTAATTTGTGATGCTTTGGTTATATTTTGGGATTTGAATAAAGTGCATTGCTGGACAGCTGGATTGCAGGATCTAAAATTGTGTTTCATCGATTGATGCGAGGCACCATGTTTTGTTCAACCTTGGCTACCTTATAGGTCCTTGGTATTGGGCTAGTTATGTTCCTTTTTTCTTTTTCTGGCCAGAGGGCTAATAAGGTTCTATTCCCAACAATGGCATGAAATATGATCAAATTAGTAATTTGGTCTCTCTCAGATTCTGTAATTTGTGGCAAGGTTGCATAGTAACAGTAATAATTAAAAATTAGAATGGACTTCAATCTCAAAATACATTAGCAATCCTAATTAGATTAGGATATCCTCTATTTTCTAATGTCATAGAGTTAATGGACTTGTGTTTTCTCTCCCTAGTTGGGTCTCTCTCATGTATACCCACTATGTATTTGGGTTGCACCTCTTTGTGCTTTCTAATAAGATTTATTTACTTATATAAAAAGATTAGGATGATTACAAGAGTAGATTGTTCTACATTTTAAATTGCTGAGGAAATCTTGAGTGCGTGAGAATTTACCTGCAGTGAATTCCAAACAGTCGTAATAATCAATCCTAAGAGGTCTTTGGCCTGAAAGGAGAGAATATATCTGCAGCCACTGAGAAATTTTTAGCACAAGAATATAATCTCGAGACAGAGAAAGGAAACATTACTTGAAGATTTGCTTGAGAACCATAGTCAAGGCCATAAAGACATGTATATATTTAGATGGTTTTACTATTCATAAAATTTTTTTTAGATAGTTTTACTTCTTGATAAAGATCATATATATAGAAATTTTAGCTGGCCATTGTTTTTATATAATCTAGTCTATGACCTTTGTATGTAGTATTATAGTTTTGGGCTGTGTGTCATCAAGGGTAGAACAAACACTTCCCATTTTCTTTGAACTGAGCTTCAAAAATCCAATTACTTACACGACTTTAATAACTTCTGCAAGCAGATTACTTTAATCCAAGTATCGTTACTTTTGTGAACATTAATAACTTTAATCAAAGTTTTTTCCTGAAATTTTCTGCCATGCGTTTGTTCACCTAAGAAAGGTTCACCAAAGACGATGGAACATAGAGAAAGGTGATACCATTGTGTAGACACAGGTGGCCAGGTGGGTTCATGAGAGGAGAGGATGAGAGACTAGTCGGAGTTTTATTTTGTTTATTTTTATTTTTTTATTCATCTATTTTTATCTAAAGGGTAACTAACGGTGTGTATGAAAGTGCAAGTAAAAATGTGTGTTTATATTAAGACAAGGATCCTCTCTATCTATTTGACTTCAAATTAGAGAAAATCATTTCTTAATGAAGTTTTTTTTTTTTTTTTCCTTGCATCAAACTGTGAACATTAAATGATGCATTAATAAATTTAATCCTATTCTAATGCAGCAATAGGTACAAGTTTTGCTACTTGGTTTGCCATCTAGATAAGAGCACCGTACCACATTGTGGAGTTAAACTGTACCGTTTTCTTTGCTTTTGTCCTGTCCTCCATAATGATCAACTTTCTAGCTAACATTGGTTCTGGCTTAATTTTTACCATAATCAATGAGCCATGCCATGTTTGATTACCAGGCTATTTCTTATATATTAGATTCATTTGCGTAAATATCTCTTTTTTGGGTACAGTTTGAATAAATTGAGGATCATACCTGATGAGTTATAATGTACTTTTTGGTTTTCTAAATTTTAGGATTTTTTCTTTATGTGTGTGCATCTTTTGGAAAGGTTCCAGGCTATTGGTATGTTCCTTGGTCCCAAGAAACCATTTTTTGTAGGTGTCTCAAAGAAATTTCAAAGTGATTGAGATCCAAGTATCGTTACTTTTGTTAACACTGTGATCTGCATATTGAATTCAAGCTCATCCTTAGTGACTTTTTTTTTTTTGATAAGTCAGAGTATTATATACCAAAAAAAAAGCGCAAAGCGCCTCTAAGTACACAAGAACGAAAACGTAGAGCGTCTCAAGTATACAAAGGAAACCCAAACCAACAACCCAATGAAAGCACAAATGCGCCTCTAAGTATACAAAAAGTATTCATCCTTAGTGACTTTTAGCACAAGAATGCTGGTGTCTGGGAGGCATGTTTGGGCATACACCTGAACTCTTTTAATTGTGGGAAAAGTCAGTATTGTTATTGAATTGTTAGTTGCGATGATGGCAGGTTAATACCTGATCTGACATGGTTAAATTTTCTGAACTTGTGCTGATTAAAGTTTTCGATCATCCATATGGTACTGCATGTATTTATGTTGGACCAATTGTATGCTTCCTTCTTTGATTATTGTTCAGAAGACTATTTAAATGATGCAGTGGAAATTTTTGTTTTCTATATTAACCATTTGTTGATTGTATTTTTGGATGCCATAGTAGATCATAAAGAATGAAGATCTTGAAGAGCTGAGGGAATTGGGTTCTGGCACATTTGGGACTGTTTATCATGGTAAATGGAGAGGAACAGATGTTGCCATTAAGCGAATAAAGAAGAGTTGTTTCACGGGTCGCTCATCGGAGCAAGAAAGATTGGTGAGTTTTCATTCATGTAATGGACCTATCAAATTTTTGTTTTCCTGTTTAACGATCGATTTAAGTACATAAAAGAGTCACTCATGAAGGTTTTAGTTGGAACAACTAAAGTTAAGTTCCTTATTAACAGTACTTTTTTTACTGCACAATTATGGAGTTGAAGCCTAGGAAGAATTTATGATGCCAATTTGAAATGACTGCGTCCCCCAATTATTAGGTTGGGTTGCCACCCTTTCTAGTTCTCCAGTTTCCTTTGGGTACTTACTGGTTGAGGCTAGTCTTCACCAGCAGCATAATGCTCAATTTCTGCTTTTTGCTTATTAAGGGAGATTGCTTTGTCATATGTTTCTGTGCAAATAGTAATTGTACTTTTCAGACTCTGGAATTCTGGCGTGAAGCTGAAATTCTTTCAAAGCTTCACCATCCCAATGTGGTGGCATTTTATGGTGTGGTGCAAGATGGGCCTGATGGAACACTGGCCACAGTGACGGAGTTCATGGTGAATGGCTCTCTTAGACACGTTTTGCTGAGCAAGGATCGGTAATATTTTGTATTTTGTCTAGGATGTCAACGTGTCCTCCTAGCTTCTACATTTTAAATGTGTTTTGTAAATATGCAGGCATCTTGACCGTCGCAAGCGACTCATTATTGCAATGGATGCAGCCTTTGGAATGGAATATTTGCATTCAAAGAATATTGTTCATTTCGATTTGAAATGTGACAACTTGCTCGTCAACTTAAAGGATCCTTTACGACCTATTTGCAAGGTAATTTGCTGATGATTTAGCTGTTTTTTGAAAATCTCTCTCTCTCTGTGGGCCGAGAGACATGATGGTTTAGCTGTTTTTTGAAAATCTCTCTCTCTCTCTCTTGGCAAGACAGGAGACATACTACCAACCTGCAAAGCTGTTGGTGAATGTATCTCTTTAGTGGCCCTTAATGTCTTTTAAATTCCTTTCAACCCCACCCCCCCANATACACATCTAGATGTGTATAAGAGACAGCCCATCCTCTCCCTCGTCCCAGTTCACAAGTTCTGAATCAAGCAAAAGTTCTTTCGGTCAAGTGCTGCTCATTGTGCAGGTAGGAGATTTTGGCTTGTCAAAAATTAAAAGGAATACCTTGGTTACTGGTGGTGTAAGGGGAACCCTTCCATGGATGGCTCCAGAGCTGTTGAATGGTAGCAGCAGTAAGGTTTCTGAGAAGGTGAGGTAGTGTGATTTATTTCTTAGGGAAAAATATTCCAGAAGCCCTGTGCTTTTTTGGATTTTGCCTTTTAGACCCCAGTTTTCAATTTGGCCAATTTAAGATGCAAGATTACAAAGATTTTAAATTTAAGGTTTCTATCAATTTTTCCCTCAAAGAAATAACAAAAATGATTTGAAAGTACTCTTATGCCTTTCCCATTAATAATTAATAGAAAAAAGAGCCTGTGTTGGGAACAGGCCACGAGCCACCATTCAATTGTGGGGTGGCCAAAAAAGAGGTGGCAGCAGCCACCCCAAACAGAGGGGTAGCTATTACCCCTACCCCATACAGAAGGGGTGGCTCATGATGAGTCACGGCCATCTTGTCTTATTCTTCTTCTTTCTTTTTTTAATGGGAAGGGCATAATAGTATTTTCACATCAATTTTGTTATTTATTTGAAGGAAAAATGGACAGAAGTCTTAGATTTAAAATTTTCATAAACACGTATTTTAAATGGGTCAAATTGATAATTAGGGTCTAAAAGGCAAAATCCGAAAAAGCAGAGGGTTCTGGAATATTTTCCCTAGTTCTTACTTTAGAAAGAAGAAGAGACTAGCTTAAACTGGTTGATTCTTTAATATTTTCAGGAGATGCAAACTAAACCTATGCCATCTGTTAGTTTTGAAAAATTCCCATTTCACCTAGACACTATTATATATTTATACTAGAAGAAAATGAAATTTCTTGCCTGAATTTGTTGTTTCTGTTGTTATATGGTGAAGCTGTTTAGGGTTTGTGTTTATTTGGTGAAGATGGTTTTACTGGTGGCTTTTATGCTTTTCATTTCTTATATTGTGCCCAATTGATAACTGGTCCATGCATTTCTTATTGCAGGTTGATGTGTTCTCATTTGGTATTGTCCTATGGGAGATTCTCACTGGTGAGGAGCCTTACGCCAATATGCACTACGGAGCTATCATAGGTTTGAAATAATCTCCCTCTCTCTCTCTCTCTCTCTCTAATGTCCTACCATATTTTGCTTTTAGTTAGTGAAGCAGGCATATGGGCTTCACTCAATTATAAAATTTGTTTTTCTCTGAAATTCGAGAACATACTTCACCCACTGAAACTGCATGCAATAGGATTGATGAATGGGCTCTTTTGTGGTCAGTTTAACTTTGATTAAAGCATATTAGTTGACTTAAGGACGATCAGTTAATGGTTTAGAAGGTGTTCTTAAGGTGCACCTCAAGGTGAGTTACATGAAAACACTTCAAAGCATTCAGTTTTCTTTGAGTAGTATATGCACATCCCGCCTGAAACATGAAAAGCATCC
Organism: Carpinus fangiana; assembly: GCA_006937295.1. Lineage (NCBI taxonomy): Eukaryota > Viridiplantae > Streptophyta > Magnoliopsida > Fagales > Betulaceae > Carpinus > Carpinus fangiana. The sequence goes on from CM017321.1 coordinate 6,680,485, forward strand.
TTTCTAAGTGTATCAAATGACAAGCTTGCTCTGTGGCGCCCTTTAGAAAAAATATTAAATAAGAGCAACTCTAACGAAGCAAACTAACATAGCAAGGAAATAAGCTTTACTGAACATATCAAAACATCATAATTAATTGACTGGCAGCACAGCCCAATGTCACATAAGGACAGTGTTCAGAGACCTTGTTGGCAAAGATTTTAAGGTTAATAACTTTTTTGGTACCTGGGTTTGCAATTTTTTTATTTTTTCCCATCTAGATTTCTAAAATAGTCACAAATGGTACCTGACCTACGGGAAAAAACCAACTTAATACTTCCGTTAGGTTTCGTTACACTCCATCACACTTGTCACCATATAAAAATGCCATGAGTCCTAAAAATTAAAAATAATAAAAAATTACACGCGTGACGGAGTGTAACGGAACCTAACGAAAGTATCAAGTTGGTTTTTTCTAGGTCAATTACCATTTGTGTCTGTTTTGGAAACCTAGGTAAAAAAAAGAAAGCCAGGTACTAAAAAGTTATTAACCCAAGATTTTAAGAAAATGATTACTGCCAAATCAGGTCTCATTCCTGCCAGCTTTACAGCAGATAATCCCCTTTAATTTCTGAGGCTGATATGAGGCTCCATTTAGGGTTTCTTTTGGCCAAACCACTTAATTTTATTTTCTTCCGCTTGAGATCAGCACGACTATTTGTTTTATTTAAGAACATGCTCATTTCTAATCTTATCTTTCCAAGCTTTCTTGCCAATTTATTTTCTATTACTTCCCTTCTATGGTGCCCATCACCACCTTAGTGGATAGGAAAAATATGATGGAAATACTCTATCTTGACATCCTCTTTTCTTGCATGCAGGAGGCATAGTAAATAACACGTTGAGACCTCCTGTGCCAAGCTTTTGTGATCCAGAATGGAGACTACTAATGGAGCAGTGTTGGGCCCCAGACCCGGTGGCCCGACCATCATTCACAGAAATTGCCAGACGCTTGCGTGAGATGTCTACAGCTTGCCAAACTAAGCCACAGGGTCATCAGCCACAGAACCAGGTACCCAAGTGATGGCACCTTAAAGTCATTTTGGCTCTTACCATGAATTGTGATGACGAGAAATGTTCATCTCATAAAGATTGTATTTATTATATGAGCAGGGAGAAGTGGCTCCCATTTAGAGGGTTAAATTATAGGTTGGTTATAATCTGTGATTGGTCAGTGTGATTGTTGTTTGAGAGAAACCGAAGAAAATCAGTTTATATGTAAAGCTATTTATTTGTATACATACATACTTTGCTTTTGGTAATGTGTGAATAAAAAAATACAAAATTTTGATTATGCTGGAGAGCTGCTGGCTGATTGTAATGGCAAATATGTAGACCAACTCTTAAAAACTCTTGCGATGTTATACATAACATACCTGTCCTACATTCAAGAGACTCTCATGAGGAACATGGAAGATCACACTGTTATCCCTGCACATTTTCTTGAGAAATGCGTATATATAATTTATGGCTATCTTCTTATAGAATTTTGAACCGCTCCTAGCTTTCACTGATGTGTTCCCCATTAAGTGCACCACCCCAGCGACTCTACAGCTTTTCAAGAACTCTAACTCATCGACCTCGCTCTGTTTGCTTGTCTGACTTGAAGACATGACAGTATTGTTTGTATGCAATGGAGAGTCAACAAGCAGGATCGAGTCTGCTGATGAAATATTGGGATTCACATTGAACTCATTATCATTCAACATCCCGTCATCTCTTGACTCAGTTTCCTGCTCATGTAAACTATGCTCATCCATGTCTGAAAACCCATCCATCAAGCTCTCAAGGCGTACAAACATGAAGAGGCTATCAAAAAGCTTACTCTCAAAATCATCATCTTTCTTGTGGAGGTCAGCATAGCCATATCTCACAACACAACGGAACATGTGGAAATTATTGGGTCCTATCCTCTTTACAAGGAATCTCTCTCCTTCTGGGACTGTGTACACAGGAAGGTACTTCACACAAACAAAAACAACAACAGAATGGAGGGCAGGAAGGTTGGTGATCAAGTGGGAAAATATGTGTGGCACTCCACTTGCTAACTCACTGTACACAAGTCCGACTCCGGGGACCCGGACAAGCCCTAAACTTGGTCCCAGCCTGAGAATCCATGCCACTGAAACCTTGGAGTGCATTTCGTACTCGTGGCGTTTCATCGTGCCGTAATTCCAAACATACATGATGATAAAAAAGGCTGCTGCAATGACAAGAGGAACCCAACCACCTTGATTGACCTTGAGGATTAGGGCAGAAAAGTATGTCAACTCAACCACCAGTGATAAGCCAGTGAAGATCAGGACAAGTATCCAATGGCAACGCCATACTAATAACATGATCAGAATCATAAGAAATGTGGTTACCAGCATAACTAACACAACTGCTGCTCCTGCAGTGACATGAAAAAAAAGAGATTGATTTAACAGGATGAAAGACAAATGGATTGAATAAACTTCTCCACCTTCAAAAGATGATAAACTTACCAGAAGCATTTCCAATTTGGTTTTGATCTTTGAAGCCGGCAGTCACAGTGACACAAAGAATCATGAGGATCCAATTAACATCAGGAATATATATCCTGTTAAGGAACTCCTTTGATGTATGAACAACTTTGACTCTTGGAAAACAGCCAAGTGCCACTGCCTGCTTGATTAATGAAAAAGTTGCACATATGGTGGCTTGGCTTGCAATGATTGCAGCAGCAGTTGCAACAACATATACTGGCCAATACAAGCTACCTGCAGAACAAAATGAATAATCAGCATCTGAGGGATTGATCCTCGCTGCATTGAATGGGGCATCCACACCTTTCTCACAACATTTTTTTTTTTTTTATAAGTAACCCTTTGAACTTTCACACGTTTTGACATGATTCCTCTAAAATTGAAAAACTCTTAATTTCACCCCCTCGAACTTTTAATTTGATGCAATCTACTCCTATCCATTAGGATTTGACGTTAAATCCAAACGGAGACCGAAAAATACCAAAATACCCTCAAATTTGATTTGAAAAAAAAAAAAAAAAAAAGTGATTCAGGTATTTCGGATTTGAACAAACCTGGAATAGAATGATAAAATGCAGAAACCACACGATCTGGGTTTTTCATGAGGTAAGCAGCTTGTCCAGCGTAGGCTAAAAGGAGGCAAGGAAATACAATTATAGTGAAAGCAATCTGTATGGCTGGAACTGGGAAATGAGAGAGGTCGGCAAAAAGTGCCTCTGTTCCTGTGATGGTTCATAACTAGTCAGTAGTCACCCAGCTCTAATATCACAAATTTTTTTTTTTTTTTTTTGGTAATATTTGTGAACCTTAAAAGTGTAAAAAAGAGAAGATTAACTCAGACAACAAATCTTACCTGTTAAACTAAGCATGACACCTCCCAAGGATGCCCAGCTATCTCTCCCTCCCCTTTTGAAATACCTATATATATAGACTGGAGAAAAAGCTTTATAGATGCTGCTGTCATACATCCAAATGTTGTATATGCCAATACCTCCAATTAAGAGAAACCAAAGGAACACAACTGGTGAAAAGAGCCAGCCAACTTTATCTGTACCATAGTGTTGAATGCTAAACAAACCTACTATTAAAGCAATGGCAATGATCAACACTACATCTGTAGAAAAAAAAAAGAAGAAAGTAAATTATGTTATATAGACTAGTGAGTTGCAGCCGCAGGAAGCACTTATATATAGATATAAAAAATAAATAAATAAATCTACAGCAGCAATGAGATACCTTCACTCAACTTGGGGTGATCCAAGTTAATCCCATCAACAGCCGAAAGAACTGTAAGAGATAGTATGGTTAAGCAACTATTTGATAGTTAAGAAAAATATTCATTCTAAGGCTTATTTATATAAATGTGTCCTACTATAAACAAGCTAAGAGCAAATTTGATTATTTGGATTTCATTCTATGCTATACATAATAGTATCTGTACCAGATTTACAAATCCTCTTTTAGGCTTGATATTTCCTCAGTCCATTACCAATCATGAATCTTTAGCCAAATTTAGTTTCTTTAATATTTTTTAGAACTTCAAAAAGCAAGAGAAGTAACTGGTCATGATGCTATAAAGGTGGTCAGTGTTTGAAGGTAGACATTGAGTTTGTTTCCTCTCTGCTGATGGTGTTTAATCTGTTTACTTTCATTTGCTAATTGTGCATAGTGAGTCTCATTCAGTGGTTAATCTGTTTATAATATAAGCATCAATAATGTCCAAAAGCATATGAGTTTCTAGCTGGACTACTGAAGAAGACTGACAGGTAAATAAAAGGCCCCAAGGATGCATGAAGAAATGTACTTGATATAGCTGGAGTGAGGATCCCATCACCAATCACCATGCAAGATCCAACAAGGACCAGAACAAGAAGTGCATGCTTCCTAAACGCTTGTCTCTCCAACCATCTCTTGGTTTTTGCAGCAAATGATTGTTCATGGAATGAAGAATGACTGTATGTTGTTAACTTCTCATCAGTTTGGTCATAATTAGGGAAACTCTTTATTTTTGCATGTCGACAAAGGAGTGAATACAGAGCAAAAGTTCCACCTGCAGTATAAGGCGACAAATTTAAAGGAACTAGCAGGTGCCTCATAATTTGTTTTCTATGAATGTCTTATAGAACAGTAAAGAAGTTGCTAGAAAAGAACAATTTACCTTGACCATTATCATTTGCTCTACTCACAATGAAGACATACTTGATGAGTGGAACAAGAGTAAGAGAATATATAATCAACGAAAGAACTCCTATCACATCCTCAGGTTCTGCAATTCCACGAGGAAATGTGTTGTAGAAAACATACAAGGGAGATGTCCCTAAATCTCCATAGACCACTCCAAGACTCTGGAATGCGAGTTGCATAAGCACTAGGGTTGGAATTTCCTAGAGGAAACAACACTGGATCAACAAGGAGAATTTTTTTGGAATTAACAATTAATACAAAAATCCTAAGAGACTCTCCAGATTTTTCTTATCTTCAAATAGATATCTACATCTCATGTCACAAAACTGCTTCAAATATAAAGTACTTAAAAATGCAAATTCAAACTGTGACATGGAACTATAACATATAATAAGTGCTCCCACATATGGGATAGAGGATAAAATCATAAGCACATGAATATAACTTATATAGCACTCCCAAATTTCCCCTCAAAAGCAAAATGCAAATTTACCTTGTTCCTAGACATACTTTTAAGCCTCATGGCTTCCTCATCCATTGGTTGATCAAGCTTTTGATCCAAATTCCACATACTACCTCTATGATCACCAGTTTCCTCATCAATCTCCATTCTTGAAGCCACTTTGCAGCTCTTTTACAAATATGATTCTGACCCTTTTTGTGCTTTAGCCAATCAACCCCTCCAATGCGCCTCTCTCTCTGATTAGTCCAGACTCTCATATTCTTAATCCTTTTCCATTTTTCTCACATACCCATGAACCAAAACAAAGAAATGAACAAAACCCAGAACTGGTTTTCAGGCCATGCAAGGCGAAGCAGTTGGTTTTTTAGGGCTAATAAATTCTCATTATCTTTCCTCCAGAGGAAGCCATTGAGAGAGCTTCCTCTGGAAATGAATAACATACATCTCTGCCACGTCCTTGTACAGTATGGGAATTTTCCTTTTTTCACACCGAAAATGGATGATAGCCTTCCATCTTTAGCAAAAAGTGCTCCGTTTTTTAGGCTTCTAATTAAGAAAAAGTTTAAAAGACAAAATAGAACTTTTACTTATTTGTGTATACCAAGTTGTAATATGGAGAAAGATTTATAGTCCTCGACTCGTATGTGTGTATATATATATATTAAGTAACAATAATTAATTCGTTATATGTATATTCAATAGTAAAAGTAAGTAATATTAATACTTAATCATATGATATAATGACAATTCAGGTACTTAATCATATAATCATATTTTAATCTAAAATTGTGTCGTATGATCATTATATCATATGAATATGATCATATGATATAGGTATTATCATTAGATACTTAAGAATTGTTAGATCATATGATCTAAGATTTAAGATCATATGAATTGTTAAATCTTGTTTTCTATTATTTTTTATTTATTTATTCTATTAATTGTTAAATCATATGATCACATGATAATACTTAGAAATTAGGATAACTATGACTCATAATGATCATACTTATTATAGATAATCTCATAATTTTATTTATTTTTTTTTTTTTGAGGTGAAAAAAAGGAAGAAAAATTACGAGATTATCTATAATAAGTGTGATCATTATGATTCATAAATATATGAATTATAATTTATAAATATATATAATTACAAATTCATACTAATACAATGATTAAATATCTATATACTTAGATTTAACAACTAAGTTTGATTTAAGATTCAAGTATCTAACAATTCTTAATCATACTTTTTTTTTTTTTTTTTCTTTTCTTAATCATACTTAGATGCAATGATTGAGTATATAGATTACATATACAATGACAAGGCGATTCATATAATCCCAAATTAAGTGATTAGGATTGGAATCAATAATGTGTTAATTACAATCACAAATTAAGTATTATTAGTATTTAGATCATATATATATACAATGATATATATTATCAGATTTTTTTTTTGACATGTTCGCACAAGAAAGGGGGAGAGAGATTCAAACTAGTGACCTCCGCTTCATTAGGCGTAATCTTAACCCATTGAGTTACCTCTTGGGAATATATATATATATATATATATATAAGGGATATGTATTATCAGAATTGAGAACACATGATCATATGATCTAACACTGTGTCATATAATCATATAATCTAAGTATTATCATTAGACTAAAAAATATATATTAAAGTTATTATTTTGAAAAATGTGTCACCAACTCATTGATGGTGACACATTTTTTTTGTAAACAAAAAAAAAAACTTTACCTTTCTTTTCTTAACGTGGGTTACAGTAAGAACCTTGGAACTATAATTTCTCTTCCCAAAAAATACGCCCCTCAACTCTTCTCTTAAGGCAACCACTTCTCTCTTTCCACGTAATGAATATGTTGCTATATAATTTAAAAAATTTAAATGAAATGGTATTATATACACCCCTAGATGTAATTATCAGGTTTTTAGTGTCGATAAATTCAACGTCATCATATTTTGTTGTAAGTTTTAGGTCTAGAGTTGAGTCAGAGTAAAACGGCTACATCTTTTGAGATGAAGGTAAGCTTGGTGGTGTTGGAAATTTGAATAGAAGAATTACAACTTTGTATTTCACGAATTTTTTTCAGTTTTAATGTTTACTAGGTCAAAATAGGTTGTCAATAAAACTGTAAAAATCTGAAACTAAGATATTAAAGATCCATTTTTAATGAAAGCATTCTTGTTCAAGCGAGAATGAGTGTTGAAAAACTAATACGACTCCAAAACACACCCGATTTAATGTTCACCAAGTGTTTAAATAATTATATGCGGAAATAAAAATAATCAATCACAAACACAGAGATTTGGTTATTAAAGATCCATTTTTAAATCTGAAACTAAGATATTAAAGATCCATTTTTAATGAAAGCATTCTTGTTCAAGCGAGAATGAGTGTTGAAAAACTAATACGACTCCAAAACACACCCGATTTAATGTTCACCGAGTGTTTAAATAATTATATGCGGAAATAAAAATAATCAATCACAAACACAGAGATTTGGTTATGAAGAGGAAACAATTTAAAGAACTATTTAAAATGTAAAACATTTTCGGGGCAACCAAACCCAGGAAATTAACTAAATCAGTAAAATAATGATAAATATCTCAATGTTGAAGACTTACATAAACTATGCACTTGACATTTACGTATACCAAACAAGTGACTTACTTATCCGCTATCGCAGTAGTTCTCTCATAACATCTGGATTGTTCCTTCTACGTAATCTTCCTTCACCGGACCTCCGGTTGATTTCAATTGCTTTATGACTGACGATAACTCTACGAGAGAATTGACACTTTATGGCAAATACTCTCTTAGCACAAATCTCTCGAACTCTAAGCAGAATTTGTACCTATACCCCTCTGTATAGTTTCATATATATAGTCTATAGACTCCTAATCTAATTACAATACAAACTCTATTGAGAATAGACTTAGTAGCTATGGGGCATTTGGATAGTCAGTAAGCTCGTCGGACAAGAACTAGTTTCTTCGTAAAAATTACTTGAAATACACTAGGCGTCCGGACGACAAGAATGAGCATCCGCTAGGTTAAAATCGCTGACTCTAGTTCTCTCGTAAAACACATCCGGACGGCTTGCAGACGAGGCTTCAGACGAAACACTCTGTGATTCATCGTTTTAACTCACTTTTGTTAGATCGCACACTGCACATTTAAATAAACATGTTAAGTACAAATATTTTGTTCACACGAATCCAGTCGATTCAAAATAAGAACTAACAAGTGTCATGTTTCAGAATGATTCGATTGCAATCCGAATTGAAGCCTAATCAAATAGAAAATTAAAAGTACTTCTAGGGAGCCTTGTTTGCAAGCCATTTGAAGGGCATTTGAACGAAAGAGCCACATAATGCTCTGATTAAAGAGTCATTTGAAGCGTGTCTGATAAATTTCTGAAACCTTAGATCTCGTTCAGACAAGAATAAGTTGTGTTCAAATGAGATTGCGACAAATCATGAAATCCTAGCTAACTTAGTCTAAAAAGTCATGTTTTGTCCCCTACTATATAAGCCTTATAACCCACGACTTCCACACACCTAGAGAGACATTGTTTCATTGTTAATAAGAGAAGTTAACCATTGTTTTTTTAGCCTAAACAGATTCAAAACTTCTCTTTGTTTCATCTTTGCCATTCAAACCACTAAAAAACCTACAACCACCAAACGGACAGTTCATTCAAGAAGGTGGTCTATGTAGAAGAAAGCCATAGGTTTTCAAGCAACTGCGGTGAGAAGTGAAGCTTGTGGGGATTACAAATCGGGTCTTTGACGTTGCAAAAGTTTGTACGTAAGAAAAATCTATAGCACGTCTTCCATAATGAGTTGTCTGCCCCGAAGTAGTTTTTCTTTTTCTTAAAAAGTTCCCACTTCGTTACCAAAAGTTTTGTTTTATTTTTTACACTCTTTTTCTTTCATTTTGCTGAATAAAAAATTCACCAACAGAAAGAAAGAAGGTTCAATGCATCAAGAGAGAAGGCAAGGCTGCAAGCAGCCATACGAATAACACTTTGGTTGATTACAAAAAAGTTAAAATCATACTCAAAACTGATACAAACAAACAAAAAGACAGATCCCGCTAACTCAGTATGTTCTCTGGAACACCCCCACCTTTCAGAAAGCTTCTTGTTGTGGTATGAGTATTTGAAACCATTACAGCCAATTTGCTTGTATCTCAGGTGAGCAATGTTACCCTCTTCTCACAAAGTTGACACTGGCATCAACAGATTACTATGAGTATGGATAGAACCAGCACATCATACATATAATATCTGGCCAACATTCAAGAGACTCTCTTGAGGAACATTGAAGATGGCACTGTTTTCTCTGCATATCTTCCTAAGAAATGCATATATGTAATCAATGGCTATCTTCTTGTAGAACTTTGAATCCCTCCTAGCCTTCACTATTGAATTACCCAATATGTGCACCACCCCCACATCTCTACAAGTATTCAAGAATTCTAACTCATCAATCTCAATCTGGCTGCTTGCTCGACTGTATGACCTGATCGTGTTGTTTCCATGTGATGAAGAGTTAATGAGCACAATCGAGTCCTCTGACGAGACTGTAATGCCCAAATCAGAGTGAGCTGTCTTGCCATTATCATTATCGAGGGTGTTGCTTGACCGTGCGGTTTGCTCACCATCTAAACCAGACAAGTCTGAGTCTGAACACCCTTCCATCAAGGACTCATAACGAACAAACAGGAAGAGGCTATCAAAGAGCTTTTTCTCAAATTCATGGTCTTTCTTATGGAGGTCTTGATAGCCATATCTTGCAACACATCGGAACATATGAAAATTTTTGGGTCCAATCCGCTTTACAAGGAACCTCTCTTCTTCTGGGACCTTGTGGACAGGAAGGTACTTCACACAGACAAACAAAACGACAGAGTGAATTGCAGGTAGGTTGGTGATGAAGTGGGAAAAGATGTGGGGTACACCACTTGCAAGCTCAGTGTACACAAGTCCTATCCCGGGGACACGGACAAGTCCTAGACTGGGGCCAAGCCCGAGAATCCATGCCATGGAAACCTTACTGTGAAACTCAGTCTCAAAGCGTTTCACTGTACCATAATGCCAAACGTACATGATGATAAAAAAGGCTGCTGCAATCACAAGAGGTACCCAACCACCTTGATTCACCTTCAGTAATACAGCAGAAAAGTAAGTGCACTCCACAACCAGTGATAATCCAGTGAAGATCAGCACAACTATCCAATGGCAGCGCCACACCAGCGTCATGATTAGAGTCATAAGCAACGTGGTTACCAGCATGACTATCACAACTGCTGTCCCTGTTGTGAAATAAAAAAGGAGCAAAGTTAAATTCAGAATAGACCAAGTTGAACAATATTTGCCAGGTAGAATAACCCTAAAATAAAAAAATCATCTGCTTCACATCAATCACTGGATACTATTCATACAAGAAACTGGTTCAATTTATTTGCAAAAGAAAAGAAAAAAACAAGAATGATACAGGAGAAAAAGAAACAATTCTACAAATAGATGTCAGTATGAGTATACAGAAATTTAATGGGATAATACAAGAAATTGTCAATGAATAGATTAAATGAGAAGACAGTTGATATGAAGATTGTTAAACTTGTCATTTTCCATAAACATAGATGATGTAGATCTTCCGCCCTTTTATTGTTAGGTTTGTGGTGGTCTATTTTGATGATATTGTCATTTATAAAACTAACCTTGATGAGCATCTTCAGCGTTTAGGGAGAAGTTCTTTGCTACCATAGCCAAGTGTTCATTTATGACGGATTATGTTCTATTTCTGGGGCTATGTGGTGTCAAAAGATGGTTTGTCAATGGATGAGTCAAAGGTTGTAGCCGTCAAGGAATGGGCATTACCTACGACATTGCATGGGGTGCGGAGTTCTCATGGTTTAGTGTTGTTCTATCAATGCTTCTCATTCATGGTTTTAGCACTATCATGGCACCAATCACAGATTGCATTAGAGCTGGGAAATTCTCTTGGAGTGATGAGATCACTGTGGCATTCAAGCAAATTAAGAAGAAGTTGAGTAACACTCTTGTTCTAACATTACCAAATTTTTCAGAACCATTTGAGTTGCATTGTGATGCACTAAAGGTTGGAATTGGACTTGTTCTGAGTCAAGGTGGAAGATTGGTAGCTTATTTCAGTGAGAAGTTGAGCAGGTCAAAGCTCAACTATAGCAACTATGACTTGGAGTTATATGTTTTGGTTCAATCCTTGAAACATTGGAGTCCGTACTTGGCAAGTTAATCTTCTATTTAAACTATAAAGTGTTGAAGCATCTTCATAGCCAAGATAAACTTTCATCCAGACATGTTGGATGGGCAGCGTATGTTCCACAATTTTCTTTTGTGACAAAGCATAAGTTTGGAGCTTTGAATAAGGTGGCAGATGTGCTTAGCAGGAAGGCGACTTTATTGACTACTATGAGGACTCAGGTACTTGGGTTTGACTTATTTTAAAGATTCTTTATCTACTGACCCATATTTTAGCTCTATTGTGAGTGACGTGACAGCTAGGGCATCAGGATGATTGCGCCATACATGACAGGTTTCTTTTCAAAGGAAATAAATTGTATGTCACTGAGGGTAGTCTTTGCTTGAAGATTATTCAAGAGAGCTACACAATGAAGGTCATAAGCGACGTGAGAAAACACTGAAGAATATAGCAGATCAATTCTATTGGCCAAACATGAGGAAAGAAGTTACAAAGTTTGTGGAGGGATGCTGGATTTGCCAAGTGTCCAAGGGTACAACCACTAATGATTGGTTGTAAATGTCACTTCCCATTCCAGATCAACAGTGGATGAATGTGAGCAAGGACTTCGTTTTGAGATTACCAAGGATACAATGATAGCAACTTAACGTTGCCACATCGAACCAAGAGGGCTCATCAGCCTAACCCAAAATACTTGGCACTTGAGAAGGACACAACTAAGCAAGGAGCAAGAGTTTACGTGGATAAGCAAGAGAAGGTAGCAGCCCAAGGTGTCAACATGCAAGAAGTTGGTGGGCAGCAGAGTCCTAATTCTACTTTACTTTCTAGTCGGAATCCTAAGTCTAGATGTAATAGTTTTACTTCTACAATTAGGACTATTGTAACGTCTTCAACTAGGTCTTATATTAGTCGGCTTTTAAGTAGTATAAATAAGAGGTAAGGAACAAAGCATTGAGAATTATTAAGCTAAAGCTTATTGGTGGTTTATCTCCAGCCCCAATTGGAGTATTTGTGGTCTCTCCTACCCGAAAGGAACTATTATATCTAGCATATTTCTGTTCTTTGTTGTGGGGTTCCATCATACAATGAGGTAATGACTCCATCTTTGTTGTGGTTGATAGGTTTTCTAAGATGGTTCACTTTATTGCTTGCAAGAAAACTTCCGATGCGGTGAATGTAGCTCAATTGTATTTCCGGGAGGTTTATCCACTTCATTGATTGCCATTGTCCATTGCTTTTGATCAAGATCTCGATATCTTAGCCATTTTTGGAGATGTTTGTAGAGATTGTCCAACACTGGTCTCGATCTTAGTAGCGCTGATCATCCTTTAACCGATATGCAAACGGAGGTGGTCAGCCGATTGTTGGGAGGTTTCCTTAGGAGCTTGGTTGGTGATCGTCTCAAATCTTGGGATCATAAGCTATTTCAAGCTGAGTTTGCCTACAATTGATCGACAAATAGGAGCACCAGTTTTAGTCCTTTCTTTATTGCCTTCCTCATGTGCCATTGGATTTAGCACTTGTTCCTAATTTTTTTTTTTTTTTTGACATGTCCACACAAGAGGGGGAAGGGGGGATTCGAACTAGTGACCTCCGCTTCATTAGGCATGGTCCCTGCCGATTGAGTTACCTCTTGAAAACCACTTGTTCCTAATTTGAAGAGGGCAAATGCTAAAGCTGAAGATCTTATTGTTTAGATTTAGAAAGTTCACAAAGCTACAGTTCAGAAGTTGCAAGTCTCAGTGGCCAAGTACAAGGCAAATGCCAACAAAAAGCGGCGTTTTGTGGAGTTTGATGGAGATTTATGTGGGTTGCAGATTATGGAAAAGATAAATCTTAATGCATACTGATTTTGAAGCTTCCAAACCATATCAAGACATCCCATGTGTTCAATGTAAACATATTGTTCCATACACGGGAGACTCATTTGATGAGGATATCAATTCGAGGGCTAATTCTCTTCAACTCAGGGAGTTTGATGTAGATCAAACGGGGTTCAACTTCATGAAGAAAATAAGAGAAGACATGCACATTCAAACGAGGCCACTGGGTGAGTTTAGGACGGACTTCCAAGGAGTCTTGGTTGATGGCTGATACCCATTCAACCGAGGTGACTTCCCGAGAGGCTCAGTTGATGGATGGTTGATGCCCATTCAAGTTATTCAACCAAGTGTTGCATCTTAACAATCTAAGACGTTTTGTCGCTAGCTGGTCGAAGCTCGTTCAACTGAGGACTTCATTTCAAAGTTCAGTTCAAACATGACTTTTGTACGTTCAAACACGCTTTGGCAGTTTCATTTTATTTTGCTTTCCTAGTAGGGTTTGGAATTGTTTTTCTATATAAACTCACTTAGGACGGCCTTAGCTGCAATTTATGTTTATTGTTATCAATTTTCAATGACAAACACTCAAAGGTTAAGTTTTCTCCTATTTTGCCTCAAATCCTTGATTTCGTTTTTGGTTTTGGGAAGAGTTGTGAGTATTACACCACACTGCATCAGTAGTCCTTTCCATTCCGTTCCTTCAGTAAATATTCACATGACTCTGTATTCAGTAGTTTGGTCATAATGAGGTTTTGTCAAACTGTAAAGCTTAAGACTAATTTGAACCTTATTATCATTCCAGCACTAAACCCTCTCTAAGGAAGCATTACTTTCTATAAGGGCTTGCAAGTAGAAAACCAGCTCTGAACAGGAAAGTCACTCAAAGACGAAAACCAAATCTGATTCACAACGCTGGCCCAAACTCTTTTGAACCAGCAAGAGAATATCTTGTCTGATATTTGAGCATTATAAGCAGATCTTCAACTAAATCAGGAGATTCCAAATTTTTAATTATTCCATCCAGAAAATACGAACTTTATTCATTCATGTCACATCACCACTGCTGTTAATCATGATCTCCAAACTTGTTTAGAAATCTACAAGTCCTTGGCTACGTTTGGCAAATGCTTCTTCTTCCCCTTTCTTCCAAAAAAGTCAACTTAATTTCTTCACATTGCCAAACAACTTTCTTCACTTTTCTCTCACAAAAAATGTAAAACTCATTTCACCTTTATATCACATTAATCAATTCCTTCTCCATTTTCCTCTCAAAATTACCAAACACACCCTTATGTCCCCAGCTCCTGTTTTTCTCCTTTTTTGTTTTTTCTCTCATCCCCCTTTTTCCTTGGGTACCTCATATTAGGTTTTGAATGCTTTACAATTGCCAACATTTACCCAAAGCAAGCTCAATTTTCCTATTGTTTTATTCACCATTTTAGCAACTTTATCCAGCTTACTTTAATCTTTCTTTCAGGCCTAAGACTACACTTCATATGGTATTCTAATTTTAATTTTATTGTAATGGAGTTCTTCTCAGAATATGATCATCAACTAACAAGCAAGATGCGGAGCCCCCCACAAACAACCCCACCCCAAAGGATCCACCTTAATCTGTTGATGGACAATAAATACAAAATTAATTTGGTTAAACAAACTTCTTATAATTGATCCAAACAATCAAACTGAGTAGATGACAATCTAATGCAAGTATTCCAAGTACAAACTATTCCGATCGCACATAAGAAAGTATTACACTAAAATAGTGGGAAACCAAACGAGTTTGGACCATATGAGTAATCAAGATCCATCATAAGATCGAAATCCATTAAACGTGTTAAAAGATCAGTATATTTCGCGATCATTATAAGGGATTACTTCTATTGGTATAAGGCACGCGTATGTAAGCATGTAAGTTCAAACCTTTATTTAGATATATCATGCCAAATATGTTCTGTTTCTTTCATAACAGCAAAATGACAATGCAACTTCTTGAGTATCTTGGGCCTCAAATAAAACCAGCCTCAAGATTATGACATCATAAGAAAGTTTAAATCTAGGAAGGAAAAATACAATATAACACAGCCTTAACTTGACATCAAAGACAGAGAGAGATGCTATCTATTTATGAAACTACTTATGTGCTCCTCAGTCATTCAAAAGTGAAAAAAAAAAAAACAGCGGAAGCTACTTTTTCTAGAATGCAAGCAAAGTAGCTTGCATGTGTTCCTTTTGGGCGTAGACAAATAATTCAAATGTTAAGGCTTTTACTGCATTAGATTAGAAGTGTATGGTGGATTTTTTTATTGAAACAACTGCATAAAAGTATATGCCATTTAACAATAATATATTTTGCATAACTGAAAGATGGAATAAATGAACTTTGCAATATTCAACAGAGGATAGACATAGTGACATACCAGAAGCATTTCCAATTTGGGTTTGATTTCTGAATCCAGCTGTCACCGCAATGCAAAGAATCATAAGGATCCAATTAATATCGGGAATATATATCTGGTTAGGGAAAGTCTTTGAGGTATGTACAACTTTCACTCTTGGGAAACAGCCAAGTGCAAGGGCCTGCTTAATTAATGAAAAAGTTGCAGATATTGTGGCCTGACTTGCAACAACAGCAGCTGCAGTTGCAACAAGAAACACTGGCCAATATATGCTATCTGTAGAACGGTGAAAAATTGGCATCTGTCAGACAAACCGTTACCGCATAGAATGGAAATCATCACTCTGAAAGAAATTATAAGGATAAATTTTATGTAATGCTTAAACCTAACTGACTTCTACTTTACATTAGTCCCATACCTTCAATCCTTTACAACTACTTATGAATGTTCCACAATGATTGTGAAGCTCCTTCGGACTGATACTAGAACAACAAAATGAGCTACTGCTACCGTATTGTTAACAAGAAAAACTTTTCTCCAACTATCTTATTCTACTAGTTATATCATTTAGTATTTTTAATCACTTTTTCTCAAATTATATTTTTTTAATCTTGCCCCCTGTGAGCTAAATCTTGGCTCCATCATCGACTATTCTATAAACTTTTTTTTTTATCAGTAATGGAAAACTTTTATAAAGCGTAAGACGCCTTTAAGTACATTGAGAGTATACAAAGGAAAATACCTAACTAAAGTGAGCCAAAAACAAAACCCGCAAACAACAAAACATCTAAAACCCGAGACCCACATGCAACACGCAACGCTTAACGCTAAAAGAAGTGAGTCTTGCCTTTCTCACACCTTGATGATGCACATGTAGATACATAATTAATGGAGCATTCTAAGTTCAAAAGCTCACTTCTACCTCTGGAACAAACACCCTTAACCTCTCATGCATGATCCTCTTCAATGGCTGTCAGGAGAGCTACAGTCTGATTCTCATTCCCCTCACACGAAAGCCACACCACTAGGCCAATATCCTTAACAAAAAAAATAGCCCATTCCAAGGGAGTAACGGGAGGAAAAATACCGAGGGGTCGAAAAATCCCCAACCTCCTCATCATCCCTTCCAACCAGCACCGGCGACAAGACCAAACCTGATGGAGAATACTAATCATCCGGCAATTTCTAGGGGCAAACCAAACCCAGCTCAGGCAAACAATTACACTAGGAGAATACTCCCGGAGGTGTGTGGCCACTTAATGAGACAAAAACTTGTTCTCCAAGTTTTGGTCTCTAGGTCTAACAAGCCCTATTTAAGGAGTGTTCACGTGTAGTTAGAGCCCACACTCTTGGCCTTCAATAGACATTGAGGACAAGATCAAGGGAGTTTCAAAGAGCATGAAAACCAATTTTTAAAGTTGCACAATTCAAGGTATGTCATTCTTGCTTTAACTTTGTGCTTCAGTGTTTATTTTGAAAAGTTTGTGATACATGCAACAAATGAGGTTTTGTTCCTATTTTCGTATGCCACTCTTGATGTGTTTGTGATGCACATTGGTTTCCAACATTGGGCTGCCAAGTCCAAGTGCAAATATCCAAGTCATTATTGCAGCCTACTCACACAAAAACACTAGAGGCTACATTTGTACCCAGGTCACAATCTCAAGACTCTGCTTTTAAGGACAAGCATAAGGTAAATCCTTTTTTTACTTTGCCTCTATCATATTTATGATCATTATGTATCTGGTCACAAGCCCTGAGAAAGAGTGATGGTGGGTTGACGGTTCAAGTTATTCTACATTCCATCTTAATAACAAGTCTCTGCATGACTTCTTAATGTCCCCATTACTCAGGCATAAAAACTTTAGGTTTTCACAGTTTTTTTTTTTTTAATTACAGAGTAAAGATCATAGAACAAACCTGGAATAGAATGATAAAATGCACCCACGACATTATCTGGGTTCTTCAAAAGATATGCTGCTTGTCCGGAATAGGCTAAAAGAAGGCAAGGAAATACAATTACTGTGAAAGCAATCTGTATGGATGAAACTGGGAAATGGGATAGGTCGGCAAAAAGTGCCTCCGTTCCTGTAATAGTTCACAATTAGTCAAGGGAATAAAATTCACCAGTTTTATACGTGATTTTCATGAAATTAAATGGGCAAAATAATTTTAATTAAATCAAAAAAGAAAAAATAGATCAACTGCCAAAATAAAAAGTTTACCTGTTATACTAAGCATAATACCTCCAAGGGATGTCCAACTGTCTCTCCCTCCCCTTCTAAAGTAACGATATATACACACTGGAGAAAAAGCTTTCAAGACACTGCTATCATATCTCCAAATATTGAACATGCCAATACCTCCAATTAAGATAAACCAAACGAGCACAACTGGGGCAAATAACCAACCAACTTTATCTGTACCGTAGTGTTGCATGCTAAATAAACCTACTATTATAGCAACAGCAACAAGCACAACTACATCTGCATCACAGTAATGGTGAATGTTATAAATTGTTAGTACACTGAATATGTGAAAGAGCTGAAGATATAAGGAAGTAAATAAAGACAATGCTTTGACTCAGGAGCATGGAGATACCATTATTTATCACGGGGTGACCCACATTTATCCCGCCAACAGCAGATAGAACTGCAAGAGATTGTATGGTTGGTTAAGCATTTTTAAGGAGAGAACTGACAATAACAATTACCTTGTAATTTTGAAAATTTTGGCCCTTAGACATATTTTTTATAAGTAAAAGGATTTCATCAAATACCTAAGGCTGCACCCAAGTGTGCAAGAAGTATACAAGAGAAACACCTAAATAGAAAAAGAAAAGGGATAAAAAAAGTCATGAAAACTAGAAATGTGCAAACAATCATAAATGGCTATCTACTAAAAAAGAGTATGGAAAAAAGGCCTTTAGCTCCACCACTGTCCTCCCACTGTCTTCAAAGTTCCGGTCATTTTTTTCGCTCCAAATGCACCACATCAGACATAGTGGGATCATCTTCCACAAATCTTCACTTTGGGAATTACCAATCTTCTTTCTCCAACAAGCAAGGAGATCTCTCACCCAACGAGACATGACCAACGCGAAGCCGAAAAGACAAAAAATAGAGTACCATAAGTCACTAGCTATCACGCAATGGAGCAAGAAGTGGTCAACAGTTTCCCCACTCTTCTTACACTTGAAGCACCAACCTACCATGATTTTCCGCTTTCTTAAGTTGTCCATTGTAAGGATTGAACCTAAACCGGCATACCGATCTAAGAAAGTCACTCTAAAGGGGCCATGCTCCACCAAATACACCTCCTAGGAAAGGGGTTGCTAACATGGAGGATTAAAACATTATAGAACGGTTTTACATCAAACAACCTTTTTTTGGAGGGGTTCCAACAAAGCTTGTCAGCACCATCATGTTCTAGCTTAATGGAATACAACTGTCGAAGAACCAGGAAAAGAATTTCAACTCCCAATCATGCGCCACTTTAACAAAATTAGTGTTCCACTGAGGAAAGCCATTAGAGAACTAAAGAGGATAAGCTACAGAAGCATCCTTAAGGCAGGCAATGCTGAACAACTTTGGAAATGCTGCCTTAAGGGGTTGTATCCCACACTACACATCGCGCCAAAATCCACTAGACTTTAAAGGAAATTGTTCTCTCGACCTCAATACGTGTTTTATATTGGATCAAGAAATCCCTTTACTAGGGACCAAATCCTTGAAGCTATGGCCAAAGTTCCAAGCTAAAATATAAAATTCTTATAGAAAAAAAAAATCCAGCATTTAGAATGAATGCCAAAATATTGCAATGCCAAGCCCTATTTGTGCATGAGTCTACAAGGATTTCATTTCACTAGTTCTATATCCATCTGCTCGATGGAAAAGAGAAACTCCCAAGCTGATAGACAAGAGAGTTAAACAACGTAATTAAAGCACTGACATTGAATAATTAAGGCATTCTGATGTCACATTTTGACTGTTCTAGATTTAGACTAAATAATTCCTCTATCTTGTCAGGTTCCAACAGAGTTGCTATCAAACCTTTTCAAAGCACATTTGAGTTTGGTAGATAGTTTCTGGAGGTATCAATAAAAATTTATGAAAAAAAGAAAGAAAAAAAAGTTTCTGATGACAGTCCTCCACAAGCCTCTTTGGTTAAATAAGATCATAGTAAACCAGTCATTTTCATTCAATTTGGGTCGTCAAAATGTAAAGGTAGTGTATTAGATTGTCTGTTTTCCAATAGAGAATTTTATTGGGTATGTATACTGTTGTTTTATAAGGAATAAGGATTCAATGCTGAGCTGGATAATAAAATTAAAAATTCTTGAGATCTGATATATTATTCTTATCCAATTTTTTTATATAAAAAAAAAATTGAGAAGGAAGAAACAGAAAAATGACATTTCTGAGCTTATCAAGCCTATATTGACTCATATATTTATATAGTATCAGTCTTAAATAATAAAATTTCAGAAGAAATGAAATGGTTTGATCTAAGACACCAATTTATTTAAGACTCTGGAGCATACGTGAAAACACAACAGATTTACATATTTACTTTTGGTGAAAAGAGAAAGTGTCCACTCATGTCTTCAAACAGTTATACAAAGTAAAATATTTCACCAAGATTAATGCTACACTTACTCCCACTTCCTTACACCAATTTCCCCACACCCATATGTGTGACTTTTAAAACCACCATTGAATATGAGATAGATCTTTATTGGATTTTAATCCAATGGTGGTTTTAAAAGTCACCTATGGGTATGAGGAAATGGGTGTAAAGAAATGGGAGTAAGTGTAGCATTACTCTTTCACTAAAGAGCTGAGAATATATCAGTACAGTGTTGCCAACAATAATGGTATTCACGACAATGTGTTTTCTGATATTCTTCAATTAGGCACAATACTAGTTCAAGACCAAACATGCTTTTTGACATTTTCTTTTGGCTTCCAAAAGAAAAGGTAATTCTAAGATTACTTTAATGGTGCAATAAGAATTAACTATACTACAATCTTTTTTTGTCCTCTATCAAATTATTAGTACTTCCAATCATATCTGCATAAGTACTAACAATTGCATGGGCAGACTCTGACCACCAGCCTGACTCAGTGGCAAATGCAACACTAAGTGACGTTCATGTCCATTTCCTCCTATCTGTGGACACAAGTACAGTACTGCTGAACCATGTTCTTATATTTCATTTATTGTTTGCATGATCTCAATCAGTGGTCCATTGTGTTGTAGCAAACACACACTTTGTATCACAAAGAATCTGTTCATTTGTCAATAGACTACTAATAAAGATAGATGGGAAGATTTAATGGCCCAAGGATTCAAGCATGAAGGATACATACCTGATATGGCTGGAGTCAGGATCCCATCCCCAATCACCATGCAAGAGCCAATAAGTACGAGAACAAGAAGAGCATTTTTCTTAAATGCATTTCCCTCCAACCATCTTTTGGTTCTTGCAGCAAATGACTGTTCAGCAGGGAATACAGAACAGCTATAAGTTGTTAGCTCCTCATCAGTCCGATCTTGGTTAGGAATAATCTTTATGTTTGCATGTCGACAAAGTAGCGAATAAAGAGCAAATGTTCCACCTGTGGTGTATAAGTTCAAGGAACTTTGTGACTCATCAGCATCAAATAGGGAAATATGCCTCATCATGATAAGAGATGATGAGCATTATGCCATACCACCATTGGAAGCATGTCGTTAAAAGTGTTCAAAGTACATCAGGGGATCGCTGAGCATAGATTTTTCTAGATGGATCTTATTTCAAAAAATAAGAAATAAAAAAGAAAACTCAAAAAATTAACCACAGTAAATCTTTACCTGCACAACCAGTTTGATGGAAAGCAGACAAGGAAAAATAATGTGGCAGTCTGGCAGATAACAGCAATATCAACATAGTAGTTTCTCTTTTTGTAATGGACAAGTGGTATGGTACTTCATATTAAATGAAAATATTTTTTTTATTTCTACCTTCAATGCTTTCAAACAATTCATTTTTGCAATTTCCTTTATATTCTTCCCAACCATAAACTCATAATGTACACACTCCACCCACATGATGGAATAACATTGTTTTATAAGTAATCGAAATATCATTAAAAGCAAAAAACGCTATACTCAGGTAGACAATGAGTATATAGGAGAAATACCTAGCTAGAAGGAGGAAAAAAAAACATGAAAATTAAGCACTCAGGGAACTACAAATGCAGCAGTCCAAGTATAAAGAGAAAAAGAAAAAATGACCGAAGCTCCGAGCAACGTCTCTCGTGGTCCTCAAATTTTTTTCCCTCCAAAGATACCACAAGAGGTAAGAAGGCACCATCCTCCACACAACAACACTCCAAGTGATGCCTAGTAGTCCACCAGCATATATGATTCCTCCAAAGAAGGTGAAATCTAGTGCACCCTGGTTTCACTAGTTATGTGGGTGCATGTTGAAGTATTCATTACTGTACATTTGTACTTTAACATCTTCAACAATGTTACTGTTAAAATTGGCTCTGAGATAAGTGTTTTCCCCAAGAAAAGTGATATAAGAATTGTCAAAAATCAAATTTAACAGAAGGAGAAAAAAACAAAAAAGAAATGCATGACATCCACCTCAACGTGTTCCTTTCACTGATGATGAATGACACCACATAAAAGGCAAAAGGCCATAATAGCATCCATAAAGCCCAATTGTTTGTATCATTAGATATTGAAATTTTTTTTAATATTTATTGTGTCAAGTGGTTCAAAATAATACTATATAATTTCCGAAGGTTAATATGTGAATGAAATAGAATTGCAATTAGTAACTTGGAAGATAAATATTAATATACCTTGACCATTGTCATTTGCTCTACAAACAATAAAAACGTATTTGAGGAGTGGAACAAGACTAAGGGAATATATAATCAATGATAAAGCTCCAATCACATCCTCTGGGTCTTCAACTCGAGCAGGAAATGTGTTGTAGAAAACATACAAGGGAGACGTGCCCAAATCTCCGTAGACTACTCCAAGGCTTTGAAATGCAAGTTGAAGAACCAATGATGCTGAAAATTTCTGAGGGAAACAAAGGTGAATCAGCAAAAAGAGTAATATTACAATATATATATGGCAAACAAGACTTTAATCAGAAGAATTTATCCTACAAAATTCATGAATTCTTTTCAATTTCATTTTCTTTATCTTTGGACTAGCGAGCGATAAGCAAACAAAAAAAAATTGGCATAAGAAATTAGAATGGTTCAAAGCCTTTGCAATTTGAATTTTGAGTTAGATTTTCAATTTAAGTTTGAAATAGTTCATTCCTGTAAAGTGTTTAACAGAAAGAGAGAAAGAGACAAGAGAGTCTCAAAAAAGGTAAATGCATCAAACCTTTTCCTTGTACATGTTTCTGAGCCTCTTAGCTTCCTCTTCCATGGGCTGATCAAGCTTCTGATCCAAAATCCACACACTACTTCTTTCACCAATGGCTTCATCAGTCTGCTCTCTTGAAGCCATTTGCATCTCTGTTAAAATGATTCTTCCTTTTTCCACCAGTTAATCTCTCTGGATACGCTTTCTCAATTCTTACTGATCTTTTAAATATTTTGTCTGAAATGAAGCCCACAAAATTTGTACATCAAGCCTGCACAAAATCCAGTTCCATATCCTTAATCTCAATTACATAATATTGTAGAGAATTTAATTTTCAATTTTCATCTTTACTTTGTAAAAGAATTGAGAACAGAAGCAGAGTTCTCAAGTTTTTCTTTATATCTTAGCAAACATTGTATAGGCCAAGCAGGTTTGATGATGTACAAGATCACTCATTGAGGAAAGCTATAACATATAACCACATCTTAAAATACCCAGTCTATTTCATATTCTTACTAATCCCATGCAATATAATGATAAGTACTAATCCCATATTTTAACTAAGTTTAAGACTCCAGATGATTCTGAACATAATTTCTTCAGGTAGAACCTAAAATGGACACGGAAACAGAACAAACACCAAATTTTAACAGAATAACTGGGGATTCCCGGGATTCGAACGCTAGACCATTTAGAAAAACAAGGCTTTGATATCATGTTGGAACCCATTAGTCCCAGAAGCTTAAGTCATTAGGAGGTGGACTAACACTGTAAATCGAGCATACAAGACGAACCCTTTGTGAAAAACAGATGAAAACTGACACTGACAGTCAATGATTTTATGGAAGTTGATGATTATGAAATGTTAAAACCAATATCAATTCTTATATTCTGCATGTTCTTCTTATAAATTGCCACATAATACTGGGAAGATATACGTAAAGCTTCTTTTGACCACATAGGAAGTTAGGAACTGATGCAGATGGTTCTTCAGATCCATTTGTGCTTTCCTAATCTCAAAGTAGAACAATATTGATTCTGATACGCTTTAACAACGGTTGACAGATGGGATCCACCGATTATCATGGAATAAAGACCACCTCAGATTGGTGATGGAAGAAGTAATCAATGTAACCAAGAGTCTATCACTTGGTGAGCTGAAGATCATAAATCAGAAATGACATAATAAACTGAAAGAAGAAAATGAATCAACTCATGAAACATGTTTAAATTCTAAAAAAATTGAATGCTATTCTGAACCAATTTTCACATTAAGAACAAGTCTTCATTTGAAATCCATGCTCACATTGAACTCAAAGATGAAGCCCACGAAAAACTTTTTATAAAGGACCAAAACTACAAATCATATCTAGTTCCCAAATCCAACAGATTACTGAAGCCCACTTCTATAAATTTGACAAGTACCTCAAATCTATGCCTGCAATGAGCTGTTAAGTCCACCAATAAAGTTGCAACAAGTTTAAAATGAACCAATACCAAAGCTTTGAACTTTAACTCAATGCAAACAAGCTCATATAGTGATATAAACAAGATGAAAAAAAAAACCCCAATTGCCAATCACACAGCTAGAACACCTCACATATTTCAAAGCAAAAACAGAAAAGGAGAAAGAAGAAGAAGAGTCATTGCTATTACTTGCTTGCTCGTCAGTATTCCCAAGTGGGTTTAGCCTGACAAGAGGCTCAAACCCAACCAATGGATCAGTAATCAAAACCCAGAAACTCAATTGAAGATAGAACAGCTCAAGAACACTACACATTTAATTCAAACCAAAAAAGGAAAAAACTTCATGCCCATTACTCATTTTTCACCTGTAAGTCCACGTGAGTTATGAGTCTTTCTCGTACTCTTTTGGTCTTTAGTTTATACTGGTGTGTGGTCCTGTACGAAAAAAATGTTTTGGGTTTTGTGTATTTTGATTTACATGCTCATCTCCGGTGCAATGAGATCTATGGCAGTGTGGGGTCCTCACTTCTTGACAGTTCGGCTCCACCTACTCTTCTCTCCCAACTGCGTGTATTACATGCAATGCAACGCAATGCGGACAATGAAATGCGTCCAATCTTGATTCAAAGATGAGAATCCTTACAATTTGTTTGTCCTAATTGTATAATCTAAGTAACCCCACACGTGAAAGTTGTGAAATTTACCACCCTTTAAGTAGGTAGGCCCACGAGGATAAAGATTTGTAGTAATTATTTGTTATGAATCGTTAGTAATAGTTTCAGAGAGATTTCATATTCGATTTACTTGTTCGAATAGGTAATGTGATGGCTTAATATTTTTGAAAGGGAAAACATATCATTTTCATTCATAAAAAGATTGCGAGCGAAAGCTCTTACAAACAGAGTAAAAAACTCTGAAGTAAATCATAACCGGACGGCTTAATATTTATTTGTATAGATATGTTCCATTTAAGTATTTCACATTGAGAATAACTTCAAAGTGGTATTTGCACAAAACTCTTGTTTTGTGCACACCATTTACTAATTGCCACATCAGCATAACACATAATAAGAAGATAAATACAATTACACCAAATTAATGAGAAAACCAGTTGACTAGCCAGACCCACGGGTTTGGTCGTTTTTCTATTGCCGAAGCTCCTTTTTCCGACCTTTAGGGTGATAAAATCCCTAAAAGTTTCGCTTTCTACCTCTAACCAGGGCCGGCTAGACCACTAGGCGAGTTAGGCGCTCGCCTAGGGCCCCCGGCATATTAAGGCCCCAAAAAATTTTAATAGGGCAAAAAAATAAAAAATAAAAAATTTAAGGCCCAAATTTTTTTAATAAGGCCCAAAAAAAGATCGTCATCAAAATTTAATGCCTCTAATCATAAAAAAATGTGTAATTTAAAAGGCCTCAATTTCATAAGGCCCAATTTAATAAGGCAAGAACCCAATTAAAAAAAATAGTAAATATCTCTCACTTACACGTAGTATTGGCTGCCTCTCTCTCATTCACTCTTTCTTCTCATCTCACACACAAAAAAAATTCTCAGACCCAACCGCTGGGTTCTAGTCGTCACCCACAGCTGGGTCTGGGCTGTCTAGCCATGGATGCATATTCACAAAGAGGTGATTGGGCTCTTTTGCAGACTTCTAGAGCTATCTATTTCAAGCTAAAATGGAGCATCATGAAGTATCAATACGCGGAGAGCTTTTTTCACAGCTTCTTGTTTTGCTTATTTTCCTTATTTGGCCTGTATTTTCCTCTTGTGGTAAACTGTTTCAGCTTGCTTGGATCTTGGCTTAAATACTATAAAGATGAGTTATTGTAGTTAATGTTCTTTGGTTTTGGTGGCGTTTGTTTGGATTAGGTGTATCAAAGAGGTAAGGATTCATAAAAATTTGATTTTTTTTTTTTTTTTTTTTTTTTTTTGCAATGTTTATTTCTATATTTATGATTTTTCTAGTGGGTTTTTGACAATTTATTGTACGAGTTTTTGACAATTTTTTTAGTTGGTTTTGTTATTTCAGCTCAATTGGTTTATTTGGTTGGTCCTCCGTTCATTGGTTTTGTTTTTTTAGCTCATAATTCCTTTGCCAAATCAGGTTTTATTGTTCTATTTTTGTAATTTATTTTATTATAATTTGAATATATATATATTTTTTATAAATCGTGTTTGTTTAATTTGTTAATATATTTAATCAAACATGTATATTAGAAAATATGCATTTGGATATGAAATACTTGAAAATAAAAATAGAAAAATTGATTGAATCTCAAATAAGGCTTTAAATAAATTTTTTATTAGCAATAAACAAATATATTAAGATGAAATACTTCAAAAAAAAAAAAAAAAACTGATTGAATCTCAAATGGGGAATAATGAAAAATTTTTATGTCTAATTGAAATGATTGCATAATTTGACCTAGTAATGCAAGAGCATATTTGACTTAAAATAAAAAATAAAAAAGAAAAAAAAAATGTTACTTTAAAAAAAAATTACTTAAAAAATAAAATAAAATTAGGCCCCATTTCAACGTTTCGCCTAAGGCCCCAAAATGCATTGAGCCGACCCTACCTCTAAGTTTCAGTTTTGAATTCAAAAACAAATTTTGAGGCGTTGAGGTGGCCGGCGAGCCACCTCAGGCCATGGGGTGGCCATGTGGTCACCTCAAAACCGGATCTAGGATGGCTCACCGGCCACCCAATGGCCTTGGGTGGCCGACAAGCCACCCCAGATCCGGATCTGGGGTGACCGCGCGATGGGGTGGCTCGTCGGCCACCCCACGTGGTCGACAGAGGCAGCCTGAGGCAACGGTGTTGGCATCTGGCGGAGACAAGTGGTGGTTTAAATATCTGTGAGTGAGAAATAATCTAGTGTTTTGCTCACATATATTTTTCTTGCAATTTTCTTTCAATAATGATGTTTCAAACTCTGAATGAATTGCACAAAATCCTTATTTTATGCAACGACCATACAGAAGACGCTCTCTTTCACATTACTTGTATTGATTAGAGAAAAAAAAAATTAAAAATATATATGATGGCAGCACCTCTAGCTATAATTACGATTATTCCAAATGAGTAATGACAATGTCATTGTTTTCAAATGGAAGTAATATGATAATGTCTAGTGGGATTAGGATGACCACACAACTAAAATTAATCACAACCCTTCATTTAATGATGTTTTTATGTAAACTGGCAAGGATGTCTTCATTTTAAATAAAATAAAGATTATAAGTTATTTTATGGTTATTCTGCAGTAATTAATAGTGTACATATATAGTTTAGAAAAAAAATAATAGTGTACATATATAATATCATTTTATTTTAAAAAAATTTAAATGACGTGTGATAACATACTAATCATATAAATATTTACTGGTTCTCTAGCTTACGAAATTGAAGGCCAATAGAGATGATTAAAAACAATATTGAAAGCTATTTGTTTGTCTTTCACCACGTACGAATCTTAAAGAATGACTTCACATGATGTTGCCTTATTGTTTTTGTTGTTGTTTGAACTATATTGTCTAGTGTTTACCAACAATCCAAATTAAATCTCCATCACACTTTGTGTCTTGAAGAGATTGACATGGAGAGTACTTAATTATCAACAATCCCCTAGCTAGCTGAAGACTTCTCAACAATCTCACCATGGAGTTCAACAGACAATGACACCTGATAATCATGAGATGCCTTCTTGTCGATTACGTCACTTGTGTCAAATCCATTGTCTAATGTAGTTTCAAGAGTGTTTTAGAGAATATATTTCTTACAAAAATGAGCATTTGTGTTTTATTATTATCCAGGAATAAGAATATAATGTAATCCTTTAGGCTTTATCCTGTGGATGTAGGCCGTTGACCGAATCACGTAAAATCTTTGTGTTTCTTTTATTTTAATTCCGTTATTATTTTATTTTTCTATTTAATTGATTATTAATTTCTTGAGAGTGTACATAAATGTCTTTAGCTTTTCTTCTGTTACCTTCACAATTGTTTTTGGTCATTGAACCCAAATAGTTGCTCAAACATTTTCATGGTATTAATTAGATCTATCTGCTCATGCTATCCTTTGATTTTTCGATCCTTTCTTTTCTATTGTTTCTGCCATGGCTTCTTCTAGCTAGCTCAAACCCGTCTTCTGCTAATAGTTTAATTCTTCCTAACATTGGTCCATGCATTAGTCTTTGTCAAAATATTGGATGGAAAAAATTATTTACAATGGTTGTCACGGGTTGTTCGATCCCGCTCTTAAGTCCAATGATTTAATGGGTCTCGTTGATGGTACTGAACCGTGCCCATTAAAGTTTTTACCTAATGTTAAAGGACCAATGGCTTATGTATGAAGAAGGACCAATGTTCGTTGAGTTTGATTAATGCAACTCTCTCAAGCAAGGTGTTGTCTACTATGTTTGGTCTCAATATTGCCAAACAAGCTTGTAAAGCCCGGCAAATTTACATGGTAATTATTTTAAATAACAATTTGATGTGTATGGGAACATAGAAATATTTAATATGATTTGTAATTTTGGGAATTATATTATATAGTGCAAGGACTTCGTTTTGAAAATGTACATCTACCATCTTTGAATGATTTAAATTATGAATCGGGTATATGATTGATTACACATGGTTTGAAGGTGCATATATGCTAGATGTTATATTTTAGGACCTATGGAATAATTTTAGAGTTAGTTTATTGTTTGGAATTAGGAGTTGAGTAGTTAGACCTAAGTTTTTGTGGCTTTCATAGAGGACCGATTGATCGATCTTCGAAGATCGAACGATTGATCTAGGCAGTAAATTCAAGTTAATTAGGGTTTCTAGTTGCTTAATTAGGGTTTCACTTAGGATTAGACCTTGTAGAATGATAAGTGGCTAATCTTAGCATGTATTTGCAATATTGAGGAGTTGAGATGTCGAAAAATGTGGATGTACGATCGAGGTAAGAAAATACTTATGGAATTGATAAATCTTTATGCTTTAAAATACGATATTCTCCAAATGTTTCTTACATGATTAAAACATGATGATTTATGTTATGAGCCAATTGTTACGTGAATTATATATGTATTTTGAATAAATGGACAATATATGGTGGATTGTCATGTACGGATGGCAGGCACTAGTTTGATTGGTGGTTACTATAGACGGACTTCATTAGTGGTGTGAATCACTCAGGATCGGACCTGGTCAAACTACTTTTAATGGATGGTATGCAGCAATATCGGGGCACTATTATTGTATTATAAGTCCTTCAGGACAGTGTCAACCTTACTGAGAAATGGTTAAAATCTCAGATAGAATATATGAATAAACTTAAAAGTAATCAATATATCATTATGTATAATTTGAAAACGTAGAAAAACTGCATTTTCAAACCGCAAGAAAGTGTCTTTTTGAAAACGCATAATTTTAAAGGTTAAACTGCGATTTGCCAAATGCTTAACAGCATTTTTAAATCGCATTTTACAATCGCATATTTTAAAATAATTATTTTTAAATCGCACTTTTTGAAATCGCAAACACAAATACTCAAATAGACCTTTAGAGTCCAAAAAGAGTTAGATGAATGAACTTGTTGTAAGAAAACGTAAGCAGAGGAAATCAAACTAGTTCTCTGAGTTGGCATATTGGTCCATCTACCGTTAGTGTTTTTATTTTTATTTTTTAATTAATGGTGGATGAAGAATGTTAACTCACCGAAAATACAAGTGATGGACGCCAAGAAACATTTCTCTTGACAACTAGTCATTGATGCATGCAAACAACTGTTCATTTACTTGATTAATTTAATGAACAATATATTTACATATTCTATATTATGAAAGTGAGTATATGGAATCTTATAGATTTTGCTGCTAAATGAGATTTATTTTATTAATTTTTTATATGGTAAGGCTTTGGAGTCGAAGTTGAGTGTATCGAATCTTATAGATCTCAATGCCAAATTAAATGGGATTTCTTTTCTTTTTTCTGAATCTCATGCGTATGAGATTTAATTTTTTTATTTGAGGATTTTAGTCACCATGAAGAGCGGTGGTTCAGTGGTCTAAGATTAATTTTCATGTAATTTGGTAAACACCATATATAACACGAGTTCAACTCTCACAATGAAAATTCTCATATTAGGTCTTTAAGCCAACCTTGTCTACGTTTTTCGCTAAAAAAAAATGAAATTCCCACAATAGTCAAGAGCAACCTTGTTTAAAACTTCTTTCAAGTGAACTTACTCATTGGCAATGGCACAACTAGAAATTCAATTTTAAGGAGGCCGAACTGGATAAAAAAAATTCGAAGGGCCAAACCTTTAGTTCTGTCTTTGCTCGCTCGGATTATCTGTCCATGGATAGCGTAAAAATATATACCTCATGAACCTACTAAAGGGTAAATGGAGATAGAATATCCATATTGGATCCATCAAACAATTTTTTTATTTTATTTTTTAATCAAATTTTGAAGAATCATATCTTAACATCACTTTACATTCTGTTATTTCTCATCCTTCATTTTATAGAAAATACTATAGTAATCCTCATTTACGAAGAATACTGTATATCCTCCATATTTTATTTTATTCATTTCTCTTCCTTAAAGCCTCCAAAAAAAAAAAAAAAAAAAAAATAGTTAAGCTTAGATGTTTACATAAAGTTTACCCATATAAATAAGTCAACTTTTTTTTTTTTTTTTTTTCTAAGCAAATGAGGAAAAGGATTACAGGGGAGGATCTTTCCCATTTCTGATCCGGATGGAAGAGAGAATGGGAGATTCTGTGGGAATGCTTCCAAAAATAAGATGGGAAGCGGCCCAATTAGCTAATGCATGTGCCCTAAAGTTGGCATTAAGGGACACTTTCAAAGCAGACCAACTTTGAAAGGAAGCTAAAACTAGATTAATATCATAAATACAATTAGCAAAAGTCCAAGAAGAGAAGAGAGAGGGGCTGTTGATGGCTAAGACCACAAGGAGAGCATCTCCTTCCAAGGAGAAAAGGTTACAACCATAAGAAGAAGCCAACCTGGAAGTAAGCAAGGCAGCAAGAGCCTCTCCTTGGAGGGCTTCAGTGCAGTGTAATTTCTGGGTAGCAGCAGCCACAATAACACCATTTTCATCACTTAAAACAGCAGCAGCCACAGCAAAAGAATCCCTGACAGCAAAATCAAAATTGCCTTTGATCCGACCAGCAGCTGGGGCAATCCACAAGGAGGGAAGAGCAGCATCTCTCCAAGCCTTAAGGTGCTTATTGAAAGTGCAGGAGAGCTCATAGAACAAATTGGGAAGAGCAGCATCTCTCCGAGTCAACTTGTATCTCAAAATAAATAAATCAATCAAATTGGGTGAAGGTTCATTAAAATTGATAAGCTCAATAAATAATAAATATGCTATCCACCTTAAAAATATGAATAATGTTAAAAACTGCATTTTTATCACATAATTATTCCATAATATTGATGTGACAATCCTAATCAATCATTAAATTGAAAGATTAGTTAGGACTATGGCTACATCGAGATGAA
The DNA here is from genome assembly GCA_006937295.1 of Carpinus fangiana. Lineage (NCBI taxonomy): Eukaryota > Viridiplantae > Streptophyta > Magnoliopsida > Fagales > Betulaceae > Carpinus > Carpinus fangiana. Next base: position 6,712,557 of record CM017321.1, read on the forward strand.
AAAATATTATCCTAAAAATATACTCTTCTCTAATTGAACCAAAATGCAAAAGTTGTCCGTCCATGTTCAAGCTTTGTAGATTGCTTTTGAGTAGTTAGGAAGCATAAATAATTTTAAAATAAATTATTTATTTTATAGACCTTATCTTTCAAAATCAATCACGCAAAACAAGTAAATAAAGTATATTTAAGGGACCAATAAAGTCAATAAAACAAATATAATCAACTTGCTTGTTAGAAAGAATATAAGATACACAAGTTATTAAGAAAATGTGATTACGAGGAACATCTGACACTTTTAAAGACAATAGTGAAAAAAATTTCTTACAACTTAATTTGTACGAAATTTCTGCAAATTACGTAAAGAGCAAAAGAGCAGCAAAAATTGAAAGATAGAAGAGTAGAATATGTTATACATACTCCAACTTTTACACTTCTTCACATAGCTTTTAAAATTATCATTAAATCGTTCCAAATCCAATGGTAATTTTAAAATGCATGTGAAAATGAAATGTACCTACTTTACACATTATTTAAAAATCTCATTTACAGTCTCCTATAAAAATTTGACACATTATTTAAAAGAGAAATGATAGATACACAACTTTTTGACACAACTTTGACCTAACTTTTCTCTTATGTGGTCATTTTTTTTAAAATAAATTTTAAAAAAAAATTGAAGTAATAACATCTTATGCGGTCCTTTTTTTATTTGGCATTTTTTTATAAAAAAAATATTTTTCTTCATAATAATGACTTTTTTTAACTGATATTTACCCATAAGTCAGGTATCATATCTGTGATACGAATTGAAACCTAGGTGAGAAAAAATAAAAATACTAAAAAAAAATAATTAACCCTAAAATATATATATACTTTTTGATAACTTTAAAAAAAAAAAAAAAAATAGAGGGACAATAATGTATGTTATCGTTACACACTTACACCCCTGATAACAAAGAAACATACTACCAATGAAAAATGTTATAATAATGGGGAAAATTCAGTTTAGCCCCCTGAAGTTTCAGGGGATTTTCAATTTGAACCCCAAAGTTTCAAAAGTGGCAGTTTACCCCCTTGAAGTTTCAAAAAGTGGCAAATTGAACCTTTTGTTAATTTTTCCGTCAAATTAAACGGAAATTTTTTTAAAAAAAGCCTGAGGGCATTTATGTCTTTTCATCATTTTCCGTCTAATTTGACGGAAAAGTCAACGGGGGGGTTCACTTTGCCACTTTTTGAAACTTTGGGGGGGTAAACTGCCAACTTTGAAACTTTGTGGTTCAAATTGAAAATTCACTGAAACTTCAGGGGGCTAAACTGAATTTTCCCCTATAATAATTAAGGCACCTATCTTTTTACAAGAATGGCTTACAATCCAGTCATCCCTTACAATTTCACACTTCTACAAAATACTTACAAACCAAAATAGACTATGAAAAGGTCACGGGAGGTGGTGAAAGCAGTCTCCGGATTAGTCATATTTATGATTTATATTCACAGGATAAAGCTCTAAGGCTACATTATGCTTCTCTTAATAATATTTATAATATAACATACTCCTATTTATAGGAGAATTATGTTAGATACAAATAGACTTCTACTGTAGTTAGGTGATAATTTTCATCTGTAACTAGAGTTTAACTGCAGTTAGGTGATAGTTTCAATTGTGACTAGACTTCAACTGTAGTTAGGTGATAGTCTTTAGTCATAATCCTATTTATAAGTGACTTATATTATATACAAATAAACTTCTATTGTAGTAAGGCGAATGATGACTAAACTTCAACTATAATTAAATGATATTTTTTAACTGTGAATAGACTTCAACTGTAGTTCAGGATAATCATCGACTATGACTATTATTCACTATTTGTAATGTATCAAATCCTTGCCAAAGATGGTATAGAAAAGTCCTTGCCAAATGTGATGTGATACTGTAGCTCAATGGGTTTGGCATTTGGATTTAGATAAGCCCATGGATGCCTTTTTTAGCCTTCTCCAGGGGCGGATATAAGTGGTATACCCATGCCCCTGCTTAAGTTTTTTCAAAAAAAAAAAAAAAATCAATTTTTTTTTTTTTTTTTTTTTTTGGAAATGTAGCCCAGGCAATTTTTTTTGTTTTTTTTTAAAGACACTCTTATATTAACCTTATTGTGATACACATATATACCATGTTATAATTTATATTTTTAATTGTATTTAAAATATTATAATAAAAATATAATATATAAAAAGAATAACAAAAAAAATATCACTATATTTTATTATTTTATTCACACCTTTACATGAATGAATTTTTAGATCCGTCACTGCTTCTCCATTTTAGCTAAAAACAGAAAATGGCTAAAGCATTGAGAGTGTTGTTAGAATAGCCTTTTCACTACACAAATGTCACTACATCAATAGAGACGTTTTTTGGGCTTAAAACGTCACCTTCCACGTGTCACTATTTAGGAGTTTTTTTGTAGGGCCAATTGAATCTGCCATTTGTTTGAGATGGCTTTATAGCTCACTACTTCTCCACGAGCTGCTTTGCACTCCACATCTTTGTGCATCTCTCAAGATCATCCGGTTTTTTTAGTTAGGAAATTAAAAAAATAAATAAATGACACCCAAATAAAAAGAGATTTACTAGTAATTTAGAAGATTTTAGGCTGTGGAAATTGGTGAAAATCTTTTGGTAGAATTTGAATATCTTGCCCATTTATTTGAAATTATCCATAACCTGTTATAGAATTTTGCAGAGAAACCTATACCTGTCTCATGTAAAATCCTTGAGAAAATAACATGCTGTTAAAAGTTAATAGTCTGCTCCCAGAACTTTAATCATTTCAGATTCTTTATAATTTTTGGAGATACTACGTATTCAAATGAAAAAAATGAATATACTTGATTATAGTTAAGATATTTGCAGGAAAAGTAAAGCTACTCTTTACACACATTTATCACACCATAACAAACCGCCTGAAGTGATGTACTTCAAGCCGGTTATACTCTCTAAGGAAACACTATAAATTCCTATTTTTAGAGTAAAATGGTGGTAGATGAAAATGCCATCCTTTTTTTTTATTTTTTTTTTTGACATGTCCATACAAGGATAGGGGGTGAGGGGATTCGAACTTGTGACCTCCGCATCATAAGGCGTGGTTCACAACCGATTGAACTATCACTTGCGGATAAAATGCTATCCTTTTTTGTTTAACTTGATTTACAGGGTGTTTATAGTGGTAAGAGAACTTTAAACCTCCCCATCTTTGTTAAGATTTGAGGAATCTTACAAACATGACCCTGGAATTTACAGCTTGGCTCATATGAATAAATAATATTAACTGTATATATCATCACCAAAGCATTATACAAAGAAAATCTGCCCAACGTTCAAAAGACTCTCATGAGGTACATTGAAGATCACACTGTTCTCCCTGCATATTTTCCTAAGAAATGCATATATATAATCAATGGCTATCTTCTTGTAGAACTTTGAATCCCTCCTTGCTCTCACCACTGTATTCCCCATTATATGAACCACCCCAGCATCTCTGCTGTTCTTCAAAAATTCTAACTCGTCCATCTCAGTCTGCCCGCTTGCCTGACCAGACGAACATACAGTGCTGCTATTTACATGCAATGGAGATCTAACCGGAACAATCGAGTCCACCGATGATATCGCAGTGTCCACGTTGGAAGAACTTGAGTTGCCATTGTTATCTAACATCCCATCTCTTGACTGCTGGGTTTGCTGACCATACAGGCTATACTCATCAGAGTCTGAACACCCTTCCATCATGGATTCCAGTCGGACAAACAAGAAGAGGGCATCAAATAGCTTCTTCTCAAAATCATCATCTTTCTTGTGGAGGTCTTTATAGCCATATCTTGCTACACAACGGAACATGTGAAAATTTTTGGGTCCGATCCGCTTTACAAGAAATCTCTCTTCTTCTGGGACTGTGTAGACAGGAAGATATTTCACACAGACAAACACAACAACAGAGTGGATGGCAGGCAGATTTGTGATGAAATGGGAAAAGATGTGGGGAACCCCACTTGCTAACTCGGTGTACACAAGTCCGATCCCAGGGACCCGGACCAGACCTAAACTGGGACCAAGCCCAAGAATCCATGCCATTGAAACCTTACTGTGCATTTCGAACTCATAGCGTTTCACTGTACCATAATGCCAAACTTGCATGATGAGAAGAAAGGCTGCTGCAATTACAAGGGGAACCCACCCGCCTTGATCGATCTTGAAGAGTACAGCAGAAAAGTAGGTGCACTCAACAACCATTGATAAGACGGCAAAGATCAGAACAAGGATCCAGTGGCAGCGCCACACTAATAGCATGACTAGAATCATGAGCAATGTGGTTACCAACATGACTATTACAACCGCCGTTCCTGTTGCAACACAAAACATTACTCAATTGATTGAAAGCTTGATTCAGGAAAAAGATATGCTTGAAACATGATCACACGCCACAGGCAAAAAGTAGTTAAATGCATTCCATAAATATGAACTAAATTATTTGACCTTACAATGCCATGCTAGTTTGCTAAAAAGTAATCACCAATTACCATTCTGGCAAGACACTGTTTCTATTCAATAGTCAGAAAAGGAACACAAACAAATGACAAACTTTTGATTTGATAATGCACACCGCATGAGCATAAAGGAAGAGGGTAGTGGTAGGTTGACAGAATATAAAACTTTTGTCACATCTTATCTTGGGATTTAGGTTGGTGAGAGTTGAGAGCTAATATCTTAAACAATCTCTTTGTGGGGACTTGATACAATATCTTGAGACACCACTAACTTAAAACTTTATGCTAGTGGCTTTGGACATAACAATGTTATAAACCATCTGATACCAGTTGTGGGATTTGAATTTGTGAAAGTTGAGAGTTGACACCTTGAAGAGTTTCACAGCAAGGGCTTGATTGATACAAGAGGTTAAGAAGCCAACCCAAAAACCCAGTAGGTTTGGATCTAATAACGTTGCAATATCCACTCGCTTTGTTACTACTATCTTTTCTTTTTCTTCTTTTTGATATGTCCGCACAAGAAGGGGGAGGGGGATTCGAACTAGTGACCTCCGCTTCATTAGGCGTGGTCCCAGCCGATATGATGTAGCACCTTGATCACTTACCTAGCCACATCAAATCAGATGTGAGTATTCCAACATCTCATACCTACATACCATGAGTCCACAACTATCCACCACGTTGACCCTTAAAAATCATTACAACAGAGTAATTTAAGGGGATTTTTAACTACACGAATTATGTAATTACATACAAAACAATACACGAAAGATGTTTAAATTAAAGATGAATGGAATGATCCAAACCGCTATGTTATTGGTATTGAGAAGTGAGCAATGCTGAGAATCATCCAATATGTTAATTTTGAATGAGGAAGTGTTTGATGTACCATTGAGGACAAAGAACCAGTTTGGCCNCATCTTATCTTGGGATTTAGGTTGGTGAGAGTTGAGAGCTAATATCTTAAACAATCTCTTTGTGGGGACTTGATACAATATCTTGAGACACCACTAACTTAAAACTTTATGCTAGTGGCTTTGGACATAACAATGTTATAAACCATCTGATACCAGTTGTGGGATTTGAATTTGTGAAAGTTGAGAGTTGACACCTTGAAGAGTTTCACAGCAAGGGCTTGATTGATACAAGAGGTTAAGAAGCCAACCCAAAAACCCAGTAGGTTTGGATCTAATAACGTTGCAATATCCACTCGCTTTGTTACTACTATCTTTTCTTTTTCTTCTTTTTGATATGTCCGCACAAGAAGGAGGAGGGGGATTCGAACTAGTGACCTCCGCTTCATTAGGCGTGGTCCCAGCCGATATGATGTAGAACCTTGATCACTTACCTAGCCACATCAAATCAGATGCGAGTATTCCAACATCTCATACCTACATACCATGAGTCCGCAACTATCCATCACGTTGACCCTTAAAAATCATTACAACAGAGTAATTTAAGGGGATTTTTTACTACACGAATTATGTAATTACAATACAAAACAATACACAAAAGATGTTTAAATTAAAGATGAATGGAATGATCCAAACCGCTATGTTATTGGTATTGAGAAGTGAGAAATGCTGAGAATCATCCAATATGTTAATTTTGAATGAGGAAGTGTTTGATGTACCATTGAGGACAAAGAACCAGTTTGGCCGGAGGAAGTATTCAGAAAGCAAAAAGCTGTTTATGCACTTCAACTTGCAGAAACATGAGACATGATATATCTGATTCACAAGCCCCATCCAAAATCTATGACTAATAACAGGATATTTGCTCTATTTTTTAAAGCCTTACAAAAGTTTCTGTAAGTCTTGACAGCTTAAAAAAGTTGGGGGAAATTACAAACTAATATGGAACCGAATCAGTAAAAAGTTGTAATTCTTCAGCTTATCCACAATAATTGGTCCGCGAGTTCACAAAAAGCCGTCTGATTGTGGAAGTTAAAAACAACATTATGCAAAGAAAGAAACAAAATCGTTTACCTGAAATCCTAACAAGTATATCTGTGCCCATATGCATAAAAGACACCATCTATATGTTCATGCAGGGTTTCATATATAGAACCTAAGAATAAACATTGATGTGCATTGACATATTTCATAGCATTGAACATAATCAAAGATGGGTGAATGAAACTTCAGAACATTAAAAAGAAGGTGAACTTACCATAAGCATTTGCAATTTGGATTTGATTTTTGAATCCAGCAGTCACAGCAATGCAAAGAATCATAAGTATCCAATTAATATCTGGAACATATATCTGGCCAAGGAACTTTTTGGATGTATGTACAACTTTGACTCTTGGAAAACAGCCAAGTGCAAGAGCCTGCTTAATTATTGAAAAGGTTGCAGATATAGTTGCCTGGCTTGCAACTACAGCTGCTGCAGTTGCTATAAGTAATACGGGCCAATATATGCTTTCTGCAGAATAAGATTAAATAAGTATCCATCAGAGAAACCCTTGCCTTATTATACAGTGTATTCACATTATAGAAATTTTCAAAGAATCCTTGCCACATTAAACAGTTCATACATGTGACACGAATATCTGAGAAAAAAAAGGCTACAATGAGATCATTTTGAGAGTATTGCCACAAGCCCCCTCTTCAGGAACTCAACTTTTAACAGGTAAAATGAACAAACATCCAAATGTTTAGTAGCTTAACGTTGATCCAACAGATAAAGATTCAGCCCTAAGAACAGTTTGGTCACTCAATGATGCCAAAAATGGGATGACATTTGTTAATAGATTCAACAAAACATTGAACAGAGTCTGAAAACTATCAACGAGGACAATATTCCGAGGATTTATTCCTGAAGTATTCCACTACTCAATATTCAAGTCCGTGCATCATGATTTGCGCCATATTTTTCAGATTTGGAAATATCTTGTGAAATTCCAATACAAAGGTATTATATAAAAGCCTTTTCCTTATGGAAATTCTGATTTCAGGATAGACCAAAACTTTCTCCCATACACGTGCAAGTGTAAAATGATGAATGATTCATTGATTCCTAAACCATAAATATCTGAACTTTTTCCTTTATTTTTTCCTATTTTAATTTTTTTTTTTCCTTAACCTTGACTGAAATGCTTTATGATGTTTCCACATGAAGTTGGAAGGAGATTGTTCAAAAATAATTTTTGGGTACGTTTGGTATTTTAAGACTATTGCTATAATCTTGCTATAAATGCCATCAACCCATTATTAATTAATCTTCAGTATTGTTTTTATTTTCCTGAACTTGATGACATTCTTCCTACTGAATCAAAAAGAAATTAAACATGATTTATCACAAGTCTAGATTAAACTTATATTTGCTTCCACATGCATCCGTCACACCTAAATTTACACAACGTTAACATAGCGTTTTTTTTAATAAGTGCCTTACGAGTATCACATATAGGCTAACTATCATAAATTAGTCACCTTAGGAAAGAAGATGCACTGGAGCACATTTCAAACTGAGTAACCGTACCAAGAACTGTTCAACAAATGATTTTTGTTTTTTTTGTTTGTTTTTTTTTTTTTCCTTCAGAAATCATTAATTGCTGTTTCTTGCATCACATAGGTCTACTTTCAGTACAGACTATATATTAGAACAAACCTGGAATAGTACGATAAAATGCATCAACAGCATGATCTTTATTATTAATAAGGTAGGCGGCTTGTCCAGAATAGGCTAGAAGAAGGCAAGGAAAGACAACTACGGTAAAAGCAATCTGTACAGCTGAAACAGGAAAATGGGCTAAGTCAGCGAACAGTGCCTCTGTACCTGCAACAATGCATATGAAGCCATCAGAATCAGACAGGACCAAATATTATATGATTTTAATTCACCTTAATGGATTAAAAACAATACATGGAGTAACTGAAACAATAGAAAGTTTACCTGTTATACTAAGCATAATCCCTCCAAGGGAGGTCCAACCATCTTTTCCTCTCCTTCTAAAATACCGGAATATATAAACAGGTGAAAATGCTTTCAGAACGCTACTATCATGTTTCCAGATGTTGAACATGCCAATTCCTCCGATTAGGAGAAACCAAAGCAGAACAATAGGAGCAAAGAGCCAACCTACTCTATCTGTACCATAGTGTTGCAAACTAAACAATCCTACTAATATTACAACGGCAACAAGCACAACCACACCTGTACCACATAAAAGTGACCATTAAAGACACAGAAATTTAAATTAATAGAATTTAAAAGATTTTCAGATATCCAGGAGCAAATACACAAAAATGTTTAGTTTCAGGAATGATATAATACCATTACTCATGCTGGGGTGATCAACCTTGATTCCGCCAACAGCTGATAGAACTGTAAAGATCGGAGGATTAAGGATCTTAAATGGCTTTCAAGAAAGAAAATACTCAAGCAAATAACAACATTATAATTATAGTAGAATATTCCTAATATGGACAGTAGATATATACTATAAGTTATTGACACACGCTAAACATGAGCAAAGCATAAGAAAAAAAGTAAAAACAGGGATTAGCAAATACTGAACTAGTTGTATAACCTCATAAATCTTAAATAGACAGAGATGATTTCATCCAGTTGATTTTCTCAACCTTTCCTCCCTTTCTATTTTACTTACCGGATCAAAATTTATTAGGTGCAACTCATGGTAAAGAAGCAAGTGAAGTCTGAAAAATGTTAGAAATCAACGCATAGAAATATTGGAAAGCCACAAGTTTTAAAGGTTTTGCTTTCACATAAGACAAATTTCAAATATTAATTTCAACAACCCCATAAAGCCAAATATTAATCTTGTTTGAAAATCATTTTCCGGCATTCTTTTTCTTTTAACTTAAATTCGAGTTGGTTCTGGGTTTGGTGATCCAGGACAACCAGAACATTGCATAATTCACAAAAATGCCATATATCTTATTCTTTAATATCTTCCCCATATGCATCAATTTCTCACCGAATTAGTACAGTTGGAAATAACAGGACTTTGGAACCATACGCAGCCATCAGTCATAAGATCTCAATTTAATCAACTGTGTTTAACCATATGTGTTATTTTATCTTCCATACATTTTCCACAATCATCAAAGTACAACAAAACCTTTTATGAAAGTAAGGAAAACTAAAATGGCTTAATTAATAAACTATAATTTCTGTTCACTTAGCGAGCTTCTTTGAGTACCTATATGCATGTAGATGCATTATTTAAGCTATTACATTTGTACAAACAATAGTAAAAAGAATCAACATTCAGGCAGTAATAAAATTAAGGTGCCTGGTACGGCAAGCAGGGTCCCTGGTTTGAGTTGTATCATTGGAAGGATACAGACATTATGCCTATCAAGACATTGTGTGATATTCCCATGAAATAAAAAGGACCATTGATTTCTTGTCAGCCTTAAGTGATAAACAAGATATCACTTGCTATCTTACTAATTTTGGAAACATTTGAAACAATAAATCGCTTCTCATTCGTCTTATTCCACTCATTGATTGCAGTGTCTCATTCAATGGTTTTTACCACGCATGAACTAGTTATATGTGAAAGAACAAAAAATAAAAAAATCAGATAGACTACCCAGACAAACAGAAACAAACAAATAAATAGACAATTCCAGCATGAAGGAAGGTATACCTGATATAGCTGGAGTTAGAATCCCATCCCCAATCACCATGCAAGTGCCAACAAGGACCAGAATAAGAAGCGCATTTTTCCTGATTGCATATTCCTCCAACCACCTCTTAGTTTTTGCAGCAAATGATTGTTCATGGAAAGTAGAACGACTATACGTTGTTAGCTCCTCATCAGTTCGGTGTTGGTTAGGAATAGTATTTATTTTTGCATGTCGACAAAGCAATGAATAAAGTGCAAATGTTCCACCTTCACCAAAAAGAGGACAAGTTTAGGGAACTTAATAGTGCATCATCACCTAAAAATGAAAAGTATGCCTGATCAATGTGAAAAATGAAAACAATGTCATGTTGCAGAAAACAACCACAGCGTATACGTTTTATAGAAAATCATGTTTAATACAATAGGGCATGAAGTTAAAACAATTGAATACAAAATAAAGGACATAGAAAATCACATTTAATATTTTTTAAACAAAATAGGATACAAGTGTTGAACACCATTTATATTATACTCCAAATCGAATAAAACACCTACAAATGAGACACCAACTAATTAGCCTGGTTTGCTTATATATCTTCCTGCACAAGACAAGAAGTGATTCGCTGTTTTGGAGAAAAAAAAAAAAAAAAAAAACCTCATTTAAACATACTGCAGTCACTTCAGCTTAGTAAAAAGGTATTAAGAGAAAGAAACACAAGAATAAATAACCAATAAAGTCAGGAAAATAGCAGCATCAGTAATATAGCACCCTATTTAACAAAGTTTATGTTCTCTTCAGTAACAGTACTTGCAATGTATTTACTTTCCCACAGCTAAGGACTTCAATAAATTTGTTTCAGCCAGAAATTTAGTTTTATATACTCGTTATATTATTGAATCCCTTAAAAGACAACAGATTTCTTTCACTCTTGAAGTGGCAATAAGAAGATAAAAAGTAAATTCATAATTCAGGTGTATAATCAGATTTGATGCATCTCATGTGCAGTTAAAACTTGCCACCAATTATCTCAATGGAAATGAGCAATAATCATGGTAATCAATCTACTTCATCAGCTACAAAAGAACAACCCCTGTCCCCCCCCCCCAACAGGAAAAAAAAAAAGAAAAAGAAAAAAGGGAGAGAGAGGTATAACATCACTGATCTTTTCTATAGTATGTTTATTACTATTATTGGATTAAACAAAAGTAGATGATTGTCCAGCATATGATCAAAATGTAGTACTAAAAATTTCCTTTAACTAATCTACAAATGCACAAATAAAGAATTTAATACAGAAAACAAATATGCAAAGATCAAATTACCTTGACCATTGTCATTCGCTCTACAGACAATAAAGACATACTTGAGGAGTGGAACAAGAGTAAGCGAGTATATAATTAAGGAAAGGGCTCCAATCACATCTTCAGGATCTACATTGCCATGTGGAAATGTATTTTTGAAAACATACAATGGGGAAGTGCCCAAGTCTCCATAAACCACTCCAAGACTCTGGAATGCAAGCCGCAGAAGCAATAATGCGGAAAATTTCTACATGAATAAAAAACTACATCAATAAAGAAAATGAATGAGAATACCAACAACTAAAATATCCTCAAAATCATCAATTTACTCCGGAGTACACTTGGTACAGGCTTGGCATGTACAGATATCACATTATGCAATTATTTGAGTTATACAGCATACTGCAAGCCTAAACCCAACAACATCCATGCACTTCATATAGCCTGGCGGGTACACATCTCATATTAACAATACTTTCAATTATATAGCTTACTAGTTACTACAATAATAGTCAATACTCAATAGCAATGCAAGCCTAAATCCAGTGACAACATCCATGCACTAATTGCATGGATTCATTTCTGGCAACTTACGGCATATAGCTCAAAATCAACTGGAGCATAAAAGATTCAACAAATCCAACGCCTTCTAATTGGAAATCCAAGTTGGACTTATAAATTGGCATTTAAAAGAGTTCACCCGTTAAGGCAAAGATGCCATCAACAAGGGGTTATTGCTGTCCTACTTTAACAGAATGACAAGTGAATACAATATGTGAGAGACAATCTTGAAAAGAAAGTTGCTCTTACCTTTTCTCTGTACATATTTCTAAGCCTTCCAGCCTCCTCATCCATAGGCTGATCAAGCTTCTGATCCAACACCCACATACTACCTTTGTCGTTATCATTCTCGTCATCAGTCTCCACTCTTGAAGCCATTTGAAACTCAGTTCAAATGATTTTGCAGCTCTCACCACCGATATCCTTTTCCGCAGTCTCTCAACTCCACAAACCAGAACACAAACTCAAATCCTTCAATCCAAACCAATCAGAAATCACAGAAATGACTGAAACCTAAAATTTCAACTTTGATCTTCACTTGAAATCCATGTCGAATCCAACTAAGAACAGTACCACCAACACAAATCTGAAAATGAACCAAAACTGAAAATTAAACTAATATCCCAATTAAAAAAAAAAAACCTCTTATCATTCCAAAGAGAAGACCATCCAAATCCAATAACTAGAAATTGGCGTCAATTCGGTAAAAACGATTGACCCACAGAAACTGACTCCAAATAGAAGTTGAAAAGGCAAGAACCAAAGATTCAAGTTATAAATAAGCCCACCACGACAACCTCAAAATGAACCAAAAAGACTTGGCTTGATACTTCAATCCAATGTCAAGAAAGCTAATACATACCAAAACTGAAAAGAAAGCCAATAAAAGCCAAGAAACCCAAATTGAGGATAGAACCGCTCAAGCACAACTCAGGTGCAAAGAGCATAAAGGGAAAAGAAACAAAGAACCAGAACCAAATATTCGAACTTTATTTACGCCAAGACAAGCTGAACCAAAAAGACCCAGTTTTCTTTGGTAATTATATCAATTCAAGGCCAAGAAAGCTAACATATAACAGAATACCCAATAAAAACCCAGAAAACCAGTAGAGGACAGACCAGCTCAAGCACATCTCCCATGCAAAGAACATAAAAAAGGCAAAACAGACAAAGAACTCACCATTGATTACTCTGTCAGAAATCCCAAGTGGGGTCAGCTTGAGAAGAGGCTCAGTCTCAGCCACAGGATGACACAAACCCAACAAAAATCTCACATACCCAACGTACCAAAACGCAGAGAGGACCAAGGCCAAGTTGGTTTCCGGAGGAAAAACAGAGGCTCTGAATTCTGAAACGGAGCAAAAGAAAACAGAGTCTTCTTTAGTGCAGGCTCTTTTTTCAGTTTTTTGGCTGCTTAGCTCAGCCCTTTCTCTGAAAGATGAAACAAAAAAACACCGAACAAATCCCCGCCAAAAGAGAGTGGAAGTAATCCGTTTCGCTTGTAATTCTTTAGAGTGACACGTTTTTTAGATTGGCTGATCGCCGCCGAACGCTGAGCAAAGAAAAGGACGCACAGAAAAAGTAAAATTATTATTTTTTATTTTTTTATTATTATTATCATTATTAGCATAAGCTGCATAATCATTACTTCACTGTTTGACATTATTATTATTATATTTAAATAATAAATAGTACAAAAGATAAGATAAGTTGTATTGTTGCTGAAATCATGTCTTCTCTGGGGGCCTACTGCCCTAAATGGTGGAACTTCAACTCTGCACTCTCAGAGTCTGCACGTACTGGAGCCTGGAGCCATTCAACAATAGATTTCCCTTCATTTTTTAAAAAAATTTAAAATATATTTAAAATATATATATTATGCTTTTATATTTTATACAATTCAAAATTATTAATCAAGAAGATGCAAGATTGGCAAAAGAATCATCATCATGTATTCCTGTCATGTGCAATTGAGCTTTCAAGTCCACCATGGTGGGTCATTGCTTCATGGTGGTTGCAAGTAACAGAGGCCATGAATGTTAGTTGGTGCTCTAATGGTGGCATAATAGGACGTGTTTTAAGTGATTTTTTATATTATTATTTTTTTATAAATAAAAATTTACTTAAAATGTATTACATGATTTGATATAAGATCTTTAATTAATAAGGTAATTAGTTAATAATTTGTTTTAGAGTGCATATTTTGCAATTGGGTCATTTTTAAGTGGTTTTATAAAAGTGATAGACCTTTTTTTTTTTCTTTTTTTTTTTTGGGCATTATGGTCTCTATTCTCTTTTTAAGTTATAATGATATCCATGTCAAAAAAAAAACAAAAAAAAAAAGTTATAATGATATCCTTATCTAAAAAGTTTTGGACTTTTTTTAAATCATTAAAAGATTTTGCAATTATCTTTAGTATAAAATTCCTTGGCATAAATCAAGTTTTACGTGCCCTCCATTAAGAAGATGACGCATCTAGATTAAACAACAAAAATGAGTGTTGTAAAAACATCATTTTTTTTACAAGTATTCCTAAGTACAGCAACAATAATTAAAATTAGAATGTTTAAACAATGAAAATGTCTCCACAACACACTCCCCTTTGATTTCTTGCATGAGTTTGAGTTTACGAGCTTAGTGGAGTTAATCAAATATACTATTTTTCTTAATAATAGCTCTCTTTTCTTTTTATTTTATTTTTATGAAATAAAACTCTTCAAAAAAAATCACTTTTATTAATCAAACTATATTCTAAATATTTATCGATTAATAGATTTAAGCTTCTATATTACTAATTTCTTTTTAAAATGTCATTTTGACTTCTTTTTTTCTTTTAAATTGTAACCGAATAATGTTACATACTTCATAATCATTCTACAAATATTTTACAAAGTTGACATGACAAGATTTAGTAGCCACTTCGTACCTCTCAGTTCTCATGTTAGAATAATGTTAGAAATCAAGTTTTTTTTATTCCACCACTATTTTACTATGCTGTGTAATAATACTAAATAGCCTTTTAACTTTTTTTTAATAAGAGATGATTAGTACTATCATCTCAGAAGAAGAAAAAAAAGAAAGAAAGTAAAATAGTTTTGGATATTTACTTCTAGTCATATGCCTGCATTATTCACACCATCTTTTAGCCAACCTTCACCATTTGTGCCCAACCTGCATCACTACATAATGAAAAAAGAAAGTGTTACTCCTATGGTGGCTTCAATCTGGAAACAAATCCTCTCAATTTCCTCCATTTAGTGCACTTAAAAGGATAGTGTTATCCAAAAATTTTAATCTCATAACAATTTGGACAATTTTGCCCTTCTAAATGCATTAACCGAAGGAAACGGAGAGGATACTTTTCCCTTTGATCTGGCCTCTCTCAATGCCTTTTGCTATTGTAGTGGTTTTTTTATGTAGGAGTTTGAAAAAGATAAAGAGACCTTTTGAAGTTTATGTCCATTCTTGCTCTACTTTTATCGCCATTATAGGCGTGCCAATTTTCTTGGCATCTATTTCTAGAATTCGTAGGGTTGTGTCATTAATTTGATACATTCCTATTTAATTCGTACTTACTTGCACCGAGTAGATTATTGTTGGAGCTTATTGTTGGGGGGTGAAAGAAGGCATTAGATATGAAAGGAAAAGTGGTTGTAGGAAGGCAATTTCCTTGACCATTAGCTTAGCTAGGATTTAGGTTGCAAATGGGTGGGTGAGTTTGAGATATAAGTTGTTTTATCTCAAACTTTATTTAAAAATCAATCTTGAACAACGGTTAGGAAAAATAAATAAATAAATAAAAGACTAAAAGTGAACATTTGAATCACCCCTATAAATATCATTTTGTTCTTTCGAATTCCCAATATTATTTTATAATCACATATTGTTAAAAGGTTTGTGAATTTATTATTACAATGCACAAAAATAAAAATAAAAATTCGACCAAGCATCAACAAATCTTTGAATAAGTTGTCATATTGTTTTCATTCGACAAAAACAAAACTGACCCCTAACCTTGAAAAAATTTAGAAATCAAAACTTAATTGGCAAAGCTATGTGTGACTTGAATTTTAAACCTAGGCCAAAATGCAAACGTTGGGTCGAATATTTGACCTATTTAATATAGGGTTCAAGTGACCAAATATGATCTTCATAAAAAGATTACTCTCTTTAAAAGATAAGATAGATACTCTCCTTATCCTTACATTTTTCTTTTAGTTTCTCTTTCTCAAGCAGAAGATTAACGTACCAAAGTGTTTTTGGTCTTCTGACAAACAAACTTCAATAACTCTTTGTATTTGTTTTGCATGAACTCCATTGACGATACGATGGTCCAAAAATTATCCTAACAACAAACATCAACGTACGAACAAAATGATACTATGTTCTCAGGGGTAGTCTAATTTGTTGAGAACCATGCCTCATGAAACGTAGTTCAATAGTTCGAGTTTTTTTCTCTTCCTTTCCTTCATCTTGTATAGACACATAAAAAAAATGATACCGTTGGGTCGATGAGCTTGTTTGAAATTGTGTCAATGAGTTTAAAAAGTTGTGACAAACAAATTTTTTTAATTTTTTTTGCTCTAGAAAAAGTTATAAAATGAGGCTTTTTTCAAAAAAATAATAAAAAAATAATTCTTAATGCAATTCTAAATAGGCTTGAAAAAGAATAATCCCTTTATTTTATTATTATTATTTTTATCAAACTTGTGTTTATCATTTTGATAATAATGACAGAATATTCTGAAAACAAATGTCAACCAGATTTTTTTAATGTTTTAATCAGTCAATTTCAGATTTAGATCCAATATTTTTTATTTTTCTGGTAATATATATTGGGTCTTAATTTCCAGAAAGAAAAGGAATCTAAATTTCACGAATATTCCAAGCCGTAGTTGCGCGTCAAATAGGGTTTCTTCTTTGAATGCGACGGCGCTTATGATTAGGATTGTGGGACCCAACCCATGTTTACAATTCTACCATGCTATTTCAACGCACGTGCATCCCACTCGTCCTGGTAGCGAGTGAGAATCGCTTATCGTGTTTACCTGTAGTGGATCCCACCTAACCGACCAGCTCCAATTGAGTTTATTTATTTATTTTCCTTTTTTTTTATTTTTAATATATGGATGAAATGATAAGGCCTTTATTCATGGACCGTTGATATGATAAGGAATTCTTCGTTCATAATGATGGACCATTTCAGTTTATAATGTGTGTATGTTGCGGAATTTTGAATTTTATATTCACCCCATTATTTAGTGAGGGACAGCTCAGATTCTAGAAACTGTCCAAATTTACAAAATAATAATATTGAGATTATTTTTATCAAAATGTAGAATGTTTATGTGTTTATTTTGAAATTTTCTTTCTTTTAGGATAATTGGTAAGTAGTTAGATGATATTGTTTAGGGTTTACATTTTTTAAATGACTCACAAATTCGACACGAAAGTAACGAGTTAAGATTAATGGGTCTAACTTGGTTAACTAAATAGGTAAAGTTATGTGATCTTGAGCTTCTCCTAACTCCAAAAGCTAGCTCAAAATGTGAGACTTTCTTTTACACTTATAAAGTGACCACCAACCCCTTCTACAACCGATGTAAGATAACATCAATTATCTGTCCCTCACACATCGGGTCCTGGGTCGGAGCAAAGATAAACCATTTCTTCTGTAAACTGTTGGGCCTAGACTTGTTGGTTGAACTTGGGCTTTAATACCAGTTGGTAGGTAGTCTTCAGCCCTCCTCAACTCAAAAGCTATCTCAAAAGGTGGGGCTTTCCCTCACAATTATAAGTGATCACCAACTTCTTTTACAACTAATATGAAATAACCTCAACATTTATGTCTCAAAGTAGATGTTTATGTGTTTATTTCTATTTCTATTTTTTTTTTTATGGTAATTGGTAAGTGGTTAGATATAGACTAAATTAGTAAATTAATCGGCCTATGGTGTGTACATAATTATCCTCATTAACACTAAAAATAAAAATAATAAAAAGGTATGTTTATTTCTATTTCCAATCTTGATAGCAACACAGCTGAGGAATTCAAAAGTGTGGGATTGTGTTCCTCTTAGAAACTTTTGTGATATTGAGGGAGGGCAAACATTGGGACCATTATCACTTTTCATAATTACTTGCAAAATAATAGTTTTCACTTTTCATGGATTGTTAGGTGGTGGGTGTTGGAGGGGCAAACTTGGGGAAATTATCAACCAAGTTATGATTGTTTTTTTTTAGAAAAAAAAAAAAAAATCTATTATTTGATATGATATATTCCTTTCACCATTGGGGCCTAAAAGACCCATTTTTCAATGAGAAAAATAAGCTCATCTCGGTTTTAGATTATGGGTAATTAATTAGTTGTTTTAAATTGTTAGCAATTTGAGTAATTATTATAAAAGAGCTTATATGGGATTCATTTAACTGTCTAAATAAATTTTGAGATGTCCAACCACTTATCTAAACAATTAGGTCATAGATGAACCCTCTCACAATATAACTAGTAATTGCCAGATTAGGCTTAGGAGCGGTAAAAAAAAAAAAAAACTATTACTGCATATTAGTATATGTCATTTAGTTTTTTAATGATTTAGATTTTATTTATTTTTAATAGAAAACTTAAAAATTAAATCCACTGCAATGATATGCCTCTTTGAAGTCTGACATATGAACTGAAAATTATAGCAATCAAGTGGAGCAGAAGTAACGTTAATGAGTAGTGACAACTGACAAGTCGTTTGTGAGCCCAGAGATGGAGACTGTGCCGTGACTCACTGGCACCCGAGTCCACCCGGTGGTCCGAGGGCTAGTTCTCCCTAACCCGAACTCAGCCATGCCTAGCAAGCTCGAGTTGTCCGCCTCAAGTCTGCAGTATAGCTCACACATCATCATCCCCCGACAACTCCTTGTCCTGCCCCAGCACAGCCCGGATGGTGATGGTCGGTGTTAAGGATAAAAATTCCCTTTTATTAATATGGATTTATCTGTAATTAATTTACTTTTAATTTAAGGAATTTGAGATTATGTTAAAACTCTATAATTAGAGACACGTACTTAAATCACAATCAAGGCAAATGTAGTCCTGAAAAAGCTTTACTAGGTAATTGTAGATCTAAGCTGAACAACTTAAAATCTTTGTGTTTACTCCATTTCTTTTTATCTTTTTTACGTCTTAAAAACACAAATTTTAAAAGTGCAGTCAAATGTTTGATATAAAAGACGTGTCACCTGTTTACCGTTTGAATTAATCATAATTCTTTTGATGCATGAGAGCAAGTGAAATTTTATTTTTTTAAAAAAACATCTTCCTTTTTTTTAGATATATATATATATATATAAACTGCCACGTTACATTATACAAATAATTATGAAATACAAATATAATTCCTACCCTTACTGTTTCTTATAAGTGACAGTATAAAAATCAGAACAAACTAATGAGTCAGAATGAGAGCGACTCCTAGTTATTAATATGTACTAATAATTGTTTAGAAAAAAAAATATGTACTAATAATTGTAAATTAGGGAAGTTTTAGCATTAGTATCCAACTTAGGTGATGTCCTTGACTTGACATGTGAACTAGAAAGTGCATTGATTGATTTACTTTTGTAGGCTTTTGTACATTTTTTTTTAATTTTTCCCTTATTATTATTATTATTATTATTATTTTTTTATTTTGTGGTCTTAACTTATTGGGTCGAAGATGTGAATAATTTTCTAGTTTGCGAGTTGAAGTGAATGAGTTTCGGCATGAAGATGTTGCTACATATATATTGGATTGAGTCTATATGAAACAGATCTGTTGTTAGAACTGAAGATTAGTCATGAGTTCATAGATTTTAATGTCATAAATAAATCTTGAATATTTGATTGTTATGTAACATATCTATGACTTGTAATTAGAGCAACCAAAGAGTCGCCTTCAAGTAAAAGATTAGAGCAGCCAAAGAATATAGCCAGATCCACACCTTAAAGAGCTTGCTGAAGCTTCACCTTCATTTACAATAAATGGATCAGTTCCATTCCATTTGAAATGGAGGGGAGCCAATTAGGTAAATTGGTGGAATAAAGTTGGGGTGCAGCTGCCATACAGTCATGGCAAAAAGGTGGTGTTTTTTGCCCATCACTCATTAGTTGACACCTCAACATTTTAAGAAAAATGCACAAATTTAAAATTAAATCAAAACACCCAATCAACAAATCAACCAACCAAATAAATGACCCACCGCCCACCTCCGGCGAACGGACGCCGCCACCCACCTCCGGCAACTTTTCCAGCGAACCCAAAAAAAAAAAAGAAAAAAAGAGAGAGAGATAGATTCGACCACTGGGGGGTGGCCGCGATCCACCCTAACGGCTAGGGGGAGAGATCCGGCCACCCTTAGTGGCCATATTTGTCTCTCCGGTGAACCAAACAAAAAAAAAAGATAGATCCGGCCACTAGGGGTGGCCGTGATCCATCCCCAGTAGCTTGAGGTTGACCGCATTTCACCCCCAACGGCCAACGAACCAAAAAAAATACGACCAGTCTAAAAAATCGTTTCTAATGCCTCAAAAATCAATTATAATGCCACAAAACTCGTTTCTAATGCCTCAAAACTAAAACATAGAGGGGAATGTTAACTTTTTTTGGAATTTTATCATCTTAAAAACAAAACAAAAACAAAAACAAAAACAAAAAAAAAAATCAGACCCACAAGAAGGGAAAAAAAAACACCAAACCCACCGTCGACGAGACCCAGCCGTGGGTCTTGGTGGCCGGTTGTTGACTTGCTGCAAGGTGGGTCGCCGCTAGGTGTCTAGGCTCAGAGTGACGGCAAGACATGGGACTGGTCACGGGTGAGATCCTTCCGGCAAGACCCAACGGAGATCCTAAATCACCAGAAGGATAAAAAAATTAAAAAAACAAACAAACAAACAGTAGGTCTCGCAAACCCACGGCCGGCGAGACCCATCAGAGGGTCTCAGTGGCCGACCTGGATGGTCTACTCTGCACCGTGGGTTTCTTCCTTCTTTTTTGTTCTTTCTTCTTTTATTTTCTTTCTTCTTTAGTCGAAAATCAACTGTTGTAAGGTGTAAATTTTTTTTGTGTATTTTTTTTCTTTATGTAAGATATTAGCTTGTGAGTAATGAACAAAAAATTCAATATTTTTACCACAACCGAACTAAAATTATTCTCTTAAAGTTGTCGTAATTGTAAAATATGAGAACAATTAGAAAGGATTCATTTCCTTGTTTACATTACATCCAAAGAGACAAGTATGAGACAAGTATTATTGCTGTTAGATCAATCAATCCCTCGTCCCCGTCAGTCAGTCGCATCAATTGTCTTTTGTTTTTGTTTTGATGGAGCACTATTAAACAAATTGAATATATCTCACTCCATAATTTTTATATTGGGTTTGTTATCTGTGGAGTTCACCCCATTTTAAGTGTGTTTTAATCCTTGTAACTTTTATCTTATTTGCTTAAAAAAATAATAAAATAAACAACATTAACAGAAAATTAAAGCAAACCAATAATCTTAAAGAAAAGTGCTAAATAACCAAATAAATAAAGTTAGAAAATTTTCTAAATTGATGTGATAGATCGGGAGCGACAAATAATAAAAAAAAAATTACATTTTTTTTAAATTTAAAAATCCTTACCACATTAGTTTTTTTTAAAAAAATTAGATTCATTTATTTAGATCTATAGCACTACTCAATCTTAAAATCTAAAAAAAATAATGGGAAATGGCCATGATTTAAAAGAAAAAAAGAAAAAGAAACAGCTCCATTTAAAATTAAAAAAAAAAATGTTTATTTTTTGGGAATAAGCATCTTAATTGGGTCAAACTGCTGTTAATAATTGACCGTTTGATCAATTCAATGAATGTGACCTCCACGATCAATCAGGCTCGTCAATCATCAAGATTGAATTGAAACATAAAATATTAATTTAATAAATTTAACTAAAATAAATAGGTTTAGATATGAACCACTCAGATGGGGATTGAGTAGCGACATGGCGAATCATATTATATTGTACGCAATCAAAGAAAAGTGTACTTATACAGTTATACGTCTCTATGCACCTCTATATGGTATGGGAGTCATATATTAACCCATTATTTTATTTTAATATTATAATATATATATATATATAAAAAGCAAAGTAGGCATCATTTTCATGGAAAAAAGGTTCTAAAACACATGAGTTTGGGGCAACATGGGTATTGTACCCTTGTTTTGCAAATGTTGGCCTAATTAAATTATTAAAATTTGTAATGTGGATATTCTATTTCTAAACCCTTTTTAATTTTGTCATTCAATTAGAATTCTCTGTTAAATCTTAATGAAAAGTACTAAAATGACCAGAATACTCTCAGTTTTAAAATTAAGAGTTAATTACATTTTTAGTATTTATGTTTGCACATTTTTATTTTTTCTCACATGAGTTTTAAAATCTGATCACAAATGGTACCCAACTTACGAAAAAATGTCAACTTAGTACCTCCATGACACTCCGTTGCACATGTTGTCACATCCAAGTGCCATGTGCCCTAAAAAAAAATAATAATTAAAAAATTAAACCCTAAAAAAAAATAATAATAATAATTTTGGGTTTTATAAATTTTATAAAGGTATAAGAGACATTTTACCTAATCGCAGGGGCTGTACCCACATTACAATTCTTAATAATTTCGAAATCAACATCGCAAAAAACGTGTGCAATACGTCCTGGGTTAAGTGAATTTTGCCCAAGAATTAAAGCATAAATAGGAAATAAGCTTAAGATGGTTGTGTGTGAGGGGTTCAATAGCCGCCCACGAGGAAGAAAAAGAAAGGTAAGTGGTGCTAAGTGCTAAGAGGTAGTACATAGTGGGTGTCTTACTCTCTTGGCCTCTTGGGGCTTCAAATGGTGTCAATTTTGTATGAGCTGGAATTCTGAATTTCTGATGAGAAAGAGACTTAAAAGGATTTCTAGTGGCTGAGAAACGTGGATACTGTGGTCCTAGGCAGGAAATACCAATTATTATTTCAACAAATTGATACAATTTTGAGCAATTAATTGGTTTCCAATTCCTCAAACAAATGCTTTCTAATACTTTCTTGCGAAAATAGCAAAAAGTTTAAGGTTATTATCGTATTTCAGAAGTTTGTAATGTCAATCATTCCGTTCAAATTCAGCGTTAAATTCTAACAGTAAAAGCGAAATATTTCGGTTCAAATTCAATGTATTTTTGTAAGTTTATAAACATGTTAAAGATACTTTTGGAGATTTCGCCTCTCGACCGTTTGATTTAACGTTAAATTTTGACAAGACAGTTGATATTAATTGACACATTTTAAAGTTTGAAAGTGTAAATGCAAGTGTAATGAAAGATCAAGAATGATAAGTGACGTTTTTCCAAAAAAAGTTGCATAAACCAAATCAAAGAGTAATGGTAGGGCATGCAAAGCTCTTTTGCATCTCTTTTTGGATCCTTAAAATAGAGTTGGAGACAATCATATTATCTTTTTCATGGACACTAGACAATGTGTGGACCCAAAATCATTGGTTCAATAGAAGCCAACTGCAAAATATTAGTTGCATCACTAGTTATCCAAAAATAATAATAAATAAATTTAATTATTTAATTAACATCTAAATAATTCATTCCATCAAGCCAGAAAGTTGGGTACACAACAAACAACTTTCACACTCTGTTACTTTAACAGCTGTGACTCACTCCTAGCCACTCATTCAACATCTTTACAATCCAAAAGAAAATTACATTTACAGTCCTCACTTACTAAAAATAGATAGGGAAATTTCCTTTGCAACTACTTATGGCATACACTTGCTTCCAATATCACCTTCAATATTACTATCCTTAACCATTTTTCTTTAAGTTTTTGTTTGTTTCGATATAAAATATATTACACTAAAAATACTTTTTGGTGTTTGGTGTGGTAAAAAAAATCACATTTATTTCTTCTTCTTCTTCTAATTTTCATTCAATCATATTAACCTATAAAAATCAATTTTATTCACAAAATAAAAATATTAACCTAATGTTGTCCTGACATATCCCTGTGGTGCCAAGGCGGGTCCTGATGATGTCCTAGTGAGATCCTGGTCGTGTCATGATTGGGTAACCAAGGTCCCGTCGGTGTCTCGGTGTTGATCCGGGAGGTCCCGACAGTGTCACGACTGTAATAACCTTGAAAAAAACGTTAGCAACATCTATGCTATGACCCCAAAAGGACTAGTTAGTTTAGAACTTTCCTATAAAACATAATTTTACCTAATAACTAGGTAATGTGAGACTTAACACTTATGATTATCTTTATAAACAACCAACTCTTTGTAGGCTACTCCTCATCTTCCCAATATGGATTGGGGTGTTACAACGAGAAGGAAACAATTTTCCACCAAATAACTACTAGTAATTTGAATTTAATTGCTTCCCAAGTTTAAGATGTATTAAACTTACCTGATTTAGAAGGCATTCAAGTAGGTTTATCAAAATCACCAATCTGAATAGAAGGAAGAAAACTATGTATTGACACTAAATTTTTCATAGAATACTTCTAGGGGATGTCACCAATCATGTCATAGAAAACTGTTTTCCCCATTTCCTATTTCATAATGCCAAAAAGATCTTGCAATCATCTTGATTATTTTAATATGTATAACTTTTAATTAAAACTAAAGGGTATAATGTGGGTTCAAACTAAATATTATTACTTTAATATTATGTTAAATAATCAATTATCTAAAAAATTTAAATAGATAGAAAATAGTGAAATTAGTTATTTAATTAAAGAGAAATACAACATTTTTATCCTAAAGTTTGCTGACGTGACAATAGTATCAACTAGCCCTTGATAGTACTAGTCTTAATTCAATGAGACTACTATGCCAATATTGTGAGATAATTGCAGAATAAAAATGTTGTTTCTTGCATTACATATATAATAATTAAGTAATTAAATTTCTTATTTTATATTAATTATAAAATTCTGAAACAAGTTGTGACAATCCTAAGTGCGTTTTAAGGTATTTTAGTTGACCATTAGATTTTAATAAGGATTGGCTTAAGTTAACAATGAGATTAATGAACCAATGAGATATATAATAATAATAAGTTCCAAGAAGCAGACTATTATGAGTCTATGACTCTGCTAGATCGATCTAGATAGAAGAAAACCAATAAATAAAGAGTAGTTTTAATCTTATTTTTATCTCATTTTGTTAATTTATTATTGCTAATCAGTCAGGAAACTTCCTGTTGGGACCAACTTACTTTAATTTTCTTTTTAATTGTTGGGGTCCCAATTTCACCTGTATTTTTTGACCAGCTAATTAATACCTACTCCGACGTCGTACGTGCATCACGTTTATGTATATATAATAAATACATAATTTTTTTCAATATTATTTACACTCTGAATTTACTAATGTACCTCCTGATCAGGCATGCCTAATAAATAATTGTCGTGATTAGGCAGTAGCTAGGGTCAAGAGTTTGCTGAGGTTTATTAATTACTCTAATTATTATAAATCAGCAAACAAAATAATTCATTCCATTAACCTATAAAAATCAATTTTATTCACCAAATAAAAAATATTAACCTGTTGTTGTCTGGACAGGTCCCTGTGGTGCCACAGCGAGTCCTGACGATGTCTTAGCGAGATCCCGGTCGTGTCATGATTGGGTCAGACCAAGGTTCCGGCGGTGTCTTGGTGTTGATCCGGGAGGTCTCGACAATGTCACGGCTGTAATGACCCTGAAAAAAACGCTAGATACATTTATGCTATAACTTCAAAAAGACTAGTCAGTTTAAAACTTCTCCATAAAGCATAATTTTATCTAATAACTAGGTAATGTATGACTTAACATTTATGATTATCTTTATAAACGATCTATTTTTTGTAAGCTACTCCTCATCTTTCCAATATGAATTAGGGTGTTACAACGAAAAGGAAACAATTTTGCACCAAATAACTATTAGTAATTTGAATTTAATTGCTTCCCAAGTTTAAGATGTATTAAACTTACCTGATTTAGAAGGCATCCAAGTAGGTTTATCAAAATCACCAATCTGAATAGAAGGAAGAAAACTATGCATTGACACTAATTTTTTCATAGAATACTTCTAGGGGATGTCACCAATCGTGTCATGGAAACTATTTCATAATGCCAAAAAGATATTGCAATCATCATGATTATTTTAATATGTATAATGTGGGGTTCGAACTAAATATTATGTTAAATAATAAATTATCAAAAAAATTTAAATAGATAGAAAATAGTGAAATTAGTTATTTAATTACGAAAAATACAACATTTTTATCCTAAAGTTTGCTAACGTGACAATAGTATCAACTAGCCCTTGATAGTACTAGTCTTAATCCAAGGGTTAGATGAGACTACTATGTCAATATTGTGATTTGTGAGGGTAATTAGAGAATAAAAATGTTGTTTCTTGCATTACTCTTCAATTAGTATTCTAACACATACATATATAATAATTAAGTAATTAAATTTATTATTTTATATTAATTATAAAATTCTGAAACTAGTTGTGACAATCCTAAGTCCTTGAAGGTATTTTAGTTGACTATTAAATTTTAATAAGGGTCGGCTTAAGTTGACAATGAGAATGAACCACCTAGATATATAATAATAATAATTTCCTATAAGCATACGTACTATTATGAATACTAGATCGATCTAGATAGAAGAAAACCAATAAATAAAGACTCGTTTTAATCTTATTTTTATCTCATTTTGTTAATTTATTATTGCTAATCTCAGTCAGGAAACTTCCTGTTGGGACCAACTTACTTTAATTTTCTTTTTTATTTTTGGGGTCCCAATTTCACCTGTATTTTTTGACCAGCTAATTAATACCTACTCCGACGTCGTACGTGCAACACGTTTATGTATATATAATAAATATATAATTTTTTTCAATATTATTTACACTCTGAATTTACTAATGTCCCCCCTGATCAGGCATGCCTAATAAATAATTGTCGTGATTAGCTGGTAGCTAGGGTCAAGAGTTTCCTGAGGTTTATTAATTACTCTAATTATTAGGATAAATCAGTAATATCATGCTATATATAGTAATATCATTCTCTCTCTCTCTCTCTATATATATATATAAATGATGTAATACAGTCACAGCTTAAATTTAACTAAGACTCAATTTTTAGATCTAATTTCTAATTTAAGGCTCTTTCTCTTTTACTGACAATTTTTTTTTTTTTTTTTTAAATTGCCACTTAAGAAAAAAATTAGGTCTTAATTGAATTTAAACCATGAATTTATAATTTTCCTATATATATTCACGTGATTAAGAAAAAGGTCGAGTGTTGTTAGGTCATAACAAACTTTGAAAACAACATGTCCAAGTGAAGCCTAGGCTACATTTTTATCTCAACTAGGAAAGACAAATCTAGATGCATCTACTTGCATGTTTAACACGTTTCTCTCCAACAAACTAAATGTTTTAATTTTTAATTTTTGTTTTTCTCTTTTCTCTTCTTTTGTGTTAGTTTTGAGTAATTCTAAAAATAATTCAATAACTAATAATTAGTATGAATTAAAAAAAAAAAAATCACAACACTTACTTTATATATATGGAATGAATAAGTTAATTAAGTAGCTTATGAGTTCGTCAAAAAAATAAATGAACAAAGCTTAAACCGATTATCTAACTTGGTTCTAAGTTCGAGTTTGACTTGTGTTAAAAAAAAAAAAAAATTGCTAAATCAAATTTAAACATTCAATACTAAACTCTACTCGAATAACACTAGCTAATTATTAGATTCTATCGTCCCTAAAAGAGATTCTATCGTAGCTTAATCAGCTTGGAGTTACACCTGATGAAACTAAAGTCATTAATTTGAATTTTTCTTCCATTGTGTAGATGTGTAAATATATATATTTGTACTTTCATTGAAGAGTAAGTAAAAAATAAAAATAAAAATCTGTATGATTCATGTTCATATAATCATTGATGTCCAAGTAATCGCACATGACTTTCTTTCAAGAAATTACGGCTCAATAAAAGTGATGTAACTTAAAATTTTAATTGATTCTCTTTTGATGTGGA
This sequence comes from Carpinus fangiana, assembly GCA_006937295.1. Taxonomy (NCBI): domain Eukaryota; kingdom Viridiplantae; phylum Streptophyta; class Magnoliopsida; order Fagales; family Betulaceae; genus Carpinus; species Carpinus fangiana. The sequence continues at coordinate 6,740,665 of CM017321.1, forward strand.
ATTGATTAGAAAAGCATGTCCCTTTTCAATGTTGGATCATTTGGTCGGGTCAATTCACACATACATATACTAGTTGGATTATATATACACATCATATGTTTATCTATTCGAAAATAATATAAAATTAATCTACGTGATTTAACCTGGATTAGCTTTTTGAAAGAAAAAAAAAAAATGCAAAATTAGTCGATCTTCGCGTGTGGATGCTTATCACCTGCTGCATGCTTCACGTGCCGGCCGCTCACAACCGCGCCGGCCTCTAATCACTAAGAAAATTAAGAACTTTGTGGTTAGGTTTGAAATCAATATTACAAGATTGATTAGTTGAAAATGTTTGAGCATTATTCAAAGATTAATCACTATTAAATAGAGACAACCAAACACACCATATACCATCTCCTATCGTCCTAAAGAGGCTGACCAAAGAAGCTTTGTTCGAATATGCCATAAGCATATAGACTTGCTATCATGCATGTGGGGCTCATCATGTCACATCCATGTCAACCATATGTGTGTCATAGCAAATTAGAAATGAAACATTTTAGAATTATGTGCATAGGATCTTTTCTTTCTTTTTCGGCAAATACTCTCCAGGATACGTTTTTAACACGTTTTAATATGTGATTGAAATGATTAAATTTTCTTTTAATAGTTAGCGTGACTCGAATTACATGCTGACATGTGTTAGCATGTTGTAAAATAGTTATTTGTATAGCATTACTCATATCGAGGATTAGCAATTTTTAACACGATTCTCAAACTCGATATGAATCTAACAGAGAAATGAATACAACAAATAGTGAACCTTAGCAAGTCAATTTTAAAGGGTTTGTTCCATTTAATTAAATGAATTGAATTATGGTTGACTTGTGTACATACCTTGACATGACCTGAACCCAAACAAGCGTCATAAGGGCTACTAGACTAGCAATTTTTGACACAATTCACAAACTTAACACAAAATTAGTGGGTTAAGGTTGAAGGGTTTAACATGTTTAATTAAATGAGTTGAATTAAAATTGGCCTATATAATCTTATACTCATGTATCAACACGACTTGGAACGTGAATTTGTTAAGTATGCTAGGCAACAATTTGGACTTATGTCCTTTTTGGACCTAGCTTTCTTTTTTTTTTTCCAATAAATTTATTTATTTGGGCCTTAATTTAAAGGATGAAAGGGTATATTGTTATTTGTTCTTTATTCCCATGAATGTGGTGATAGTGGTTGGTTGACAAGCTTAGACAGATCTAACACCACCTGGGTTGCAGGCCAATAAGCCCAATGGTTTTCAATGGACTAGGGCCTGGGCAGAGCCCTATAGGACCATGTATATAACATGGGCACACACACACACACATATATATATATATATATCAACAAATTCATCTTCAAGATAGATGTTGTAGATTGGTGGGGAGTCCCAATCTACCGAAGAATCTCATTCAACAAATTCATCTTCCTATTCCACACTAGATGAATTTGGTAGATGTATTATGAGGCTTGCTAACAATAGTTGAGGCCGTCCCCAAGGGGTAGCTCAATCGGCTGTTGACCACGCCTAATGAAGCGGATATCATAAATTCGAATCCCCCCTCCCCTATTCCCTTGCGTGGACATGTAAAAAAAAAACAAAAAACAATAGTCGAGGCCGCAACCAGCTAGTTTAGCACATCAAGTCTCACCCCCATCGTTGAATCGCACGCTCCAATTGTGCATCACTTACGATCTCATCACATTCACACACATCGCCACTAGCAAGTCTAGTAAAGACTAATGAAAACACCATGATTAAATGCATAATCTCAAAAGGTCAAAGTCATACTTATAGGCTTATAGCTCCCATTATCAAATAGATGTCTTAAGTATTTTATTTTATCAAAGAAAAAAAAATTGAATAATTGAGACTTTAATTTCAAGGAAATATACTTGATAATATTCTTAATTATCAAGATTAGCACGAAGTGAACCGAATGATATGAAAAAAAATATATATATATATATATATATAAATATAAGGCTTTAATTAAAGAATGCTATATACCGCACCATAATTCTATCATTATTTCATTATTCTGGTGTGGTATTGCGAATTCACCTTCGATCAATCATTGTTAAAAGAAAGAAAAATACATTTTTTTTTCCCGTATTTTGGAGTCTATAAGTTGGCATGCTCTATCCACCAATAATTAAAAAGAGAGAAAAATAATTAATAGCGGATGAAGCATGCTAACTTAACATACATGTATACTGCATGAACGTCATCATTTCTCATAAAGAGAAGAAAAGAAAAAAAAATCCAACGGTAGATTGACAATCTTGTGTCAGCATAATGAGATAGCAGTAGTATAGAAACAAATGTTTATTTTTCATTTTCATCCTACAATTATTCTCAACTAACTGTAAAATTTATTTATTTATAATAATGACTAATCTAAAAATTAATTGAAATAATTATAAGATAAACATATATAGTTTTTAATCATTAAAAATATATTGTTTAATTTGTTGCCACCACAAATATTAAGATATTTGCCCAAACAAGCTGGAAAGAGACCGCAAGAGAAGTTCAGAACGCAAGGACAACTAAAATGGCATAATATTCCAATTCGTATCCGGCCGTTTCTTTTTTCTTGGGACATTGATTCAGACACCCAGTGGCATTGTACGCTGTGGAGTAGAGTGAAGAAAGACACAGACACAGAGACAGACACATGGCAATGGAGTCTCCCTTCAAGGCTGACATTCTGAAGGGGAAGGTGGCGCTGTTGACAGGAGGAGGGTCTGGAATCGGGTATGAGATATCGTATCAACTGGGGAGACATGGAGCCTCTATTGCCATCATGGGCCGCCGCAGCCAAGTCCTTCAAGCTGCCGTTGACTCCCTTCAATCTCATGGAATTCCTGTAATATTGTCTATTCTTTCACTTCCCCATCCTCTTTTCTAATTTCATTTGTCTGTTTTAGCAATTTTCTCTACTGGCTTTGTCTCGTTTCCCTGTTTCTCTCTCTCTCTCTCTCTCACGTCTGGGATGAAAGTTGGGTCCTGTTTGGTTGTTGAGAAAGGGTAGGAAAATGGAGGAAATTGTAAGCTCTTAGTACTGTTGTTTCTTGTTCTATTACTGATCTTATGATTCGATGAAATTCTAGTCTAACCGATGCTTTGATTTTATAGTTTAAAAAAAATATAACTAAAAGCACTCAGGATTTCCTAGTTGAATGGAGATTTTTTTTTTAAGTGCTAGTGAAGCTTGTCATACATTGTTGGTCTTGGACATGAGAGGGGTTATTAGAGAAGTCCCATATTGACTAGATGATGTCTGGGTTCCTACTATGTTTCCATTTAGCTGGATGATGATGTCTGGGTTCATTGCTTCACAACTGAAAAATGTCTATCATTTTTGTTGCAGGCTATTGGACTAGAAGGAGATGTACGCAAAAGAAAAGACGCAATTAGAGTACTGGAATCAACAATTAAGCATTTTGGCAGGCTTGACATTCTTGTGAATTCTGCAGCTGGCAATTTCCTTATAGCAGCAGAGGATCTATCTCCTAATGGCTTCCGGACTGGTTGTACCTTCAGGAGTGTGGATCAAAATATTCACATTTGATTCAATAAACTGTTGAATTTGATTGGATTTTTAGATATCTTCATATTTATGTCCTTGGCTGTTTCTTAGAAGTCAGTTAATGATATTTTCAAGCTTCTCTTCAAAAAAAAGAAGTCAAGCTAAGTTGTTTAAGTTGCAACTAGTATATATCAGGTTGTGAACTTGGTATCTGACAAAGAAAACTTGAAAAGTAACGTATATGAACCATTCAGTCATTCAAAAAGGACAACGATTGATAGGACTTCTTTTTCTTATTTTTTTTCCACTGGGAAATTTACAAGTATGTCTATTTTCTAAATCAACATGCTCATGAGGTCTTTCTTGGATGGTTCAGAAAGATAGAAAGGTTCCTGTTTCATTCCTGTAGGATAGGGTACAATCCTGCAGAATCAAATCTTTGAAGAAATTGGGGCCAAGTCACAGTAACGAACTCGTAAACAATGTCATTTGATAAAATCCTAAAATATATTTATTGCATCTCAGTGAAACTGACCTTTTAACATATAATTTTCGTGGCTTGTATCAACTAATGGTTCTTCTTGTAATTTGAGTCAAGAATCTCATATTTTTATATCACATGAAATCAGTCCCTATGATGCAATGTTAAAGGAGTCTTACAGGGTTTTCAGCACATATAAGGTTCTTAGAGGTTATAATTCAATGTGGTTTTTTTTTTTTGGTAAAAAAAAATTTTTTTTATTGGTTTCTGCAGTAATAGACATAGATTCTGTTGGCACTTTTACAATGTGCCATGAAGCACTCAAGTACCTCAAGAAAGGGGGACCAGGAAAAGACATCTCTAATGGTGGAACAATCATAAATATAAGTGCAACTTTGCATTATACAGCTACTTGGTATCAAATTCATGTATCTGCTGCCAAGGTTTGTAAATTGAGTTTTTGACTTTTATAATAATTTTTACTTATGATCCCCATTCAATATCTTTACATTCTTTTCCTTTTTACCAGGCAGCAGTTGATAGCATTACGAGAAGCTTGGCATTGGAGTGGGGGACAGATTACAACAGCAGAGTCAATGGAATTGCACCAGGACCCATTGAAGACACTGCTGGTGCTAGTAAACTAGGACCTGAGGAAATGATGAGCAGTAGACAGCACATGCCTTTATTTAAACTGGGGGAGAAATGGGATATTGCTATGGCTGCTCTTTATCTTGCATCTGATGCCGGTCAGTAATCTAATTTGCTAATCTCATGCATGTCTTTGTCTTATTTTTCTTTAATCTCCTGTACCAAAGGTGTAATTATATAGATATGTATCTTCTCATTAACTTATCGTTATTTCTCCTTGCATGTTTATTCAATCCACAAATTCTTCTTCATTGTTGAGTTTTGGCCATTTGTTAAATTAAGACCTAAATTATCATTAAAATTTTTTACCACCTTATGATAAAGGATTTTTGTAATATATGATGGCTGTCTTATTTTTTTAAAAGAAATTGATAATAAAAAGTATGTAAGTTACAAATACACCCTTAAGATTAAAAATAGCAATAAAGAAAAGAAAAGAAAAGAAAATCTAGCTCCATGGTCATGGAGCCTTAATGGCCATGGAGCTTAAATTTTTTTATTGTTTTGTTTTCTTTTAATATATATATATATTTTTAATCTTAAGAGTATAATTGTGATTTTACATGTTTTTTTGTTATCAATTTATAGATTGCAAAAAAGCTTGAGCACAACACAAGATTGTGAATTAAAAAAATTGAAGACTTAGATCTTAATTTCAAAAGCAGTAGAAGTACTTTTGATATATTCCTTTTTTTTTTTGTCCCTTTCTCTGCTATTTTCCTCCCTAACAAGCCTTCTTACTCAAGTCAATAGAAATTTCCTGGTATAGGTATTTTTGTTGTGATGGATTTCTTTGTGACACCTTATGGAGGTATGTGGTGTCTAGATAAACCCAGTTGGAACCTATTTTCACCAATACATGTCATTGCCTCCTTTCTGATATCCTTACCACAGGCTTCATGCATTCTGTGGAAGTATTTAAAAGGTTCAATTCCAATGAGTTGGTAATGAAGTGGTTAAAAAAATTTAATTTGTCTGAGCGTAAGCTGGGAACAATCGATAAAAACTAGTGATTGTTCGTAATCTTTTTCTAATGAATTTAGACATGCCATAATATTTTTCAATCTTCAACAATATGCTTCCACTCCAGTAATTTCTGTGTTCATGAATTTAAAACTGCCTGTTTGCCGGAAAAAGATTTTCCGGTACTTATAGATGCTTTAGATCGTTTTTAAGCCAAGTGTTAAAAGACATCAAGGATTAAATTATGTGAGGCAAGGAGTTGTAGATGTTCATCATTTGAATTCTGCAATTTCAGTGGGAAAAAGGATTTTAATATCTGTTTGTAGATGTCATGCTAATATAACTTGTCATTTGTTGCATATATAATTAACCCTATAAATGTGTTGTTATGACTCCATTCCATAAAATCAATTGATGCTTCAACATTGGAAAATCTTCAAATTTTTGACAAATCTTTGAAGGAAAATACATTCTCCTTTGTTTTTTCTTTCCCTTTTTTCCCCATGTTGCCATAGACTGAGAATCTTATGTGCATGTCTTATGCTGTAAGGAAAATACGTCAATGGAACAACATTGGTGGTTGATGGAGGAGAATGGCTGAGCAAACTCCGCCATCTGCCCAAAGAGGCGGTGAAGCAGCTGTCTCGATCAGTGGAAAGGAGGTCCAGAGCTGCACCAGTTGGGGTTCCTAAGAGCAAGCTATAACAGTTCAATTTGATGATAAGGTTCAATATTAATTTTTCTGTAGAATCCAGCAGTGTCATTTCTTTCAGCAAAAAAATGTTGCAATACTTTGGTTTTTTATTTTTATTTTTTATAATTAGTTGTTGCAATACTTACTCAATGAGGTAATAGCTCAGGATGAAAATTATACAATTACACAAATTTAATTTGGTTCCCATGCTGAACAGTATAATACTTTTCCAGATTGCTTTTCTGGTTGTACCAACATTTTGCATGTTTACCTAACACCCAAAGAATTTATTAGGATGGCTAAGAATTCTTTGGTATAAATATTAATTTTATGTTCTCAGTTTGAACTAAAATGTAGACAGTTTGAACTAGGTTCAAAGAGAAAGAATTAGTAGCTTTAAGTTAGTTCCAAATGAGTACCAATAAAGTTCAAACTTAGTGGAACTATTTTATTTTTAAAGTGAAATTTTTGGAGCTTTGGGAGTTGTCAAGAGTTTTGGGAATGATAATAAATAAATAATTATATAAAATATTCTTTAAGATTTTATCGCACCTATTTGTAGTCTACTATAGCACTCATGTGAGCACGGATTCAACTCATTCTGCTCCCATTTTAGCAATTTAGATGTTAGAATCACTATTACGAGAAACACTTCTCTTCCCTTATCTGTTTCTTGGATGACAAATATTAATAATAATAATAATAAGAGTGGTGGTTTGACATCAAAACCCTAATTGGAGCCATTACTCCAATCAAATTGTTAAACTTTTGTTTCTCTTGGTGTAAAATAATTTTTATTTTTTATTTTTGGGTGTTTGACGCGATGTAAAGTTTCGGTCAGTTGAAAATATTTTATGATGACCAAATAAAATAATATTTACAAGGTGTAAATATGCTTCTCATCTACATAAATAATATTTTGTTGCTATCAGAAACTCTTTGGTTGGCAATTGTGAGAGGACCCTTTATAGGGCTTACCTACCAAAACACGTCTTGGCAAGTGAGCCACACAAGGGCCCTCACACATTTGCTTACCCAAATTGCAAGTAATATGGATAGATAGTTGCATTGGATTTCAATCATACTTCCGAAGTCTTTTTATTATCACATTTTCTTCTTCCACAACTTTTTTTTGTTGTTTCTGTTTTGCAGTTGCTCGGATTATATGAAAATATATTTCACTTTTTGAGAAGATAAAAATACATATCATATATAACTAGCTGAATATTCTCCAATTCGGTCTTTTCTGCTGTGAGACAAAAACATCAATTTCCCAAGGGTGCATTGGATGTCCCAATTCAAGTTGAAGTCGATAATAAATAAACAGTTTTGTATTGTTGCCAAACACAGCCGTCCACAAAGGGCAACAACCCACTTGAGGATTGAGGGACAGCTCTGTCCACGTGGACATGTAGATCTCCATCCATTTGAGTCGATAATAAGAAACAAGAAAACACAACAATCAGTCAATCACAACTACCCTACTTTCTCCATGCTAAATTAAGTCATTTATGTATATATATATAGGTGGTTGAGATTTGACATTACTCAGTGAAATTCATTATCAAGTTAAAATAAGAGAAATGTCAGGGTAGATTTGGTAGAATATTTTGTTTGTAGAGGAATGATACAAACCTAATTTTTTTGCTCGATAAATGTTTAACTTCTACTTTCTTTTGTAATTTTTTTTAAAAATAATAATAAAAAAAAGGTTTGAAGCAATAATATATATTTTTTGTCTATCTTTTTTTTTGTATTTTTTTTAAATGAAAAATGGTATTTTTCTTCATAATAGTGACGTCGTTTTTACCAAAAATATATATTATTGCTTTAGACATTTTTTTTTTTCATTTTTTATTTTATTTTTTTTAATTACAAAAGAAGGCAAAAGTTAGACATTTGTTGGGCGAAAAAGTTGGGCCTTTAGCATTTTTTTTATTTTATAATTTTTATATTTTATTCATTTTTTTTTACAAATCAACTATTAGATTTGTGAATTTATGTATACTCTATATAAGTTAATGGTGAACTTGACAAATATAATGATTGATTTGTAAGATGAGATAAGCCAAATATAAAAAAAGAAAAAAGTACTAACTGCTAACATTTCTGTAAAATTTAAAGAACTCTTAAATCACAAGAAAGCAAATCATAGAAAGATTCTTAATTACCCTTTTTAAAATGCCCCACACTTTTCTCCCAAGAACCCTCCCCCATCACTAGAGCACTTAGTTTTTCTAGTCTTAGAACCGAAAACCCACTATCTTTTGTTTTGATCTTGGTAGTGCTCTCTCTCACTTCAGATGGTGTCTCCTCCGATAAAATAATTTTCCGTTGTTGATACCCACTATAAGCCGCTGCAACAATGAAAGATCTCCAGCTTTGAGAATCTCTTATGGAGTCGTAGTTGGATTAATGTCAAAATTAAATTTTCTTTTCGGTCTTTGTATTTGGATTTTGTAATTTTCTATTTTTTATATGTGATATTGTATTATGTTCTTGCCATCGTCACAAAATCTACCAATTTTTCATCTGAAACCTTATTTTAAGTTATTTATTTCGATATCTCCAAATTTTATTTTCCTTTTAGTTTTTATTTTTCCGGGTATTACATCAAACTTTGCTTGCTTAAAGAGTTCACAAGCCAAGAAAATCTCTCAAGTGAGAATTTGGTAGCTCAGAACAAAATAGAAAAGGGAGAGAATCTGGAAGTAACCAATCCCACCAAGTAAAGGACTCCAAATTCTAATTTGATACCTTTTCCTCAACCCTCTAGAAAAGTCTCCAACACTAAATTCTTCACACATCTTCATCAGCCAGAATGAAAATCAAACTTCCTTTAAGACCAAGACGAGTGATACTAATAGGTATTTATTGATACTCGTAACATTTTTCTTTATTTATTAAACATCATTGGAACTCCAATAAAAAGGGGATATTTGCTCATCATCCCATACAAGCCAATTTGCAGGACAAACCATCAAAAACATGTAAGACTATTTATTGTTTTCTCCATCCAGAAAGTGTTAAAACAATCCAAAACCAAGATAACCAATGCAAAATTTCATTTTTCCATTCCAGGATTAGGCTATATATAATAAATCAAATAAATAAACCAAATATAAGGGGTCAGAATTCTTTGCCATAGGAGCAGCTTAAAGAGGAAAATATACAACATGCAAAGAAGACACAAAAGACAACAGTTATGGTCCTTATGGAGACCTTCCACCAACCATAAGATTCCCAAATCTGAAGTTGGGGCAACTCTTTCTGTTAAAATGCTGGCTTGATCTTAAGATTTAGGGAGTATGAAACTCTCCTGAGGACATAAAATCCTCTCTATTAAAGGGATGGTTCAAGGCAGCAAGAATGGCGGTAAAGATGTTTAATGGAAGGACCATAACCCCATGTGGCAGCCCACTAATCATGTTTCACCTCATATTTTACTAGTCAAAGTCAGCATGTGGACTGAAAGGAGATTCTGACTATCACAATAAACATGCAAGCAGAATGACTTCAGAACCAAGTGATTTTCTGCTCATCAACACATGCACAAAGGACTTTAGCTTCTTGAAAATTCCCTCAACATTAAACATACCCAGGCCTCTCCAATTTGACCTAATTCACACTATGTGAAAAATGTCATTTCTTTTCTAAGCATGAGTAAAATGCCATTTAACAAATAGAACAGATAACAATCACAGATAGGCAACCTCTGTAACATAGAAAAGAAACATTATAGAGTTGTGGTCATCAAACAACATAATCATTCTGCTTTTTTATGTCAATTAACCAAATCTAAGCCAACAACCTCATATGTTTTGTGTGTAAAAGTCATTCCTAGTAAGACCCGTTGATCCAACTCCCAGGAATACAGGATTTTTCCACTATAACCTCTCACAATCCTTCTGCTCATCCAACCCATAAATCAATGAGAAACAAAAACATCACGTTGTCTTATGGCAGCCTAGGACAATGAAAACCAAATCCTAAAGATAGGACCATGGGGAAACTTTTCCAAACCCCAAAGGGGTCAGAAACGGAAATACCATTACAGAGCCCGAACCAAACTCTGTCATTAGCAGTTGGAATCAGAATTCTTGGGCGGGCTCGGGGTCAGGTAGTCAGTCGGAAATTCTGGCAACTTGAAATATTCAAGTCTCGAATAAAATCTGAATATTATTCACAACAAATTTGATTTACGGACAACCAAATGAACCTTGTAGTGATACTGATACAGAAAGAGCACCACCACATGCATAGACCCAAACTTGCCATCTCCTTGAATATTCCCAAAAGGAAAATAACATAATGAGGCTCTAACACAACCAACAATTCATACCGAGAAAATTTTCACAAACTCAAAAGTTTCACTGCCTGATCAGCACACAACATAGCAGAAAAAACCAATAAATAGTGGAAAGCTTATCCTTCTGGTGTCTTAAAATATCAAATAAAAATAACAACTCAAAAACATCATATATATTGCTTTCAAATGTGTGAATCTTGCCACTTCAGAAAAAATAGCCTCTACAATCTGTACACCAGTCAATCAGCATTAGTAGGAACTAACAAGAGTCACTAGTACGTATCTATGAATAAGAGGAAAACAGATGTGAAAAGATGATATGAAACCTTCACAAGGGTTTATTTGGCACAATGACGTTTTCACTTGGATTGACCTCAGTCTCAGATATTATCACTCAGTGAATGACCTGACTCTTAATGGTTTTCAAAATTGACTTTCTGACTTTCTCCATATCCAGATTAACTGACCCAAATGAAAAGCATAAACATATTCTGCAAGCACAACACAAAATTAACATAATATACACCTGTGACTAACTGCATCCAAAAAATCAGCAGATTGTTTAGCTTTTTTTTTTTTTTGATAAATAATAAACCAATCTCGTTAAAAGTTTAAGGCGCCCCTAAGTACACCGTAAGTATACAAAAGGAACTACCTAACTAGTAGGGGCAAAACAAACAAGAAAATCACTAAAACTAATCAACAAAGGAGACACATACCTTAACACAAAAATATATTCTGCAAGCACAACACAAAATTAATATAATATACACCTGTGGCTAACTGTGTCCATAAAATCAACAGATCGTTTACTTCCATTAGTATACTTGAGCAGTAAAAAGAAAAATAAAAATTAACAACAGTAGAAAGGATCATCCTTTGACGAGATGCCAACTACAACAAAGTAAACACAAAGGCTGAAAATGTATTCGACTGCATATAACTAGATAAGCATCAGCTAAGTCAACATATCACCATAAAAAAATAAAGGCACTTCCCGCAACAGAATTTGGTAGACCAAGAGAAATGCGATAAACAGAATTTGAAAGATCCCAGCCATCAATGTATGATCTGATAAGAATAAAACCTATCAGAAAACCAGCTTCTGCTCATAGAAACTTTAAATATGCAACAGATCCAAGTAGGCAACATAACAGGACAACCACAATAAAGTTAACTACATGAAAAGAACAGCAGAAGAAGTAATAAACATCCAAAACAATTTTACCAGAGGAACAGACAAAAATGGACAAAACCACAGTTATAACCATCCACTTTGTTTTGAGTAATGCAATAACCAAATCCTTCTCTCTTCATCACTAGAGCAAACTTTATTTAGATAACATCTAGAACAGAAAATAAGCATCTAATTAGAGTTTTCCTGCCTATGATAACAGATGCAAAAGTAGTGCTCACGTACTAAATCCATCAGAACATATTTCCAAGATCCATCACAAGATAGTAAAAATCCGAGCAATCCACAAGAAGTAAATGCTAGGACTTGCTCAAATAATTGTTGGAAAAAAATAAAGCTACTATCTAAATTGTAAATTTCCTCATGTCCATCTCAAAAGGATTTTTTTTTTTTACACGCTCCATACAAGAAAAAAAAAATCACACATAATTTCATCTTTTCCATAAACTTACACGTAAATTATCATCCATGCCAGCTTAGCTGTGCCATCTCAGATTTCCAAATTCTCCATCTGAATGCTGCTCTTCAACGGCACGTACTCTCCAAGATACCCACCCAGATGATCATGCAAAGCAGACTTATCAATCCCCTCATGATGATAGCTCTTGCAAACATAGTAAAACACGCTCTGCGCCAACAACCCCACCAAATTAACGATTACCAACACCCCCACCAAGAACCCACCCACTACAATCCTCACAAAAACCCCGTACTTGCGCCCTCCGTGCACCACCACCAAGCTAAACACTACCCCAATGACCACACAAATCGCCAAATACATGAAAACAAGCACCCCCGCGTAAAGGATCTTTCCCTTGAGCAACTCGTAGCTCTTTTTCATGGCGGCGAACCCGTATACCGGTTCCAGCACCGAAACCACGCTGGCCAAGTGCCACATCGCGGTTATATAGACATGAACAACAAGGAAGAGCAAGAATATGACCACCACGGAAAAGAGGAGCAAAAAGACGTTCTGGGTGTCAATGGCTATGATCAATAAAACCAAGAAAGCAAGGAACACGAAGTTGTAGATCATCATCAAGAGAGAGACCCACAAAAACGTTACGAACAAGCGCTTGAAGACCTTGGGAATGGCGGACATGGTGGAGGAGAAGGAGACGGGCTTGGAGGTGTAGATGGAGGCGACGGTGAAGACGGTGGCAGCGGTGGAGAGAAGGGAGAAGGCGAAGAGGAAGATGAGGTAGAAGAACTGGAAGAGGAGGAGGACCGTCCATTCGTGACGGGCCCGGGCCGGGTCAGCTTGTGGGTATGTCTGGACCTGGGATAAGAGCGGGTGGGTGAAGAGTGAGTGGGCTAGGATGGCGAAGGAGAGAGGGAAGATGAGGGTCAGGGTGATGAGGTAGAAGGTCTTCGGTGACAGTTTTGGGATGGAGGTTGCCTCTCTCAGGAGGTCTGGGATCCTCAGGAATTGGAGCTGTTCCGGGGCTAGATCCATGGGCTTGTGGATTTCAGGGTACAGATCTGAGAATCGACCTTACAAACGGGTGAGGAAGAGAGAGAGATCAAGTGTTTGTAGAAAGTTCAGAGAGAAAGAAAGAGGATATGGAGAAGATGAGGGAGGAGAGAAAAGTTGCAGATGGCGAGAGATGATGATGTGCAGAAATGGCATTTGTGACATTTCGAGCACCTTTTTTGCATGGATAAAGTTTTTTTCCACTAAACCCAACACCCTCTCGGTCAAGATTTTCGCATCCATTTTGAAGGTCAGAATCACATCAATAAATATTAATTAAACAAAATTATCCAATTTCAGACAATATGATCGTTAAATGCTCTTTAAAATATGAAAAATATTAAGTTTGGTATAAAATTATATATGCTAACAATAATATCATCTCTTTAATTAAAAGGGTTAAATCCTTTAATTCTAAATCTGATAATTTTGTGTTGGTTTAGCGGAGCGTGTAAAAAATCGATAACCATAAATATTTTTGTGTTGGGTATGGGTCATGTTAAGGTATATGCATAAAAATATATAACTTAACCCCCAATCCATTAATTTCGTGTTGAGTTCTAGAGTCGCATAAATAATTGACAACCCTACGATCATCCAATGTATTGAGGTGTTAACTATGCAAGATTTTACTTCCAAATACATCAAAGTGACTGACATTTCTATAATATTCTAGAATTTACTCCCTAGATTAAAGACGATTTTAATATCAAAGATAAGGAGAATTTGTAATGTTTTTTACTTGGAATTGGGTAAGATGGACTTTAACTTGGAAGGTGATGAGAATATATAATTAGTTAAAGATAGAGCGAACCAAAGGAAGAGAAGTTAAGCTGCAATGTTTTGAATGCTGATAATTCAACATGTGACAATAAATGAAACTATTTTAAAGTATGATAAAATGACGAAAAATGAAGATTTTAAAGATAGTTAGGACACCTATGGAAGGAATTATGAGTTTTATAAGACGCAAACGTTAAAATAGAAATATTGGTTAAACAGAACCAAAGGGATTGCGTGATTTTTTGATGTCCTAACCATCTTTAAAGATTTTTGATGTCCACAATATATCAAATACTTTAAACATGCAACCGATTATCAAGATTATTTATGAATAAATAAAGTATTAATTACCTTGGGTTAAGAGTGCTTTTGTGAGCATTTTTTTAGTATGACATTGATAAAGGATTCGGGATATTTTGGTAATTTGAACTTGTGAAAGGAGCTTATAAGGATTAATTAAATCTCAAGCCACGTGTCCTAAAGAAGTAGTTCAATCAGCTGAGACCACGCCTCATGAAGCGGAGGTCACTAGTTCAAATCCCCGCTCTCCCTCTTAGGGCATTCACAATGGAAGAGCTAATTTTTTATGTAAAATAACTCCTCAAAACTCAATTTATCTAATTTAGCTAATGAGTTTTCAAGGGCCTCCTACATCCGATTAGTTATATTTTTATCTATATNCTGGGATAAGAGCGGGTGGGTGAAGAGTGAGTGGGCTAGGATGGCGAAGGAGAGAGGGAAGATGAGGGTTAGGGTGATGAGGTAGAAGGTCTTCGGTGACAGTTTTGGGATGGAGGTTGCCTCTCTCAGGAGGTCTGGGATCCTCAGGAATTGGAGCTGTTCCGGGGCTAGATCCATGGGCTTGTGGATTTCAGGGTACAGATCTGAGAATCGACCTTACAAACGGGTGAGGAAGAGAGAGAGATCAAGTGTTTGTAGAAAGTTCAGAGAGAAAGAAAGGGGATATGGAGAAGATGAGGGAGGAGAGAAAAGTTGCAGATGGCGAGAGATGATGATGTGCAGAAATGGCATTTGTGACATTTCGAGCACCTTTTTTGCATGGATAAAGTTTTTTTCCACTAACCCCAACACTCTCGGTCAAGATTTTCGCATCCATTTTGAAGGTCAGAATCACATCAATAAATATTAATTAAACAAAATTATCCAATTTCAGACAATATGATCGTTATATGCTCTTTAAAATATGAAAAATATTAAGTTTGGTATAAAATTATATATGCTAACAATAATATCATCTCTTTAATTAAAAGGGTTAAATCCTTTAATTCTAAATCTGCTAATTTTGTGTTGGTTTAGCGGAGCGTGTAAAAAATTTATAACTATAAATATTTTTGTGTTGAGTATGGGTCATGTTAAGGTATATGCATAAAAATATATAACTTAACCCCCAATCCACTAATTTCGTGTTGAGTTCTAAAGTTGTATAAATAATTGACAACCCCATGATCATCCAATGCATTGAGGTGTTAACTATGCAAGATTTTACTTTTAAATACATCAAAGTGACTGACATTTCTATAATATTCTAGAATTTACTCCCTAGATTAAAGACGATTTTAATATTAAAGATAAGGAGAATTTGCAATGTTTTTGACTTGGAATTGGGTAAGATGGACTTTAACTTGGAAGGTGATGAGAATATATAATTAGTAAAAGATAGAGCAAACCAAAGGAAGAGAAGTTAAACTGCAATGTTTTGAATGCTGATAATTCAACATGTGACAATAAATGAAACTATTTTAAAGTATGATAAAATGACGAAAAATGAAGATTTTAAAGATAGTTAGGACACCTATGGAAGGAATTATGAGTTTTATAAGATGCAAATGTTAAAATAGAAATATTGGTTAAACAGAACCAAAGGGATTGCGTGATTTTTTGATGTCCTAACCATCTTTAAAGATTTTTGATGTCCACAACATATCAAATACTTTAAACATGCAACCGATTATCAAGACTATTTATGAATAAATAAAGTATTAATTACCTTGGGTTAAGAGTGCTTTTATGAGCAATTTTTTAGTATGATATTGATAAAGGATCCGGGATATTTTGGTAATTTGAACTTGTGAAAGGAGCTTATAAGGATTAATTAAAATCCTAAGCCATGAATGAGCATAGTATTAAGTTTTTTTTTTTTTTTTTTGGAACTTGGTTTCGAGCCTTTCATTCATCAAACAACCTCTCGGTCAAAAGAAACAAAATCTGGAAAATTTGTAAGCCAGGTTTGTTCCTCTTCTCTTAACAGGGCCGACTTGGCCAATCGATGTGCCATGATATTGGCCTCTCTTTTGACATGTTGGACTCTCCATATCAAGGACTCATTCAGAAGGCATTTGGCGTTGTCCACCAGATGGCCGTATCTTCCCCTATAGCTACCTTCCTGAATCCTGCTGTAGTGTAAGTACAACCTCCAAAGCATCTCCTTCTGCAATAACTTGCCTTAGCCCTAACTCTGTGCTGAACTCAGCCAGCTTCCATGCTGCCAATGCCTCAGTGGTGGTGGGATCTGTGATGTAGGGTCTGCTCAAACACCTTGAGGGGATAATTTTTCCTTCATGGTCCTGTGCTATAATTTCCATTCCCATCCATCCTTTGCGCGTCTCTCCCTTTTGATAGCAGCATCCCAATTAAGCTTAATGTACCCTTCCTCCGGCCTTTGCCATGTTTCACTCTTAGGGATGTTGGCCTGTGGGGGGCTGTATTTCCCACTATGCTCCGCCTTCCAAAATGCCTCGAGCTGGTCTTTAGCATTTCAGACTTGTAACGACCCAATAGGAAAATCAATTAATTGGTAATTGACTTCACAATTCGTTTCTCAGTCCTACTTCTCACAAGACAAGACTCAGAGATCTTAATCTCTCCTAACGAAAGAATTCAGCAGAAGACTTTAAATAACTATAGAAATAGAAAGCAATAACTACATTCCACACATTCAATCACTAGAATAAAGATAAACCTCATAGCATAAATAGATCATCAAATGTACTAGTCAAAGACCATAAAGGAATTTTTTTTTTTTTTTTAATGAGAAACGAAATAATCGTTCCCACAGACAGTGCCAAGCTGTTAGAACAGTTTCCGGAAAGGCTTGACCTACATGTTCTTTGAGGTGTGATAGATCTGGAATATGCTTGTGATGCTCCCTGATGGCTACAAAATAACAAGAGCGTCAAAGATCCGCCACCACTATACTGGGAAAACTTCGATGCCTAAGTTAGTTCCTTAGAGAAGAGCAATTTGATGAACAAAGCTCNTAACGAAAGAATTCAGCAGAAGACTTTAAATAACTATAGAAATAGAAAGCAATAACTACATTCTACACATTCAATCACTAGAATAAAGATAAACCTCATAGCATAAATAGATCATCAAATGTACTAGTCAAAGACCATAAAGGAATTTTTTTTTTTTTTTTAATGAGAAACGAAATAATCGTTCCCACAGACATTGCCAAGCTGTTAGAACAGTTTCCGGAAAGGCTTGACCTACACGTTCTCTGAGGTGTGATAGATCTGGAATATGCTTGTGATGCTCCCTGATGGCTACAAAATAACAAGAGCGTCAAAGATCTGCCACCACTATACTGGGAAAACTTCGATGCCTAAGTTAGTTCCTTAGAGAAGAGCAATTTGATGAACAAAGCTCAATATATATATATCTACCTAAGGGAATGGATGAGAGCTCATTAGAGTATGAGAGAGCCTATTCCTATACCTTACGTAGAGGCATTGAGGGGTGGAGTTAGACTTGGACTATGTCTCCTTCTTCAACTTGATGTGGGAGTACTGAGAGTTTGATTTGAACCTGAGATCCTACTTTAATTATGCTTGGAGTAGGAATGTTGTATTAGATTATTCAAGGAGTTCTAATTGGACCTGTATTGAGGCTCTTACTCCAATGGTGTTTCCTTTGTGGGCCTAACATCGGCCTTGAAGCCCAAAATCTGATGGGTCGGTTGGGTGAAAATATTCTCAACACTTACAATCTAATAATTAACAACTAATTAACATGCATGTATATAAAGCTCTAAGAGCATCTCAAGCAATAAGATGTATTCTACTTAGTCAAAAAGTACAATTATTTATTTTAGTTACTCATTTTTTTAATGCCAACTCCAACAAATTCTTTCTCTACTTTTTTTTTAAAAAAAATATTATTTTTTAATCTTTCTTTATTTTTTTTTTCTAGTCTTTGTTCATCATCGGTCTAAAGCATTTCTCAATTCTCATCTATTATATATATATATATATATATATATGAATCCATTCCTCCTCTCCTTGGTATGATTTTTATTACTAGCCTTGCCCTTTTGGGTCAGAGCAGTCAAGAAATCCATGCCCTCTTGGGTCATGCTGTCTTGATCTGAAATCCACTAGGGGCATAACAGACAGCATCAAATCAATAACAATTTTAATAATGTTGAGGAATGAGAAATGGAGTGTAGATGAACTTTCTTGTTAGAGAAAGTGAGTCTCCAAAGGACCAAAGAAGGTTGTATTGAACGAGGCCGTTGAGAGAAGAGATAAGAGAGAGAAAAGTTGTGGGAGAGAGAAAAAATATTAAAAAATTTGAACATTATGCTACTGTGAATTGCAAGAAGTATCTTTAATATTCACTATAGTAAAATATGTAGTTTACCTACTCCGGAGCTCATATGTTGGAGACAAAAAAATGCTCATAATAGTTAAATATAGCTATTATGAGTCATTTAGCTACTCTACTGAAGATACTCTAATAGCAATCTAATAATTAATGACTAATATCCATATCACAGCTGTTCAAGTGCATGCAGCTAAAGTTTAAATATATATATACAATATTAAAAATATCATGCCCAAATTTAAACAGATGTCCAAGTTCAGATAATTGGGGACGTTTTGTTAAAAAGACCCCATTAAAAAAGTCCCTAAAACATTTTTTTTTTTGGGTAGTAGTAGTGCGCATTGGATTTGGACCCTAAAGATGAATTTAAAAAAGTAGTATCGGGGCAATACTTTTCTTTGAAATTTTTTGCCACCAGAGTGTTTGGGTTTTGTAGTAGTTGCCAACCCTGCTTAGCAATTAGCAACACCGGCCATGTTGAAACCTTCCAAATCTTGGTATCCCAAGCCTCATTGTCTTTGCCCTCTACCCATCTTTTCCCAACTCATCTATGGCATGCAACCTCGACTCATTCTTTATGCTCCTACCAAAAGTTATTGGATATTGATAAATGAGTGAAGTCGACCGCCAAAAGAAAAATGGATATACCATCGAGTTAGTGTCAATAGAATAAGGAGCTATGCACGTTAATTGAGTAGTATGGTGGAATGTTATGATTCTAATATTTCAAATGAGTTAAATCTTATCTTAACTATGTGTATATAAGTTTTTGGGCATGCACTATTCCTTTGCAAGCCGCTTTTCAATGATATATTGTACCCAAAATTTGATAAAAATTTGTATCAAAATGATAGAATGTGTTGTCAAAAGGAAATTTAGGTTCTTGAGAAGATAGCGATGTTGACGAGATCGATTTCTGTGCAAAGATGTTTAAGATGTACATTAGTACTGCATTAGTTAGTGTTTGTATTTTCTCATTACTTTGCAGTTTGGATCGAAACTGTAGAGGTTGGCATTTATTTAGATGTTTGATATATCTCTCTCTCTCTCATGCCTTCCCATTTCTTACCATATATATATATATATATGTATGGTTGCATGCATTCTTTTTATAGGTCTGAATAGACCATGTGAAAACTGATCAAGGTGAAGAGGACGTAAAACTGATTCCAGTTCTTAATTGATGTTTGTTTTATTTATCCCCTCTGTCATGTTCTGATGTTCCAGTACTTGCAACTTTGAGGAAGATTCTTCGTGCATCGTTTTTGTCGACACACTAAAAAAGCTTCCGATGATCAAAGGTTTTCAAATGTTTTTATATGAAAGAAACTAAGAGAAATTAAACCCATCTCGAATTTTCTGAGAAACAAAATTAATTACTTTTGCGATCTCATTATTAATCCCAATGATCTCTTCCAAACAAATTAATTAATTAGGAAACTTTTAATTGGACAATGGGTGAGCTTAATTAATTATATTTGGATAAAGTTCTTGCATACAAAATTAAAGAAGGGTTTGGACACGTCAAAAGTCATTTCGGACTTCATCAAATTGTGTGTTCAAACATATACATATATATATATATATGCTGACCTTGCTGATTAATCAGACTAAGCAAAAACAGCCGATCGAATGATGTATTGAGACTGATCATGAAAACATTGCAACGTCATCTATTTCCTCCATTGATTACTAATGGAATTGATTGAGTTGACAGCTATAAGAAAAATTAAAAGAACGAAAGAAATATACATGATTTTTTCTTGTATAAATTATTTCTTATAAAAAAAAAAAGAAAAAAGACCATGATTTGGCTGCAAAGATATAACAAGGGCTCTCGATCACCAAAACTACAATGATAATTGATATGACATGTATTTGGTCAATGCGTGGCATTTGAGTTCCTTGTGGTCCAGATTAATTTTCTTGCACACACGTAATCCTTCAACGCAGTAACACAAACATCACACGTGACCATTCAAGTACAAACATCTCTCTCTTTCTCTCTCTCTCTCTATAACATTATTGGCTTCACGCGGGGAGATCTTACTGTAATATTATTGTAGGATTGAACAGCTTAAAGTCACATACTTCATGCCAACTTCAAATCAAACAAGCTAGAGAAGAAACAAAGGCCTTGTTTGGATAAAGGTTCTAACTCTCTCTCTCTCTCTCTCTCTTACAGACTACAAACATGCTATCATTAGATTTGACAAACATGCTACATGTCTTATGGTATATTTTATTCTATGTTTCTGTGAAATAGGTAACTTCAGCACCAAAAGGGTAGGAGGGTTTACATTTTTTTTTTTTTGTCTGAGAAAATGGGGCGGAGAAAGGTGCCACTCTCAAGGATAGAAAACCCAACAGCAAGGCAGACCACCTTTGTAAAACGCCGACAAGGGCTGTTCAAGAAGACCCATGAACTTTCTGTGCTTTGTGATGCCCAGATTGGCCTCATCATCTTCTCAACCTCTGGAAAGTTGTTCCACTACTGCAGTGAACCATCTGGGTATATATATAAACTTTCTCTGCATTTTCTTTTATTTTCTGTCTAGGGTTTTTTTTAGTAATCTTCAAAATGAGTTCTTTTTCTATGATTTTGCTTTCAAGATTCTCTATCATGTTTGAAACCCTTTCTATGTTTTGGTTTTTGGTCTTTTTAATTAATATATAGTTTCACCTAGATGTTATATATATGGCTAAACTTTTCCCGCGGGATGTTATGAACGAGAAAAATACTAGGTTACAAATAAATTTTACAATATAAACAAATGAGGTGGTCTGATTTTGGGTCTCTGTCTCCACAGTAATGTATTACTATTATGCCATAATTATTTTGTCAGTTCTAATATTTTGACCGACGACTCATCATCAACGTCTTGACCTGATGCTCATGACTTCTGTGCATATATATATATATCATAGACGATCACATTTCTTTTAGTTCCATTGAATCTTAAAAACGTACGGTAGACATTAACATATTTTGACCGACGACTGGTCATCAAGGTCTTGACCTGATGCTCCAGACTTCTGTGCAACTATATATATATATATATATATCATAGACGATCAGATTTCTTTTAGTTCCATTGAATCTTAAAAAAGTACGGTAAACATTAACATATTTTGACGAATAATTCTATAAGTCCTCTTGTGTTCATCTTGTGTCTCTCTAAAAATGTGATTACTTTTAAAATCATCATTTGATTAAAATCCAATAATGATTAATTATAAGTCCAATGATGATTTTAAGAGGTATATCATCCTTGAAGGGACATAAGATAAACACAAAAGAAACTTATAACATTACTCTATTTTGACCGACGACAAGGTCTTGACCTGATGCTCCAGACTTCTATGCAACTATATATATATATATATATATATCATAGACGATCAGATTCCTTTGAGAAATGCTTCTCTTCTTGTCCAAGACCATCTACTCACCATTTCATGTGAGTGTCTTGACTTTTTCAAAAAAAAAAAAAAAAAAAAAGGTTTAAGACACATAGATGGTGAGTAGATGGTGCAGAGAATGAAGAGGAGCATATCTCGATTCCTTTTATTACATGCCAAAAAATTTGATGATATTTTAGTTTTATTTGAATAAAATTAAGTTGTTTATTACTTAATATTCTTGATGAAATTTTATGAGAATCATTATTAATTTCATTTTTATATATTGCTACAGCATGGAGCACATCATAGGAAGGTATCAGAATTCAACAGAGACTCAAAATCCAGAAAACAATGATCCCAAGCTGGTACAGCCCATCTCGATCATTTAGTATATATATAGATTTAAAATAGGTTAATTTCTAGCTAATTAAGATTAATATCTTTACAATTTGTAGGAAGCCATGCATGGAGGATTGAGAAAGATGCAAAAAGAAACCCTGAATCTTCAATGGCATTTGAAACGTCTCACTGGTGAGAACTTGAATTCCATAAAATTTGAGGATTTAGATGAACTTGAGCAGCAGCTCGAATGCTCAGTCAATATGGTTCGAGCAAAGAAGGTAGCTTTTTAAGTAATTAATTAATAGTTAATTCTTTCTTTCTGACTCTAATATATATATGTTTTCCACTTTCGTAATTGTTAGCACTATTTGTTTATTTGATTTGTAATATTGTTCTCATTATAAGCTTAATTAGAAAACAATTAATAAATTATTTTACGAGCACTTTTTGCAATTATACCCTTAAAGCTTAAAAGTTGTAATGTACGTTGTATTCTCATATTTTAAAATTTTGTAATATCACCAATACCGTTAGGGTTTAAGGTTAAATTAGATTGTAAACAGGTAAAATGTCTCTTATGTCCATGTAAAACTAATAAAAATACAAAACTACCATTAATTAAATAAAAAAAATTAAAAAAGACAAAAAAAATATAAAAATCCAAAAAAACAAAAATCTATGGTCGTGGATTTGGCCAGACCCATAGCCAGGGTTAAGTCTGCGGGTCACCTGAATGTTCTATTTTCTTATTTAAAAAAGTAGAGTATTTTGGTAATTTTGACATCCTACATTAAAATTTAATAGAAAATCCTTTTTAAAGTTAGGTACGATTACAATAGTAGTGTCAAAATATGGAGAGGAGTAAAGTTTGCCCCGGATACAATTCATCATGAATCTAATCTTGTTATTGCTTAAAATTCATCATATATATACAAGTTCTTAAGTTCTATTTGTATTATATTGCTTGCATTCGTATCTTAATTAGTGTTATATATATAATATATATATGAAAAAGTTGCATGATATGAGTTTGAGAAATGTGGCTAATTAACTTATGTGAGTGTTTGTTTGGGCATATATATAAATATATACAGTTTGAGCTCTTACAACAGCAGATGGATAATCTTCAAACGAAGGTAATTAAGCTGTGAAATCTGTTAAACACATACATACAAACAAAGTTATATTATTCTAATTAAATCATTGATAATCCTAATTATTGTCCAAATTTAGGAGAAAATGCTGCAGGAGGAAAATGATCAAATATACCATCTGGTGAGTACAATGCTTAAATGATCGACATATATATATACCATCAATAATTCCTCATTTTGTCTTTTAAAGAAAAAACTAATTAAATAAATATTGTTTTAATATATTTATTGTACAAGTAGATCAAGGAGAAGCAGGCTGCAGCATTAATGGAGCATCGTCAAATGGGTATGGTTCCAAACACTGAGGAACATAGACATGTACTCGAACAATTCCCATTCTCTGGGGAAGAGCAACCCGGTGGTGTTCTTCAGCTGGCCGCCAGCTTGCCTTCAGTTTCTAACCCATACCATCTACTGCCTGCTCAGCCCAACCTTCAAGATTTCATCGGTCTCCATCACCATAATCGTCTCTGAAAATTAGGTAGTATATATGAAATTAAGTTTTCATTGAGTAATCATATAGATATATATGTTGGGATTTTTCTGAAAATTCTTGCCTTTTTTTCTTTCTTTATTTTTCTGGCAAAAAGAAAAAGAAAAAGAAAAAGAAAAAGAAAAAGAAAAAGAAAACAGTTTATATATACAATTGGCATTGGTGGTGGAATTGTAGGGCATATATATAGAAATTAACTATATATTAGTTTAAAGTAGCATATACAAAATTTGGAGCATTCTTTAGAGATATTCGGTAGGGGTGAAAAGGCAGGTGGTCATTAACCGCCCGCTAACCACACTAACCACTATCCACTTTTGAGGGCGGTTAGGCTTAGCGATTTTAGGTTTTGTATATTTATATATATAAAAATACATGAAACAACATTGTTTTTATGTTTAAATATATATAAAATTTTAGAAACGATGTCATGTGTATTATGGTATATATTATAGTATTACCATAAAAATGACGTCATTTTCATCTGTTTCTTTCAATTTTTTTCTTTTAAAAAGCGGTTAACACTTATTAGTGTTATTAACCGCTAACCGCTAGTTAATTGGCTATAGGCTGTTAGTGACTTTTACTAACCACATAGGCGGTTACAGTTAGTGATTTTAGTCAATAACTACTATTTGTAATGCCATTTCACCCCAATATTCGGGATACAACATGAAAATTAATCTACAAAGTACTAAGGTTAAGAAGTGCCAAGTTTCAATGAAGGATGATGTTATATATAGTCCAGTTCATTTTAAGTTTTTATGATAAATGGTGATTTACATGATATCAGAACCAAAAGTTCTGTATTCAAATATTGTTTCCACTAGTTCACTTCTAATTTCAATTAAATATTTCATGTATTGAGTCTGATCACTTATTAAGGGAGAGCGTTAGAACATTAATTAAAATATGAAATTTACTCTTTTTTATCAACTTAAACTTTTCAAATATTGCTCATTTCATGCAATCTAATTGTTTCTGAGTTTGCAATATTATGGATATAATTATTAATTAATTAAGCAACAATTTCATTGATGCCTTCTGCAGTTTGACAATGACTCTTCAAAAGGGCATCTGGTTTCAGGAAGAAGGCGGTGACCGACTTTGTGTCATTTTAATTGGCATATCATCAACATAATTGAATATATGTGATTTCCTTTTAATGGACTTATTATCTACTAATTAAGGGATATATTTGTTTCTTTGTGTGCTTGATAGGGTTTTTCTTTCAATGTCTTTAATTTGCTGGTTTTATTAAAAAATCATACGGGTGTTGTTTCTCATTAATGAGTTTATATAATATGATTTAAATTATTGACACAAATCATTTCTTATTTAAATTTTTCAATATATATCTCGGTATATGTAAGCTAAGCTTCCAATAGATTGCTGATGCGAAATTAATCAACAACAATAAGCTTATGACCTTGTTGGGTATCCGGGATAAACTCCTGAAATGGAATAGTTATTCTCGTGAAATAATTATTCTTTTGTTTGGTTACTCACAATTCCTTAAATAACTATTCATTGAATGGGTTTTCCAAAAAATTCATAAATTATTATTATTATTATCTTTTGCAAACCTAAAATAAAAAAACCTGGAAAATAAATTATTTTTAATTTCCAACACATAGTAAACAAAATAAATCATTCAAGAACCAATTAAAATATAATACATTCAAACAATAATGATTTTATTTGCTAGGTTAAAACTAGAAATAAAAGAACCCAAATCTACAATAAAACATGTTTTATAGTAACATAGAAGAACATGCTTTGCACTGACGTGATCACTGGAGTTGGTAGGTGAAGCAGCTTCTTTCTTCCTGGTGGCTCTGGTTTCATGTTTGGAGGTGGTTCTCAGCTGCAATCCTCTTTCCGGTGACGATGTAAGCGGCATGTAGAGGCGCGTTAATTAGTTGCGACCTCTCTCCGTGGTTGATGCGGGTAGCAGGGGTGAGGAGTATGGAGAGGCTCTTGCCAAGTCTTTCTTCTTCTCGGTGAAGGTAGGTGAGGCGGTGGTTAGATTGGGAGAACAAAGGAAGGGTTTTGCCGGTGTGGTGGCCGGCTCTGGGTCTTCAGTGTACAGTATGGCTGGTTGCAATGGTGGAGCAACCTCTAGTACCTCAAACTCTAGAGGAATAACTCCCCTTACAACAACATCATGAGTTGGCAATGGGTACTGAGGCAATTTCTGTAAAAGATAAACAATTGTTTAGCATAAACATAGGAATCCAAGATTTAAAAAAAAAAAAAAAAAAAAAAAAAAATCCTTATGGGTAAAGGTGAAGTTCTTTGAGTTAAGTTATAACCACGAATAATAAAATCTTTTATAGTTTTCCTACAATTGTTGTTAAATAAGCCATAGCTATAAAATATCTACATGCATAAACCAATGAATATACAAGCACACAAGATATATGACTAAAAAAAAGAAGAGGATAATTAAGCTCTTTGCATATACCCCAATCCATGAATTGGCACCCAGGAGATTGGTTAACAATCAACTAAAAGGAGTCTAGCTAAACCATATGTTTATGTAAAAGATTTAATTCAAGAGTAACGTTATATATTCAACTCTCATCTTATTTTTATGCAATTAAGCTGATGTGATAGTGTTCATAAGCCCTTGAATTAGTCTTATTAAAAGAAACAATATTTAAGAGTATGGGTGGACAGATTAACTATTTACCGCCTATTAATCACTTATCAACCACCACTGAACCATCATTGACCGACAACCGACTTTTAACAGTCGGTAGGTAGAATAAAAATACTGTTTCGACATAGATACCGTAGGCGGTAGATTTTTTTTTTTAATTTTTTTATTAGTTAACCGACAAGTAATAGACTTAACTGATTTTTCAAGTGAATTTTGAATTTTATCAGTAGGTTTCCTTGTTGTGTTTGTTCAGCTGATTTGTAGTTATCATTTTGGTTTGTGTTTTATAAATTTACTTTTTCTTTTTATTTATAAAGCATATAGTTTACTGATTTTGTAGTTACAAGAAAGTTGATAAATATTAACATAAAAATTTGTAACCGATAGTTAACCGACTTAACCGACCACCTATTAACCGACTAACTGAAAAAATTGAAATTATTAATTGTTGGAAGGAAGTCTGTTAATTAACTAACTTAACCGATTTTTACAAATTGGTCGGTGAAAATGTCCCTACTGATACCAAATAGATATGGGCCTGGTACGAATTTTTGGGTCCATCTACAAACTATTTCGGAATTTATTTGTCTTTGGGCTTTCGCGAACATATACCACATCCATTATTACCAAAGTACCCTTAGAAAATGTGAAATTGACCATCATAGACATTAGCTTTGCTTTCTATGTTGCCTTTACTCTCCCTCTGTCTCGTTCTGTCTCAAAGCTTTCAACGGCTTTCTTTCTCAGCCCCAGACCCGAAATCCGAACCCTAATCTCGGATTTTCTTGGGAAAATGAGATTGACCGAGAAATTTCTCAAACTCGAGCCCAAACATTACTCATTAAGTGGATTAAATTATTTTAACAGTTGAAGGAATTACATACAATTTTTTTTTTTTTTAAAAATTTATTTTAAAAAATTGAATTTAAAAAAAAATGGCAGAGCTCGATCTGTCCAAGAAAGTCGCCGATAGATATCTGAAGCGCGAAGTCCTCGGAGAAGGTACCTATGGGGTCGTCTACAAGGCCATTGATACCAAGGTGACTCTTTCTTTGTAGTGTATTTTTTTAGCGAATTTGTTATTTGGCTTAGAAAATTAGGGTTTGGGAGTTCTCTACGCAGACGAATTTCAGTTGAGCTCCGTTTGGTTGCTGAGAAAATTTTCGAAATATAGGGCAATTTGGGTTTTGAAAGTCCCACGCCGATTCTTTTGTTTGGTTGCTGAGAGAATTTTAAAGGAAAGCAAAAAGATATGTTTGTGAGGTTTTATTGTTTTATACTTGGGCTTTTTTAAAACAAATTAGTTACAGTGAAAAGGGTATTTGAAAATTGGAACTCTATGTTAGATTGAACAATGCAGTTGAAGTAGGGAAAGCTGAGTGGATGACTAAACAAATTTTTTTAGAAAGTGGAAATTCCTAGCATGTTGGGTTGCAGCTACTTTTGTAGCATTTACGTTAAAGAATGTGTAAATATACAAGTTTGATGATCTCAATGGTTTCTGAAAATTGAAACTCTATGTTAGATTGAGCAATGCAG
The DNA here is from genome assembly GCA_006937295.1 of Carpinus fangiana. Taxonomy (NCBI): domain Eukaryota; kingdom Viridiplantae; phylum Streptophyta; class Magnoliopsida; order Fagales; family Betulaceae; genus Carpinus; species Carpinus fangiana. The sequence continues at coordinate 6,769,008 of CM017321.1, forward strand.
TTGGAGTAAGGAAAGCTGAGTGGTTGACTAAACAATTTCTTTTGGAAAGCGGAAATTCCTAGCTTGTTGGGTTGCAGCTACTTTTGTAGCATTTTATGTTAAAGAATGTGTAAATATACAGGTTTGATGATCTCAATGGGTTTTGGTATGAGTCGGATTGACTGGATATTAGAGATAGAGGGTGTTTTTTTATTTTTTTTTAATTAATTAATTTATTTTTATCGTTTCTTTTGAGACATATATTGAATAATCAGAATGACTGGTTTCAAAATTTAACCGATTGCAGACAGGACAGAAAGTTGCGATTAAAAAAATCCGGCTTGGGAAGCAAAAGGAAGGGGTAAATTTTACGGCACTTAGGGAAATTAAACTGCTTAAAGAGCTCAAAGATCCGAATATAATTGAGTTGATTGATGCATTCCCTCATAAGGGTAACTTGCATCTTGTGTTTGAGTTCATGGAGACAGACCTCGAAGCTGTTATTCGTGACCGAAATATATTTCTTTCACCGGGCGACATAAAATCGTACCTTCAAATGACTCTCAAAGGACTTGCTTACTGTCACAAGAAATGGGTTTTACATAGGTATTGTTCTTGTGCTGATGAGTTGATTTGTAAGGTTTTTAACTTCTTGATAGGCTTGTCTCATATATGTGCTTCTTGTGCTTAACAGGGACATGAAACCAAACAACTTGTTAATAGGATCTAATGGACAGCTCAAACTTGCAGATTTTGGTTTAGCACGAATATTTGGGAGCCCAGATCGCAAGTTTACGCATCAGGTTTGCTTCTCCACTTATAATTGTGTGGTGGTTCATTTAAGTGTTCAAGTTCCGGTATTTTGAGGTACATATTTTTGGGGATGAATCCTTGAATAGCCTTTTAGGCACTACTTTCATTGAAAGAAATCTTGAGTACGCTTGGATAAGTTTTAGAAAAGTATTTTATGTTATGTGTTTTCAAAAGTTTTTTCAATGTTTGAAAATTGAAAATGTTTTGTGCTTGTTTGGACAACAATGTTTGAAAAGTATTTATGAAAGAAAAAAAACTGAAAAGTTTTTGGATGTAATATTGAAATTAGTTTTCAAAACATAAAGAAACAAAACAAAGACGTCTAAAATCTTAAAAGTTAAAAAGATCTAGAAGATTTGAAGAGGAGAAAGTAGAAACATAGCCTACAAACCAATCTAAGAGAGGTATCAAAAAAGAGGATTTTAAATAAAGCATAGAGATCTCGCATTCCTTGATCAGGAGGCAGTGATACATTTGGAGAAAAAGTAATTGGCGCCTCTGTAAGGATTGCAAGACCTTTGGGCTTTATTAAAATTCTTTTTCTTGAGATTTCTCTCAGATTGGGCTGTGGACTGTAGTCTATGTTCATGCTTTATCCTCTTTGAATCTTTTAGATTTTGTTTAACTTTTTAGATTTTAGATGCTTATGGTGTGGTTTGTCTCTTTTGTATACTTTTTGTGGTTGAGAGCTTTGCATGTTTTCTTTTTAATAAATTATTATTCATTAAAAAACAAAAATGAAAAATTATCAAATGTCCGTTGAGTTTCTATTTTTTTCTTTTACCTCATCGAGTATTTTCCCATTATTAAATTTATTATTATACCATTTCTAACAAAAAAACATAAAACAAAAGAAAGAAAAATAATCTAGGGTAAGAGGTGGCTCCACCCCCGTTGTTAAGGGGTGGTTGGAAGCCATCCCTTGTGTCCATGGAGGTGGCAAGCGAGCCACCCCTTTGGTAAAGGGGCGGCCTCCACAGGGTGGAGGGAAGTCTCCACTTGTCTTTTTTTTTTTTTTTTCTTTTCATAAGTAATTTAAATTCATTAAAAGCATAGAGGGGCGCAATCCTAGTACACATGAAGTATAAAAGAGAGCTCCTAATGTATAGAAAAAGAAGAACAATACTCCAAAAATTTAGAGAAATTAGAAATGGGCAAACTATTGCACGCTCTTATCCATGTGTAAAGGGATTTTAACATCTTTTTCAACCTTTCCATTGCAGTTTCACTCCACTTGTTACAATGCATGACAGACTAAACCTTGTTTTTGAAGGTATTTTTCACCTGTTTTTGAAAAACTGGGCATGTGTTGTCAATACTTGTTATATCAAGGTGATGAAAGTTTTCTAAAAGTGTTTGTGTTTTGTTTTCTAAAATGTATTTTGAAAAGTGTTTTCGAAAATGAAAACTGAAAATTATTTCCTGGGGAATAACTGAAAATTATTTCCCGTGGCCGTGGGAATAATATCTGAAAATTTGTTTGGATAACTAAGTCCGAAAAGTGTTTTTCAGCATTTTAAAGCAAAATAGTTTTTGAGAAATATATTTGTTGGTGGTGCTAATTGAGTTTGTGAAGTTGGGTTTTTTCTTTATGCAGTAGATGGCTAACTTGCCGGGTTTTTAATAACAAATATTGCTTTATTTAACAAATCATATGTCACTAGTGAAGGTAGGAAACTTGGTTGAGTTGTTTTTCTTTTGGTCATTTGGGCAATTTAAAGGAAGTTTTTGATGTGTTCATTTGACCGGGAAATTACGGTGATGAGCGTTATGAAATATAGAGTAACAAGAGGCAACTATTATTTTCTATTTTTCCTTATTGTTAAATTATTTTTTACTTCTTGTTCTATTATCAATGCTTTTCTGATGGTTGTTTTAGTGTGTAATTGCTGTTTTCTTAATATTATTACTTTTATTATCATATATTTCCTAGTTGAAAGCAAATCTGGAGAAGGAAGTGACTGTTTTAGAACTAGGAGACCATTACACTGGCTTTTATATTTATTATCATGTCTATGTTATTTTACCATCCGCTCTTTAAGTGGCCATCTCATTCAGAAATTATATATATTGCTTGCATGTTGTGGATGAATGAACAATCACCTTGCAAACTTTATTTTGGAATATCTGATGATATCCCCAAAGATGTTTTAAGGTTTATTGCATCTAAATCTCCAAATATTGATTTTTTATGTTTTGTAATTCTTCTGTACCTATTACTTATGGGAAAAATATAAGGTATTAAAACTTATCAAAAAATAATTCTTTGTTACCTATCGCAAAATGAAAAAGTATCCATTTTTCTTATGCAATTTGGAAATACAACTCAACTATAAACTCATAATCTTATGTATAGGTCTTTGCTCGGTGGTATAGAGCACCTGAGCTGTTGTTTGGTACCAAACAATATGGTGCTGGGGTGGATGTTTGGGCTGCAGCTTGTATATTTGCTGAACTTCTGCTGCGTCGACCTTTCCTGCAGGTGAACTTAAATTTTCATGGTTACTGGTTCTTACAAGTTGTGATTCGTTGTTTTGATACTTGCAAATTTGATTTTCATGTTTTTGATGTCTTTGTATTTGTGCTAATTGCTTTATGGTTTAGTTTTATCTCTTTTAGTATGGCATGGGGATCTAGAAATGATATTTTAAAAGCAAGACTAGGTTGAACCCCCAATTAGTCTGTCTGTTATGAGGGACTTCTAGCTGGTTTAATTTGTGGTTGTGTAGTACTGTGTTTTGAAGAATTGTCCTAACCATAGTTGTTGAAATGGAGATTGAAATCGTAAAAGATGAACTCCATCAAACAATCTGGATCGCTAAAAAAATCCCCAAGTTATGTGATTGTGTTGGGATCTAGATTTATATTGTTAAATCGCCAAAAGATTTAGATTTTAGTTGAGATTTTACTGAGTCTACACTTAAATGGAAATTGGATTATTTTATACAATGGGTCTATCAAATCACATATTGGTACCGAGCCCAAAATAGACTAAATCAGAAAAGAAAGAGTGGAGGCCCAACAAACAGTAAGCAAATTATTTTCGCTATTGTCTGACACGTATTATCATTCAGCGTTAATCTAACTGTTTCCTGACTTGTATTATATTTTTTATTTCTCATATAATAAAGTTGATATTTTAAATAAGAAGCTGCTTTTTTTTTTTTTTTTTTCCCCCAGATTGTTTATTATGGTTTATATTCATATTGTAGATGCTAGTTATAATTTAAACAAATAGAATGCAACAATTTGAACAGCTCAAATTGAACTTTTAACTTTGTCAGATTTGTAAAAAAAACTTTGGCTGTGTTTGGTAAGGGTTTTGAAAAGTCTTTTCTCTTTTCAAACCCAAAAGTACACTTTTCAGAAAATGGTTACCAAACGAAATACTTTTCAAAAACCAATATGCAAAACACTTTAAAAAAGAAACACACAACATACTTTTTAGAAAACTTCCTTCGTCTTTTTTTTTTTTTGGATAAGTTTTAAGAAGTAGAAAACTTCCTTCACCTTATAGGAATATTTTAAGAAAACTGTGAAAATTATTGGTGGAATGGTATGAAAATTGAGATTGCTTCTATTGTAGAGCAGTGCCGTACTTGTCAACAGTTTAAGATAGAGCATCAGAGGCAATCAGGGTTATTACAATCACTCCCAATTCTTGAGTGGGAATGAAAGCACATTTCGATGGATTTTGTTAAAAGGACTTAGCAAGATTACTTTTGGAAAGTTTTGGTTTCTTTTCAAATCAGAAAGTAACCTTGAGTGGGTAGAATCCTGTCTTTCATTACGGAGGTGATTGGAATTGGCCTAGTGGGTCCTTCTTAATAACTGGAAATCATTAGTGCCATGCCTAGTGATTTAAAGCCCAACATTGCGATTAGAGACAGGGTCGTTTGGCTGAATGATCCTAGTGGTAAGTTCTACATTAGCGATTTCTGTCCTTTAAAATACTGTAGCAGTCAGTGGCACTTTATTTATTTATTCTATTTTTATAATTTTTTTTTTCTTAAAAAAATTAAAAATCAAAGGCAAAGAAGATAAGTACAATTAGAGTCCACACCTCCTGTTGTCCAAGTGAGAAAGTCTTGTCTTGCCATTTCGGCTGAGCTCGCATTCTTTTTAGCTTATCAATTGGGAATAATAGAATCTCTCCACTTGTTTAGCAATAGGCTTGGTGTTGGGTGATTAAACCTTTTGGAGCCCATGTCTATTAATCAAAAGCGTGACTTTCAATGGGTCCCTTTGTATGATAAATTCCCTCAAATGCAATAATTGTCCTTTTGAAACCTGAGTGGCTTCTGCTCTCTTCAATTTTTATTCAAGAATTGAGCAAGTCTAATGGGGGGATCTTAACATTAATATAATTCAAATGAAGAGAATGAAGTTGTATCAATAAACCAATAGTAGATGTCTTACCCTCATCAGCATTTGAAAAGATTAAAAGTTTGAACTAATAGAAAATAATGAATTTATATCATTCAAATGAAGAGGATGAAGTTGTTCAACAAACCAATAGTATAGGTCTTCCCCTCACCAGCTTTTGAAAGGTTTAAAAGCTTGGGCTGATAGGAAATGGTGAATTTGGTCGTTAATTAATATTTTAACACTTTCTCACACATATAGGTGAAATAGACACTCCCTCAATAAGTGGGAGTCAACACTTAGAATATTTTTTTGATAATTCAATCTTTTATTGAAGTGCTGAGAGATGCAACCCAAGTACACAGAGAGTGTCTAAGACATCGTTCTCTTACAATCTTCAAAATTTCGGGAACTACGTTCTTTCCAAATGCACCACTTCTCACAATGGGGAGCCATCCTCCAAGCTTCTAAGTTACAATGACTACCAATAGGCCACTCCAATTAGTCAAGAACTCTAGCACCTGATTGGGCATTGCCCACTCTACACCAAATAGACGGAAAACTGATACCCACAGCAGATGAATGTATAGGCTCACTTTTAGTTTGGCTAATATGGTCAAAAGTTATCTGGTGATTGAACTGGCAACTTGTTAGGCTCACCCTAGTGTGGCAACATTGGGAATATTTGATCATGCCTATGAAGCTCCAGCATAAGGAAAAAAATGGTTGGGGGGAGGGGGATTGCAGTATGTTCTTGATATTGAAGTATGAATGCCTCTACTTATAAAAAAAGGAAAAAAAGAAATATGAATGCCTTTGCTTTAAGTGGTTACAACAAAGATAATAGTTTGGGGACCCTCTTATTCATCAGTATGGTGTTGTTTGTCCTACACTTTCTTTTGCAAGCAGAAGTTTGAATACCTTTGATTTGTTGGTAAAATCGATTTAGTAAAGTGAACATAATAATGATATGAGAGGGTTCCACATCAAATTTATTTTTTAGATTGTCAGATATAGTATTTTAAAAGATATCTAGCTTTGGCTAATTAATATATGCAAGCAAGATTTCATCCTCATAGCTCGTACACGTGATAAGTTGAGCTTGGTGGGAGAGATAGGTTACTAAAATTGCACTTGTTCCAAGCGTCACTGTGCCAGACACTGATACAAATGTGGGAGACATCTTTTGACTGACAATTACACTGGCCATTGAGTCCAGCACCTCTTCTTTGTGTCCAACTTCAGATTGTTTTGAGCTGATGTTCATATTGAAGAAACTGCTTTCTTTTCTTCAATTTAGGATTTCATTCTAGCACCTGATGATTAGCCATTACTTTGTAGTCTTACGTAGTGCCAGAATCGATTACTGTATTGAACTCACTAGGAAATATTTTCCATAAGTTTCATACTTTATTTACATCATATCATTGATTGTTGTTACTTTTGTTGTTTGTAAGTTTGCTGAGTAAGTTGGCTAAAATCAACATGGTGTAGAAGTGGTAAGCAAGGATATGATAAACATGAAGGTTATGGAGTATTGTAGCTTAGACAATGTAGAATGACGAAGAAAGATACATGTGGCCAACCCCAGTAGTTGACGAAAGGATTTATGAAGTCTTTTCTACCACATTTGGAAAGGATTAAGGCTTATACTTTGTATATCTTGCATAGGTTGATCTTGTCCTCTTGTTGTATGTTCCTGTATGTGTCATCTATATTTGAAGAATCCAAAATTTGGTGTGTTTTTCTGATTCTCTGATCTGATTGATTTTGATAATTTATAGGGCTCAAGTGACATTGATCAATTAGGAAAGATCTTTGCTGCATTTGGGACTCCAACAGCTTCTCAGTGGCCGGACATGCCATATCTTCCTGATTATGTGGAGTACCAATATGTTCCTGCACCCCCTTTACGTTCTCTGTTTCCAATGGCTAGTGATGATTGTCTTGATCTGTTATCAAAAATGTTTACTTATGATCCGAAAGCTAGAATATCAGTGCAGCAGGCATTAGAGCATCGGTGTGACTTTTTTAACCATTTAACTGGGAAATATGTGGTTTACTTTTGGTTCCTTGGTCTCATTCATATTTCCTATTTAGGTACTTTTCATCCGCACCTCTGCCTACAGTTTCGGATAAACTCCCTAGACCTGCTCCTAAGCGGGAATCTAGAGCTTCAGATTTTAATTCAAACGATGGTCCCACCGTCTTATCACCTCCAAGAAAGTCCAAGCGAGTAATGCCAGAACGTGAGGGCTTTGAAGGAAATGCATACAAAGTTCATAAGATTGATGACCATGTTGATGAAATAAGACTGGCAGCTGGTGGAAATACAAGTGGGAATGAGCCGGTACCTCTGTCAGTTGATTTTTCTATCTTTGGAGCAAAACCTCCTAACAGGCCTACAATTAACAGGTAAAAAGGCATTATTGTTATGTTATTTCCATAATGGTACAAACCTTTGTAAGCTACTTAAACTTGCATGATGGCTAGTTCTGCTTGATGATGGACTTTAAACATACTGGTTGTAGCATACTCATAGGTTGGGGAAAACTTATTAAGCATGATTTTAATCCAGAATTTATTTTTCCAAAATAAAGACCTAATGCCTTATAATGACAAACCGATTATTTTGATTCCCTATATAGTTCAGCCAAATGAAGCAAATTCTCCTTCATTCTTTAACCAAGTCAATAACAAAGTGTAAAAGCTTTCATCTAGGTATATTGCTCAGAAACATATGTTCTGCCAGCGAGGACTGTGTGGCAGTCTGTGTAGGTGGCTCATAATGAATATTTACACTAGGATCTTAATGTTTGGAAAAATAACTGCCCCAATATATGCCTCCATATGATTTTGGTTTGTCTGAATTTTTGAACTTGGAAGTGAAGAATAAGAGTGGTTCACTTCAATGATTTGAATGAGATCAAAAAAGCTAATTTCTTAAATGCTAATATGCTAATTTCTTAAAAACAGTTTAAAGTTGCAATTTGATTAAGTAATACTAGTAATCGGTTGGACCCCTCAATGATTGCTATTATCCAGGTGCTTATTTGTGTGATATAATATTTTTATTGAATTTCGTATTTTGGGAAAATGTGGAATATGTGTTTTTAATTGTTATTATAATAATATAAACCCTTTATATATAAATTTTGAGTGCTAAAAAACAAGTGGAATATGGACTTTAGAATCGCTTTTTTCATGAAGTTAGAACATGCAGAGTATCTCTGTGCTTGTTACATGTAGCAAACCTTGTACTTAAATGGTTGTCATTATTATTGATTCTTTCTTTTTGGTTCTTTTGCAGTACTGACAGAACACATCTAAAAAGGAAATTAGATCTTGAATTCCAACACCCCGAATGAGAGCATTTTATATTGAGTATACTCGAATCCTGTTGTCGTTGTTGTCTAAGGTCCAACATTTGGGATGCAGTTAATCTCTAAATGGTGTTTTAATGCTGGCTAGTCTCCAGCTCATTTTCTTTATCTGTATTCAAGCCTTTCATTGGTAATTTTTTGTTTAGTTATTAACTGCTATGAATCTGAATTCATCAAGTTTGTTGAAGTTTGGGGGCAAATAATAAAATGTGAAAAGAAAAAAGAATATGGCTTAGAGTTGTGGCTTCCTTTTAACCCCTAGAGAGAATTTGTTATATATGCCTTGGAAGACCAAAATTTTGGGAGTATTTTTTTTTTTCACTGTGCTTGATGCTTGGGAATAGTAGAATTAGGGTTTGGGGCAGTTAAGAAACAACATTAATTTGAGTGTACTTTGTATCTCACTCTGTGGAAAGTTCCAGGGCCCAGTTTTCAATCAATTTTTCTTTGAACCAGTTTTGTGAGAACCTCTAGGAATATTTTCCATGACAAGGTATTTCTTTCTGGTTATTTTTTTCTTGAAAAATGTGGGATTCACATGTATTCCTAGGGTTTTGCACAGGTTGGTTGAGATGGATGGTAGTGGTGGATGATAGATCTGATGTTAAAAAGTATTAAGAGATTAGAAGGGATCTGTTTGGTTGGGAGAAAAAGAGGTCTTCAAAAGCCCAAATGGTCCTCTTTTTTTCATCAATCAAAGAAAAAACTGAGCCATCAAATTTTTGTTCTCATGACACAAAGCTATAAGCTCTACCCACTCTTGGAAGTTGGAAACACAATTTTAACCAAAAGTTCATATATAAAACAACAGGCAAACACAAAAACAAATTTCTTTTCCTCTTTTCTTCCACTTTCTCATCCACAAACTCCTCATTGATTAAATAATAAAAAAAGATAAAACTCTGGAAGACCTATTCTATTCTATTCATATAACAGTAGAAGATTCAATTTGCTATAGTTGGTACCGTTCTAAGGGACTATTAGAATAAGTACCGTATAAAGGTCAGTGTGTTTGACAGGATTATGAGGATGCATTGTGATTTTTGATGTCATAGATTTGAAGAAAAATTGATATATTTAGGTATAAGGAAATCAGGTCAAAACCTTCATATGATTTATAGGCCATTTTGACTTTTAAGACATCATTTTTTAATTTGATAGATTCGAGACTTTAGTTTAGACCTGTTTTAAATTCGAGACTTTCGTCAGCCTTCCGTCGAATAGATACTATAAATGATTGTGAAAATACAATTATGCTTCTCAAATCAATATATATATATATTTTTAAAAAAATAGTGGGGCTTACAGCCACTTTAGTTTGACAGAACGGTGGAGTTATGAATGAGTAGCGGCTAGCGGCTGCCCCATAGGAGAGGTGGCTTAGGGCTCTCCCAATTGATCGTGGGAAAAGATTTGGTGATATCTATTTGTACTTGAGCCGAGTGGTAGATTCTCTCATTTTTAGTAAAGGGAAGAGGAACTAGTGCCACTACAAATTACCTGAATCTCTTGTTTTCATGACCAAAATTTTTTTTTTTGTTTCATTTTCTGAAGGATTTAATGACATTGCTTAAATTAAGTAATTTTTAAATGACGCGACAACTTATTCACCACTTGGTATCCTATATACTATTAAATAAAACAAAATAAAATTTCAATTATAAAATAATTTCTCTCCATTTCATTTCAATTATGGGATGTTGTCGTTATCTGCCGTGTCAAACATGATATGGGATATTAATTATGGTAAGACTTGGAGGTTTACAAAGCAATGTGATATGGGAGATATTTCTCTCATGTCAAAAGCTTTTGGATGTGTTTGATAAAGAGTTTTGAGCGGAGAAACGAAGAAAGAATTGATTGATGTGATATAAAGTAGAAATGAATTTTAAATTTTTTGTGAAATAAAAAAACTATTCGAAAATGTTAAAAAATAAAGTCAACTTTTTTAGGAGAGTAAATAATTCTGTGTATTGTAGAGGTGTGTTGAATGAGAATTACAGCAAAAGTTTTGTCTATTTGCTTACAAAGAAAAGTTCGTCTCATAAATTGAGAAATCTTCATAAATAATATAAAAATAAATAAAATAGATTTGCTAGAGGCTAAAGTCCACAAATGATGGGGCTCTGACTACCATTCAGATTCTGTAGACCGCCAGACCATATTCAATTTTTATTTATTTTTTGTTTTTCAAAAAAATTTATTATTATTATTATTATTTTATAATATTCAACAAAATAATTATACAAATGTGTATCTTAAGATTATGGGAGAGCAATTAAAGAAAATTGAAAACCAAATTAATTCAATTATATAAGAAGAATATAAACAAAATACAACCAAGACCATTCTCTACACATAAAATATTAGGGTAAGCGGTTTTCAATTCTGTAGTTTACAAGAGATAGTTCAATCAGCTGTGAACCATGCCTCATGAAGAGTGGTGGTATAATGTATTTTATTTTTTTAAGTGTTTTGTGATTAATGTTTTGTTGTTTAATTTTTTTTTTCCCTTTAAAAAAAATAAATTGTTTAATGGCGAGTCTGTCGTTAAAGTGTTTGAAAAGTGAACACTTCTCAAACGTTTGCCAAGCCTAACTTTTAAGTTGAATTAGGAGTAATAAAATCCAAAATAAAGTAACGGTGTTCCAGCAGAATGTTTTCAAACCCCGCATAACCAATTAAGAACACAAACACAAGACATTATCATCATTTCAACAATCAAAACAAACAAAAGAAGATAGAAGTTCATTCAACAATCAAATTAGAAGTAATGACATAATGTTCAGGTGGATTTTTATTGTGTCACTTAAATTCTGCCACAGAGTTTAGAAGACAGTAAGTATCTTTCTGTCACCAATTTCCAGATATCAAAAACGATGAACAGCATGCATTTCAATGGTATCCCAATCAACCCTTGGGAACCTGCAAATAGAAGAAACAAAAAGTATTAACCAAATACATTCTAACAAGCCAAACTAAACTGAGAAAAGCAGTAAGCCAAACCTAAAAGCCCAACTTTTTGTGTTTCCGAAACCAAACACACTTAATCTCAAAACTATTAACAAACGATTCAAAATACAAAGTACTTTTCAAATGTAGATTTCTCACTTTTATATCACGTTAGAACAGTTTTTCAAATCAAAACCCAAAAACACTTTCCAAAATCATTAACAAACGTACCCGAACTGCATTTGTTTAGAGCTCGTTATTTGATCATAATGATTAATGGGGGTAAAATTTTCTATTAAAATACAGTAATATACACCTCTTAGATTTTGTCAAAATTTTATTTGTTTAATAGGCATGTATCAATCTGTGCATTATCACAATCATAATAGTCATCATCTCACACAAAATATTAAAAAATCAAATGAAGACAAACTCAATTGATAAGTTGACATGGAGATTGGCAATATGGCATAAGCTCATAAATATGCAAAGTACCCTTGCTTTCTCATATTATTAACTTTCCGACATCCAATTTCTTATCTAATCTTAATGAAATTCTATTTTACTTTTTATTTTTTGGTTCATTAGGGGCCCAAATACATAATGGGAGGTAGCCCTCACCCTTCTTTTAAACTTCCCTCTACTATTGTAGGCAAGATTTTATGTTTAACTTTTATGACTATCTCTTCCACCCTAAACTAAATTCTTTCTTTCTAAAATAACCCAGGAGTACAAAGGATAAAAACAGCACCACCACACTTCTCAATCTTTGGGGATAAATCACAAAAGAATCCAAATACCTCACCTCAAACAAGCAAAGTAAGAAGTTGTCAAATATACAAATGAAACTATAACCAATGTTCCTGGTTTTATCACTCCTGACTAACTCGAGCAATACACTCTGTTCCAGGTGGAAACCAGATTATCAAATGCTACATTTCAACTCAGGTTCCAACATAGTCTATCAAAGTAGGATAAAAACAGCTACATGAGCTGCCACAACAATGCCTTATTATCTGAAGGGTAAGTGAGTATACTTTGTTGTGTTACATAGAGATCTATGCAATCATTTTCGCGTTCATGCTGCTTTCTTAGATAAAGGCTGGTTTAGCTAAGCTTGGACATGCACTAAACCAAGCCCAACCCAAAGTTTAAGTTGATTTAAGATTTATCACTTTCCAAAAAGAAAAGGATTTATCAATGCAAGTCCAAGCAGTAAACTTAACCTAGCATATTCCCACTGAAAACAAAAATTATAAAAGGCACCTAATCTAACCAAAATAATAAAAGGTCAGAGTAGGTTGTAGTCCGCATGCATAGACTTGCGAAACATAAAGATCAAATTTGACAAACTTTCGAAATGGTACCTATATTTTAATAGCAAAGTCCCTCATTGCCTTAGTTGACCAGATATTTCTTTTCCAATAAGAGACAGCCCTCCTTTTCTTTCGATAAATTGAATCCTAACACACTACCATTGCTCTGATAGTCTTCAACTCAACTTGGGCAGCACAAAAAAACAAGTACTTTGAATGGCTAAGACATTTCCTCAAACATTTTCTCCATTTTCCTTGCATAAGCAAACAAAAAGAGGTTAAAATTTATTGGGTTATTATCTTTTCTTCTCTTTTTTCTGCCCTTTTACTTCATTCCATTCTCCTTATAAGTAGTGCGCTCTTACTTATCAAAAAAAAAAAAAGTAGTGTGCTCTTCAATTCTTTTATTAGCTGATTTATGCCACAGTTGTGAAATAATGATTGGCTGTCCATAAATATTTTGGATTTGCTCAGAATAAGCAAATTATTTCTGCTCTTGTTTCCACTTTTCTGGTCGACTACAACTAGAGAGGCTCTAATAGAAGCAGCATGGTTAACGCTTTGGCAACAGAATTAACTAGCAGGATCCAAAATCCATGAACCAAAAATTCCACAGTGAACACTGCAGGATTATCCCTCTAGAAACTAAGCATGTGGCACATAAAATCATATATTGTACACAGTGTAAACTTTACATACAGGATCTTTGGCATTTTTTCAATTTAAACAGATCAAAGTAAGGATCTTAGGAGGTTTTCCCTGGTATACAATGGCAGCACAAACCCACACAGACAACATCACTTAATCATATCAATAACTATTGGGAGATTAGTATACATCAATACGTATCAACAGTATGCACAGAGAAAGAATCACTAATAGCCTCTTCAGCCCATTAAGGTCCAAACTGACACAAACAACAGCCATTATTTTTTTTTAATAAATAAATAATTCATTAAAAAGAGCAAAGGGGTGCAACCCTAGTACATAGGATGTATTGAAAAAAAGGCCCCACTAAAGGCAAAAAGAAAAACAATAATAGAAATTGAGGCATAGTAGAAAATTGAGAAATATTAAACGCCCCTGCCCACGTGAATAAGGTCTTGACAAACTATTATGAAATAATTGTAAAGAATCCAATTCTCACACATATTCTCAGGCATGGTATCACAAACAACAGCCACTAATGAAATAAAAAATTATTGCAAACAATGATTACCCATTTGAACACCGGCAGTCATCAATCATTGACAGAAAAATCTATGGTAAACCATCCAATATAGATTTATTAGATTGAAAAGAAAAAAAAAATATTCACCAAGCAAATCAAGTGAACAACAAAAATTAATTATAAATTTAAATACATGCATCACTTAGAAATAAAAACCTTAACTCAGCCGGCAAAAATCAATACAAAAGCCAGCAAAACCCACCAATCAAAACTGAATAAAAAAATCAACGATTTAATACTGCTTCAATCGAAAGTCAGAGCTATCTATCAGCAAAAAAAGAAAAGAAACGATTACTCATTAGAGCACACACCTGCAACAACTGACAGATTGATCATCAGTGGCCTCCTTGGCCGTGCTCCTTGGCATGCTGCTGGTGCTCAAGGTGACGGCGTTCCTCAGGGAGTGCAACCAGGTAGGAGAAGATCATCCCACCAAAACAGACATGGAGGAGAGGGTCAACGGAGCTGGTTTGGATGTACTTGGCATGGTAGTTGTCCAGCCCTCTCTGTACTGCACTCTTCACATAGTTTAGGGAAAGCATTGGCTTCACATGGTTGGGCAGTTCCTTCACCTTCAGCCCCTTGATCTCATTGTAGAAATTCCTCCATGCCATTTGCTGTGTATAGACCGCAAAGAAAAAAACTCAAAAAATTGCCACCCTTTAAGACCCCATCAATCACCATAAATAACCTTACTATTTTTGCTGAGAAAATTTTAACCCAGCAAATCCATTAAAACAAAAAGGAGAAAAGAAAGTTTTGTTAGACAAAGACAAGCTAGGCCCCAATTGGTTCACTTCAAAAATCAAAATATTGATTTGGGCATTTTGTGCCAAAGCCAAGCTCTAGAATCCTCCAAAAGTTCAAAGCAAAATATTGGCCTCAATAAGACTTATAGATCTCAATTATAACACAATTTTTTTAAATTTTTTTTTATAAGTATTATTCTTTTTAATTGAAGTAAGAAATGTGTGTGGTGTTTCCGCGATCAAATAGCATTGAAAAAACCACTCATCAGGATAGCCACACTGATAAATATAGCGCCCAAGCCATTATACCAAGAGGAACTATTTATCCCCCAGAATTGGTAATGGGCGCAATAACGTACACAATTATAAGCCATCATATTCACTCCTACTTTCCCAGGAACCAAACAAACAGATAACAAAATAATAATAATAATTTCCCCAGAAAATCTACTTTCCCAGCGACCCACGTTCGTTTCTCCTCTGCTTACAATTTTTTAATATTCCCTCTATATAATGCCTAGTCCTTCATTTCTAATGCCATGCTCATTTCGTTTCCTCGATCAGTTTTCTCAACAACCAAATGGAATGACATAGAAACGAATCTAAAGATTAAAAATTTGAATCAGCGAATGCATTACTCACAATAACAAAACGATGCCCACAAACCCTAACGCAATGTAATGCGCGTCTAATCAAGAAGCAAGAAAAGAATTATCGAAAATCCCAATCAAGAATACGATCGAATTAACGAGTGGATCAAAGTGAACAGCAAGAGACTTACTTGGTGTCGCTTGTGAGTGATTGGGATCTTGGAAAAGGGGACGGAGGGGTTCTCTTTCACGGCTCAACAAAGCTCAGAGAGGTCAACAGCAATTCCAAATGGGGTGCCAGCTGATTCCATCCAACGGTCCACAGTGGCCTACGTATATAGAATTGTATTTGTCTTGGAAATGTCTGAATTAGCCTTCGCTGGGGATTCTCAGTCTGCTACTGCGTGGGAAGTCTAGCCTAGTTTCGTAATTTGATAAGCGTGGATGCCATGGACACCTATGTTTGGTAAAGGGGTTGGACTTTGGAGTATGTTTGTTACTATTCATCACAAATTTTCAAAAAAATAAATAAAAAAAC
Source organism: Carpinus fangiana (assembly GCA_006937295.1). Lineage (NCBI taxonomy): Eukaryota > Viridiplantae > Streptophyta > Magnoliopsida > Fagales > Betulaceae > Carpinus > Carpinus fangiana. Next base: position 6,784,924 of record CM017321.1, read on the forward strand.
ATTTTAACATTTTAATTTTTTATATTACATTATTCACTTTTTATTACTATTTAAATAAAAAATCACTACAAAATAAAACTTTTTCACTTTTTTATACCACTTTTTCATTTTTCCATACCAAATATTTTTATTTATTTATTTATTTTTTTACGTCAATCTATATCAACTACCTTGTCTAAGCTAAACCCCTTTACTAAACACTCCCCTAAGCCTATACCTGGCTAGTAGAGTAGTTTCATTTGGACCTTAGTAAGGCCCGTTGGGCCAACTTTACAAAGGAAGTAATGGTACTTGCGGGGATTTTTAATAATTTGTTGTTTAAGTTACTAACAATTCAAATAGTAAGGTCCCGTTTAGTTTGCGGAATAGATTATTGGAATGAACTAACTAATCCTAGGTATATTTATTCCTTTATTTGGTAACACATTATTCTTAGGAATAGTTTATTCCCATGAGACTACTAATCCCATACACACAGGATTAGCTAAGCAACTAAAAAATGAGTGACTTCGTTAATCCTTTAAGGAATGAAATATATTTTTAAAAAATACCCATATAAATTTTTTTTTTTTATTTTACACTTAAATCAAAATAAAAAAAATATGAAAAATAAAATGGGTGGCTTGACCTTCCATTGGGGTGGTCAGCCACCCACAGAAGAGGTCAGGAGTGGTTGCACCATTCCCAGACGCCTAGGGGGACCACCCTTGAGCTGTTTAGGGGTGGTATGAACACCCTCGTCGCATTTTGTTGCTTCAAAGGTGGTTGCGGGCCTGCGGCCACAACTCTTATGGGGTGGCCGGCTATTGGGGTGGTCAACCACCCATTTTATTTCAGATTTTTTTTTTTCAATATGAGTTTGAAAAAATAATAATATGGGGGTTTTCGTAAGTTTGATTCAATTTTAATTTTTGCATGTGTGTTGTTACCAAATTAAGGAATATGAATAATTATTCTATTCCACACTCTTTTATTCATAGTAATAACTATTCATTTCCCAATGGACTAGACATTCCGCGAAACAAACAAGGCCTATATAAGAAAAAAGATAATATGTTGTTCACTTGTTTGAACATGTAGGTTTCATATTATTGTCTGAATTGTTAATAATCCGGTAGTTTAGAAGATGTGACACTGTTAATTGCGTGCTAGTTTGAAATGAGTATGTAGACTTTTCCCAAGAAGATAATAGAGATAATTATGAAACAAATTTATTTTAAATGAAGAGAATAACCTATTATATAGAAATGATGACAATTCTTTCCATGAGGACCTCCTATTGATAAATAGATGTGTGACATAAAAGTGGTAAAATGAATGTTGAACAATCCGTTTATTAGCAAAATTTCATGCTTTTATTGGTATTTTTGTTTTGTTTTGAGAGGATCGAACTATCCATTCATATTGCTTACTACAATTAACTAATAGGATTAGTACTGAAAGCACCCATACAACTCAAAATTCTAACTCGAAGATTTTGTACTTGCTCGGCTGGAACAGAAACTTAGACCAGTAATAGGAGCGGATCAAGTCAGCCCAGAGATTAAAATGTAACCCAAGAAACAAAATCACTGGGGCGCTGGCTAGTGAGGCAAGGAGATATGGAACCCAAACCAGTTTGTAGTCAAAGATTAGAAAGATGGCGGCAATAAAGGCCAAGACCATGGTTGTTATACCAAAGAAGAGTGTTGTGAGCCCGAACATCAACCTTGCATGCAGTGAAGTGACAAACTCACTTTCTGCGTAGCTTGAAGTAAGAAGGGAGAGCAACAAGACTATTGAAGCTGCCGAAGTGAAGAGTGATACTGCATTTGAGACGATAAAAATCGTGAACCACTGGTCTTTACTGAAAAATGGAGTGTTTGTTATGTTACTGCTGGCACCAGGTACAGTGAGGGCCGCAGCGAACACCATTGTAGAAATTAGAGTTGCTACAATCATGCAGGAATCGGATGTCTCTTTCATCGTTTCTTTCCCTACTTTAAGCAAATGTTTATGTGTATCGTTGAAGATTTGTTTGGGTGTCTTCCCCGCTGAATTTTTCATATGCCTGTGCGAAGGTCGTACAAGTTTTTCCACTTCCTACAATGATAGGGATAAGAAGTTCAAAATAATTTTATTGACATTAGAAAAATAATATACATTACGTAACAGATATAGGATGAACATACCTTATACCACAATAGCTCTCGTTGCATTTGAAGGTTTGCACGCGGTGCTCCAAGTCTTCCAACATCTGGCAACATTCCAACTAAGTGCAACATATTGTTTCCATCCTTATCAGTATTTCCTTCTATGTAATCCTTCATGGTTCCTATGTTATATATCAAATTAAATATATGTTCTTGCCGATACATAATAGCGACATGAAATACGCTTCTCCCGTTTTCATCAACTTCCCATAATAGATCAGGATACTTGCAAAGAAGCACAGCTAAAAACTCTGCATTTCCCGACACTGCAGCATCGAAAAGTACTCCTGAAGGCTTTTTTATTAGTTCTGAAATCTCATCATCTGATCGTTGCAAAACTTGCTCCCAGATGCTTTCAAGTAATTCGTGAGCCGCTCTTGGCATCGAAGCTTGCTTATAGAAGCCTTGGAAGTCTAGAAACAGGATTTCAGTCACAAGAAAAATTACCCTTAACATCCTTAGCTATATATTTTGCAAATGGCATGTATAGGGTATTGAATAATCTACACTCACTCTCACTTCTTTACACAAATTTTTCATTCATTGGTAGCCTTTAAAAGCTCCATTAAATATGAGATGGATCTTCCATCAGTGGTTTTAACAGCCACCTATGAGTGTGAAAAAATGAGAGTAAGTCTAGCATTTCTTATAGGTACGTATTAGTACTCAATTAATACTAAAACATAATACTTTTAGAAAAACGTACGTACATGAGCTAGGAATGTCTGTAGCCTTCTGAGCCAACACATGCAAGGCTGTTTTCTGATGCTCATCTCGTTCACAAGCTATTGTTCGATCTTGATCCAGTATTTTCGATGCTATATCTATGGATGGACATCAGTTGTAGATCAACATGCGTCAGATGAAGTTGCATGCCCAAAACCAAATGCATACACACACGTACTCACATGCTAGAGTAATATTGCAATGAAGGTATATAGTAGTCATACCATATAGATCGTTGGAAAGGGAAATGAAGAAGAGCCTAATCCATTCGCTGCGATTTAGACGGGAAAAATCAGTTTTGTAGTAAAGATATTGAGCCATTTCCTGGTGCCCGTGTTCAGCTGCCATGCCAAGGGGTATCAAACCCCCGGTGCCACGGATCATTGGCATTTCATTATTCTTTGCTACCAATAACTCTGCAATTTCCATCATTCCAGCTACAGCAGCAATACAAAGGGCTGTGTCTTGATAACGGTTTAGTATAGCTGCCTCTTCCACAGTCATAAAATCTAGCAATTCCTTCACAAAAGTTATGCATTTTGCAGTAACCGCAATGTGAATAACTGTGTCCGCTCCTTTTGTCAACTTTGCACCAAGCATGCCTCGATCTTTACTAAGGAAGCTCTTAGCAGTTTCCCAGTTACCCTGTATTGCTCCTAGACACAAGGCCCGGCACTCCTCTCTTCTTTTCCCTGTCCACTTCTCAATATCAGACTCTTTCTTATTCACTATGACTACATACAACTCTGGCTAATGGAGATTCATGCTACAAAATGTAATAAAGCTTGGCAGAGAGCGAGTGTGTATATATGTTCTTTTGTGTTCCCTAATACAGTTGTTTCTTTTTAGAAAAAGTATACATAATATATCCCATCCAATATCTTTCCAAGCTTTTAATTGAATCAATGTCCTCCAAACTATCAAAATATTGTAATGTATCCTTTTTGACTTGCAAAAAAACAAAAATATTCCTAAAAATTCTAAAAAAAAAAAAAAAAACTGGTATTAATTTTATTTTTATATGTTTTTCTAAATTTGTGTAAGAGTATTTTTGTCATTTTTTAACAAAAGGGTACATCGCAACTTTTTTTTTATAATAATTACTCCTAGCTAGCTTCCCCATGGCAAAAAGCCAATTAAGCTGATAGAGTTGGTTTAAGAAACTAATGGTGCGTTTGAAATTGTGATTTTATAGACAAAAATTACGATTTTAAACCAAATAGTAGAAAATGGATCATTTGATATTACGTTATTTAAAAAAAAAAAAATTGCGATTTGAAAACACTAGAAAATATGCATTTTCAAAAAGTAAGCAAATGACACTTTTTTTAAAATGCTCAATTTTAAAGGCTAAACTGCGATTTCAAAAGTCAAACTGCAATTTTTCCAAACGCTAAACTGCGTTTTAAATCGCAAACTCAAACGAACCCTTAAATTAATAGATATATACCCTCCAATTAACAGTTTTTTTTTTCTCCTAATCCCTCCGATTAACACTTGAAACAGCCATGATGATGAAGCCCATCTAGTTTAACTACATGTGTACATAAAATAATAATTTAGATTTTCTTTTGTTTAGCGATTCTTATAAGATCAATTTTGTTCTTCATGGACCATACATACACCTCTATATCCCCACATTTAAACAAAGGTTAAAGGCTAAACTTGCTCAAGGTGTGTGACTCGTGTGACCGGAAAATAATCATCTTCATTTCAAATCTTCTCAATTTCTTCGAGTTAGTGGCATTTAGAAGAGCAAAATTGTCTAAATTTGTTTGAGGTTAAAATTTTTGGACAACACTACCCTTCTAAATGCATTAACTGGAGGAAATAAAGATGATCCTTTTCCCGTGTGATTGTAGTTGTAAACCTCAAATATTAATATATATAATAATATATATAGTATAACCTCTTAAATCACCATAAATGTACTCAATACTTTGACACTCTCCCTCATGTTTGTGTTCAAATTTCCTTTAAAAAGGTAAGGCTCAACATGTGAAGTATTTATATAAATTGAGGGTGAGCTATGGGAATCAGTGTTCGAATTCAGGACCTCCGACTCTGGTATGGTACTATATTAAATCATTATTTGGCCCAAAAATTTAAGCGGATAGACAAAGATAAATTTAATCACTTTATCCCAATACTTTAACATATATACTGCATATTCAGCACAAAAAAAATGGAGAAAACGAAATTACGCACGGTGCATCTTGAAAGTTGGACGTTCAACTTGATCATCAGGAAAATGATGATGTGGGCTTTTCAAACTGGGTTCCACAACAATATCAACTTGTGCCGTTGACATAATTAACCTGCATTAATTAATTCAAAAGTAACTTTAATTTTGTGACCTAAATATTTGCATTGTGAGAGAAAGTTAAGTTTAGGACTCACCTTAAATTTCCCACAATAGAGTATAAACACCTTGAGATATAGTTGGTTGGGAGTGAGGACTAAAAGACCAAGTTGTGTGTTTATATTAATTATTGGAAGTGGAAAGTTATTCCAAAAACATAAAGAATTAATCCCCTTAAATATTTGCATGATCACCAGCTGGTGGAGAATCGAATTCGATCGCCATTTTAATGAATAATCCCATTCCACAAATATTACAAAATAAGATTCTAATTCTCACGTTATTTCAATCGACGAGCGAACTCAAACATATATTTCTTGCAAATTAACCAAGGTGGTCACCTCGCAAGAATCCAAAATCTCTTATGCTTAAGACAGTAAAGGATTATGAGAGAAAAAACTGAATAGATAAAGTTTTTAGGGTTGTACAGGCCATGCCCTTTTTAGAATTGGTGTAAGGCTTCTTGGAGGTAGTTCTTCATGATTAAGGGTGAAAATGTGGTTACGGTTAGTAGTTATTGGCTAAAACCACTAACCACCTAGACGGTTAATAAATTCACTAACCACATCCGCTAACCGCCTAGGCGGTTAATTGGTGGTTAGCAGTTGATAACTCTAATAACCACTAACCGCTTTTTTAAAGAAAAAAATTTTGTTAAAAAAAAAACCAAAATGATGTTATTTTTATAGTAATACAATAATACACACGACATCATTTATATATATATAAACGGTTAGTGGTTAGCGATTTTTACTAATTAACCGCATTCAAAAGTGGTTAACGATTAGTGTGATTAGCGATTAGTGGGCGGTTATTAAATAAGCGGCCGCCTTTTCACCCTAATTCCTGATAATTATCTAATTACTTGCCATATGGTGGACGACTCACAAAATAAAATTCCAAAATCCACCATGGTCCGAATAATAATCTTTTTAACACTTTGGAATCCTCTTTGATAAAATTAAAAGCCTAGCATAAACCACTTTATAAATCATTCTAAATTAATACATAATTCGACCAAAAATATTCGATAATAGAAATCAGACCCCAAAAAATAATATTCTCAATAATAGAGATCCAAGCTCAAAACATAAATATTCTTCAAATTAAAGTACCATAATGATATTAGAATACCGCTTAATTGCTTGAAAGTGATTATAATTATCACAAATTATCCTAAGAATAAACCAGTTGACCAATTTTTACCCAAATCGAATTGGTGTCTTCTGGTTAAAAGAGCTATGTTTGTGCATGGCACCCGGCCACGACTTTCGACCTAGCCTGAACTTATGTTGCTTGTTTGAAACTCATTTGAGTAATTTCCATTTTCCACCCTTCATTGAGGGCAATTTGGGGAGAATAAGCCCAAAAAAATCATTTGAGTGTCATGTGTTAGACTTTCCGTCTTCTTAGATGGCAATAACTAACGGATGGTTCGAATTGTAAATTTTTGAAACTTTATGATAGTACATTGCAAATTTTAAAACATTAGGGTTTAAATTAAAAAAAAAAAAAGAAAAAAAAAAAAGAGTCAAACTTCAAAGGATAAAGTGCATTTTCTCCAAAAATAAATAATAAATCCTCCCCGACCCACATTGAACTATCGGTACGACCAATACATGCAGGAAACCCAACAAAGGCATCTCAAACACCTCCGCCATACCAAATAGGTAGGGGACATAAATAAACATGTCCAATTCCTCAGGCGGGCCCATGTGCATCATAATCTAAACAAAGATGTTTCAGGGGTTGGAAGAGAAAATGTGAGTCCACAAATTAGTCAGTAATACAACATCATGCAATAGGTTCCGACAAAGTAAATAAGCCCAAAAATCATGTTGATGCACTATATTAATTAATGTAATGTTCTAGTGAAATCAATTAACTGGCATATGACTTTATGGTTTGTCTTTTAGCTGTATTTCACGAAGAACAAGACTCAGAGATCTCATCCTCTCTTAAGAGAGTCTACAGTGAAGATACATGTGAATATGGTTATTAATGGTATTTTTTTATTGTATATTTTAGAACTTTTAGAATTTTTATTTTTTATCTTATTAAGGACATTTTTTTTTATTTAATGGGGACATTGTCAATTGAGTAATAATTTGAAGGGGGCATGTGAATTTTTTTCAAATAAATTTTAAAAGTTTTATTTAAACTCAAATTGTCAATTGAAAATGTTTTATCAATAAATTTTTGATTCATCTGAGTTTTGGGCATAGGTAGCAATCCATTCTATACGACACCGTTGTGAACAATGGTCTCTCTAGTTCAATTAGATGTGGGTTGAAAATATATTCTAGTCTATAATTCTAACAAGGAACTACAACCTGTTTGGTTTGCAGAATAAATCTTTAGAATGGACTAACTAATTCTAGGTATAGGTATAGGTAACACACTATTCCTGACAATAGTTTATTCCCATAGGACTACTAATCCTATATACACACGATCGATTAGCTAAGCCACTCATTAGCTAATTTTTAAGGAATCTTTAAGGAATGAAATACATTTTAAAAAAATAATCAAATAATTTTTTTAAACAAATTTTAAACTTAAAACAAAATAAAAAAATAATGAAAAATAAAACTTGAAACAACAGCATCGGCAGGGGCGTGGCTGCTTGAGCACACAGACTGACACGTGTGGAGCATGCGTGGAGGCAAGGGGGTGACGAGGAGGGAGGTGACAGGTAGCGGAAAGGCTGGAGAAGGCGAAGGTGAGGCGCGTCGCGGGGCTAGCTTGCTAGAAAGAAACAGATCTAGCTTAGAACAAATTAGATATGAAACCACGTGGAGACTGTAGCTGGAGAAAATGACGACGACCAGATGAGGGGGTGGATCAGCAAGGTAAAGATGGTGACGGGTTTGCTGATGGGATCGGAAGATAGAAGACCAAAAAGAGAACAGGTAGAGGAAGAGAGCACGAAAGATGGGAACCAACAAAAAAAGGAAAACCGAAGGAATTAAGAACAGAGAAGAGGGAAGAGGAGGAGGGAGGAAAAAATTCATCCCTCCTCCCCAAGAGAGCCTTACAAGGAGGTGGAAAATTCTAGAAAGGAGGAGCTTCTCTTACAACAAAGATATAATTGAATTTGGAATCTAATGGACGGATGATTTTCTTCAACAAACCTTGTATAATCCAAATATTCACCATACCTTTTTAGTTGGTTCACATTAGCCGAGACTTCGAGAAAATAATATAAAATTGTTTATAAGAAAGGCTTTAAACCCATCTCGCAAAGTTTGAAGGTGAGCTTTCTTCACTTCCAACTCATTGGTAAGAGTTTTGAAGAATCTCCCAAGTTTGCTTTGAAGTAGTTGCATTAGCCTTTCGATCATTTTTTCAAGTGGCCACTTGTAAAGACTATTTTTAAGTTGGATATGGAATCTTCGTTCTCCACCTCCTTATTATCTTCTGTCAATGATCTCCCATAAATCTTGTGATCCCAATTAAGATTGCCTTCATATGGATACTCCAATGATCATAGTTGTCTTTGGTGATCTAAGGCATTTGAAAAATTGAAAATGGAATCATTCCATTTGCCATTTTCTTTTCTCACCACCATAAGTGGAAATCAAGAGGGCTGAAAACACACTCAATTATATTCTAACAAAGACAAAAGAAGATAAAGAGATGAAAATAATTTTTATTCCCTATATTTAGTTCCCAAATTGACTTTTAGACTACATACAAGCAAGTCCCTCAATCACCCACTAGAGGGATTCATCTCCTCTGGCTGTTGAATCACTTATGGAGCAGGGCTTACCAAAGAAAGGGAGTAACATGGAGTCTTTCAGATATGATCCGAAGTCAACTTTTTGTAGGGGATCCTAGGCACTAGCAATTCCAGAGGCAGTCTGAACAAGGGTGAGGTAGAGAGCAAATATCGCACCCACAGTTGAGAAGCCCATCAGCCAGCTGCTGAAGTAGTGGCACACCAATCTTGCTCTCACTTTGGCATAGCTAGAAGCGAAGTAAGAGTTGGTGTCATTTGCCACCATGTACAAGTATGACTCGTCTACAACCTTATCAATCTCCCTACACATGGTGCTCACAAGTTTGGCAACCTCTTTATAGCTACCCAGATAATGGTGAAGAACTTCATTGTAATGGAGAAGCCCCACGTCCTTGGCTAAGTTGATGAGTCCATCAAAGAAGAACATGTAGGCTGTGACGTCTGGGTGGCAATGGCGATGGCATTTTTCAAATGCCATCATGTTTCGAAACAGAGTACCCTTGTAATCGTCTATGTACAAAGGAGGGATCTTCAGCACCCTTTCCTCGTATGTTACATCCAGTAGCTGGGAATATTTTACTTTCTGAATTTTGACACCCGCTTCTTTTAGCTCTGTTATTGAACGGATCATGATCGGCTATTTCCCTCTTGCCGGCATCCTTGGGAGAATGCTGGAACGGAAAAGGTCAAGAAAGTGCCTTGCTTTGATTCCTTCAGTCGCTATGCTCTTCGAGGGTGTAGTAGTATCCAAGTCTCTCTGCAACAGGGGATTGAAGAAGTGAAGGGCAAGCTTTTGCAAACATGGCGGTGGGGGTGTGCTTTTACTTGTGATTTGAAACAATTCTGACAAAACAAAGAATGAGAGTTGGTTTTCAAGCATTATCAGATCACGACGGAAAGTGGGCAGCATCCACCTTTGGATGAAAGGTATTTGTTGTCCGGATTTATGCTACCACACCTCTCTAAGGAGCTCAACAATGAAGCAACCATCAATCAACATCATCTCGACAAATTTGTCACTTCTGAGTTTGATTTCTTCCGAGTAGCAAATCTGAGCTTCTTCCTCCAGTTTTCCCAGGGCATTCTTCACAACATCTAATTTGACTCCATTTTCTCCATTTGGATTGAAAAGCCGGCAAACAAATTTCAGTTTGAGCTTCTCCATGTCTTGTAGGCGCGCTACTCNTTTCAAATGCCATCATGTTTCGAAACAGAGTACCCTTGTAATCGTCTATGTACAAAGGAGGGATCTTCAGCACCCTTTCCTCGTATGTTACATCCAGTAGCTGGGAATATTTTACTTTCTGAATTTTGACACCCGCTTCTTTTAGCTCTGTTATTGAACGGATCATGATCGGCTATTTCCCTCTTGCCGGCATCCTTGGGAGAATGCTGGAACGGAAAAGGTCAAGAAAGTGCCTTGCTTCGATTCCTTCAGCCGCTATGCTCTTCGGGGGTGTAGTAGTATCCAAGTCTCTCTGCAACAGGGGATTGAAGAAGTGAAGGGCAAGCTTTTGCAAACATGGCGGTGGGGGTGTGCTTTTACTTGTGATTTGAAACAATTCTGACAAAAAAAAGAATGGGAGTTGGTTTTCAAGCATTATCAGATCACGACGGAAAGTGGGCAGCATCCACCTTTGGATGAAAGGTATTTGTTGTCCGGATTTATGCTGCCACACCTCTCTAAGGAGCTCAACAATGAAGCAGCCATCAATCAACATCATCTTGACAAATTTGTCACTTCTGAGTTTGATTTCTTCCAAGTAGCAAATATGAGCTTCTTCCTCCAGTTTTCCCAGGGCATTCTTCACAACATCTAATTTGACTCCATTTTCTCCATTTGGATTGAAAAGCTGACGAACAAATTTCAGTTTGAGCTTCTCCATGTCTTGTAGGCACGCTACTCTATGGTGGTATGGACCAATTGAGATGACATTGGGTTCATAAGCCTTTCTTTGCACCCGTTGCATAATATCTGGGACCCTGTAAATGCAGACTACATAGCTACTCTCTTCTGGAAACTCAGGTTTGAAAACCTCTTTCATTGAATTACTTGAGTAGAGCCTTCCATGAAGAGCCCCTGTTCTTGTTCTTTTGGCGACAGCATGCCATGTTTTTCTGCTTATTTGCTGCAAGAGAAACCTTGTAAGTCTAGTGTTCCCCATTAGCAAATGAGGAAAGAAAGGTAGACAATTGCTCTTATTTGGAGTAGAACTTTAATCATCATTGACATAAATAGAGCAGCTGCACCAAGTCAATGTTTGATGTTAGTCTTTTTTTACTCTAATTGTGTTAATTCTTTCTCAGGATGATGATGAATATTTCCGAAATGACGGTAGCAGTTATGAGATAATATTTTGCAGTACTTAGTGGATGATTGACTTGATCTACGCGTTTGCGTGAGGAAAAGAAACCTAAAAACACAGAGAAAACGAAAGAAGCATAGCAGAGTAGCTTGATTGAGGGCATGGGTTATGCTGTCTTTGCACATTGCTCTTCGCAAGTTGTTCTTATAAGCTGATTAAATATAAGGTCACATGTTTTTCATCTGAAGTTTTTATTTCTGAACGTCTAATATAAAATTTGTGTTGGAGGCATCCTTGATTAATTTATTTATTTCTTCTTCTTCTTCTTCTTCTGGTTCATGGGTTCTTCATACCTGGTGGCATCCTTCTTTGTTCAATGTTCTTTTTTATTTGAGGTCTTTCAATATTCAATTAATTCATCTGAGATACATGAATGAAAAATCTCATGTAACTCCTAATAAAAATAATTATTCCATATATTTAAAATATATATTAGCCAAATTGACTTCTAGACTAAATACAAGCAAGCCCTTTAACTCCATAAATCTATAATAAATCAGAAATGCATAAAAAACCAAAAGTTACTACAGGGATTCATCTTTTCTTTTTGATACGAGGTATCCAGTTTCACCTAAGGCCCGAATGATGCCCTGGGCTTACCCCACCGAGATGAGGGCTTACCAAGTACAGAGCCACAGAGGTCCAGATAGGTTCCACCGACTAATCCTCGGATCCGTGCACCACATCCACGGAAGTTTCTCTACATGGATCGGGTAAGTCCTTGGCCTCGCCAAAAGGGTGTGGCCCCAAGAAGGAGGTAGCACCCAGTAGGATTCGAACTTGAGACCAAGAGTGAGCACACCACTTGATACCAAGCTCTTCACCAACTGAGCTAGTGATTCATCTTCTCTGGCTGTTGAATCACCTCTGGAATAGGGCTTACCAGAAAAAGGGGGCAACATTGAATCTTTTATATATGATCCGAAGTCAACTTTTCGGAGGGGTTCCAGGGCACTGGCAATCCCAGATGCAGTCTGAACAAGGGTCAGGTAGAGAGCAAATATTGCACACATCGTTGAGAGTCCCACCAGCCAGTTGTTGAAATAGTGGCGCACCAATCCTGCTTGCATCCTGGCATAACTGGAAGCAAAGTAAGAATTGGTGTCATTAGCCACCATGTACAAGTAGGACTCATCTACAATCCGATCAATTTCCCTGCAAATGGTGCTCACAAGTTTAGCAACCTCCTTGTTCCTTCCCTGAGAATGTTGAAGAACTTCGTTGTAATGGAGAAGCCACACGTCCTTGGCTGAGTTGATGAGTCCATCAAAGAAGAACATGTAGGTTGTGATGTCTGGGTGGCAATCGCGATGGCATTTTTCAAATGCCATCATGTTTTGAAATAGAGTACCCTTGTAATCGTCGATGTACAGAGGAGGGATCTTCAGCACCCCGTCCTCGTACGTTACATCGAGCAGCTGGGAAAGTTTTGCTTTCTGTATTTTGACACCTGCTTCTTTCAACTCTGTTGTTGAACGGATCATGTTGGTCTGTTTCTGTCTTGCCGGCATCACTGGGAGAATGGTCGAACGGAAAAGGTCGAGAAAGTGCCTTGCTTCGATTCCTTGACCAGTTGGTACGATCTTCGGCGGTGTTGTGTCAAAGTCTCTTTGCAATAGAGGATTAAAGAAGTGAAGGGCATGCTTTTGCAAACATGGCAGCTGCGGCGGTGTACTTTTACTTGTGATTCGAAACAATTCCGACAGAACAAAGAATATGAGTTGGTTCTTAAGCGTTATTAGATCACAACGGAAAATGGGCAACATCCACCTTTGGATGAAAGGTATTTGGTGTTCGGATTCATGCCACCACACATCTCTAAGGAGCTCAACAACAAAGCAGCCATCGATGAGCATCATCTCGACAAATTCGTCCCTTTCAAGTCAGATTTCCTTTTCCTCCGAGTAGCAAATCCGAGTTTCTTCTCCAGCTTTCCTAGGGCATTTTTCATAAGATCTAATTTGAGACCATTCTGTTCAAAAAGGCAGCGAACGAATTTTAGTTTGAGCTTTTCCATGGCTTCCAGACGCTCTACTCCATGGTGGTATGGACCAATTGAGATGACATTGGGTTCATATGCCTTTCTTTGCACCCTTCGCATGATATCTGGGACCTTGTAAATGCAGACAGAGCTGGTAATCTCTTTTGTAATCTCAGGCTTCAACGCCTCTTTGAGTGAATTACTTGAAAAGGGCCTTCCATGAAAAGCACCTGTTCTTGTATCTGCAGGAGAATGACATTGTTTTCTGGTTATTTGCTGGAAGAACAACCTTGTAAGTCTACTGTTCCACATGGCAGATGAGGAAAGAAAGGTAGACAATTGCTAATGTTTCGATCGTTGACTAAAATAGTGTGCCAAGTCAAGGTTCGATGTTAAGAGTCTTATTTTAGTCTAAAATATAAGGGGCGTAGGAAAGGAACTTCTTGCCAGTTGCCAGGATCCTTCCCCCGCGCTTACGCTGTTATGATGCTGATGCAGATGAATACTTCCAACATAACGACATCGGTTTGCAGGGAGTACTTTCTGACCTTTAACTACGTGTTTGCAGGAGGAAAAGAAACCCAAACAAAAAAATCAAAGAAACGGAGCAGAGTTCCTTGATTGACAACGTGGTTTTACGCTCTCTTTGCATATGGTTTTAGTTTAAAATTTTTTAATTTGAAATCTGAACTTTTAATTGTACTTAATTTGAACTCTCTTTCATATTTAAAATATTAAAAGTGAAACAATAACGTTTTTACATTTGATTTTTTTTATAAAATTTAAAATTTACCCTTAGTTCTAAAAAGTTTATTTTTTATTTTTATTTTTAAAAAAATTAGGGATATTTTGATCTTTTTAATATATTGCTATTAGAAGTTAACATGGATGGGTTCAAATTGATTGCAACTAAAAGTTCAGCTTAGAGGTTCAAATTGAGAGATTTTGAAGTTTGAATAGCTTGTCAAATCGCGTGGTAATTTAGAGTTCTNGACTTAGCACTCATGATATATTCTGCTAAGAGGTTGCCCAATGGCGAGTGTAGCAAATGTCACCTCCCATCTCATGAAGGGACATCTTGTAACATCTTAGGCCTTGTTTGTTAACTTATATCATATTAGAACACATTCCTCCAAATTACAACACACCACATTAACACTATTCACTTCATTTTTTCCAAAAAAAAAAAAAAAAAAT